>OY728122.1:1830786541-1831386541 GCA_963277665.1 Viscum album | reverse complement strand
TGTATATATTTATTTTTCTATTGTTCATATTTTCCGTTGTGTCTTACTTTGAAAAATAGGGTATAGTCTCCCCACTTAACTCTTAGACCCTTGCTGTTGATCGGAAACCTCTGGTATACAGGGAGGCGCGCTCGAGGTCATGTGGCGACCTGGCTCAGGGCACCGATTTAGTGGCTCCTAGGTCAATGTTATTATATATTATGTATGATATGTCTAAAATGGGTTCTAGTTATGAAGATCTATGTGGGAGATGATTTAGATCAATTATAAAGCATCTATTAATATACCCATGTTTCTAAAGGAACTATACCTTTATGATTCTCGATTAGATTTTCATGTTATTGAAATAATATTCATCTAATAAGATGTGATATTTATGTATGAATGGTTTGGGTCACAATAGGAATCATATTTATTTTATATACCTTAGGGAAACTCCCCAAGAAAATATATCATTTTTTATATGTTTCACAATGTATGATTAGTTCTTGAATTATAAAAATTCTGTAGCCCTTCCATGATCTACTTAACAATTATGTGGACTCAATTATCCCATACATTACATATATTTATGATGAAATTTATGGATGAAAACTAAACTTTAATGTTTAATGCTCCACTATCCATGTTAATCATAAAACCTAATTAAATAATATCATAGATGTTATGATATTGTTATTCCATAGAATATGACCAGTACTAGAAATTAACCATTTAACATCAATATTTTTTAATTTCTAGCATTTTTTTAAGAGCAAAGGGAATATAGTTAACATTAAATTTATAATTTTAACATTGGTTGTTAAAACCCAATGTCGGATGTGACTTTCAAATTCATTTATTATAAAACATGAAAATGAAATCTTGACTACATATAGATATAGAGAGAATTTCTATGTACTTTTTAAAAATAACTGATTTTTAACATCACATTAAACATTGATTGTTAAAATAACCAATGTATAATTTTAGTTTCAATCTATGTTATTATAATAATCATCACTAAAATCCTGAATAACATTTAAATATATATATATTCAATGTGGGGTTTTTATAAAAATTGATGTAGGGATTCAATTTCAATTTTATTTATCATAAAAAATGATTTTTGAAATCCCCAAAAAATATAGATATTGAGTTACTTTCAATATCATTTTTACCAAAAATCTAATGTCAAAAGTTACTTTCAAAATAATGTGTTATAATAAATGAAATTAAAAGTGACTTTCAATGCTAGTTTTCATAATAACCAATCTTGAAACCTAAATAAATTTTTTAATATATATATATATATATATTTATATTTATATTAAAATACCACTACCCTTGAAATTTAACTAGAAATACAATAGCATAAAAAATAGAAAAAAATCATTTTAAACTTTTATATAACATAATTTACCAAGACAATACAGATACAAGATACTTTTAGATATACATCTAAATATTTATCATGTTTCTAAAATAGTTTACAAATAATCATCGTATGTGGTTTCATTCATCTTCCAAATATGATGAGACGTCATCAAAAACCTATAAGAATAACAAATTTTATAAAATTTATAATACAACATATTAGTTTGAAACAAAATATTTATAATGGAACTATCCTTGTGAAATCATAACATTTTTCTAATCATGATAATCTCAAAAATTAATCATAAAACATAATACCCACTTTGAAAACAATATCTATTATGATGACAATTCGATTAAGAAACAACACTTTTAAAATAATAAACACTATATCTGTAATTCAAAACAAGTATTAGTTTATATAAAATATATCAACCTATAATCACACATAATTAATTTCTTTTTTATTTTTTGGACAAGTAAAACTTATTAAACACATTTCATGAACTATTTTATTTTATCTTATTAATTACCAAAACATATATAAGATGAAATATTAATATTAAAGAACTAATAGGTTAAAAAAAAATTATAAATTCAATAAATCTATAAGGCTTTCTTGAACATCACCCATTAAAGGGAATAAAAATATGTTGTTTATTCTTATTGGAAGAATATACATAACATCCAATGTCCACTCAAATATAAAAAATAGCAATAATTTTATTATAATAAATACTAATCCAAGATAATATAAGTTGTATTATATTTTAATAATGGTATAAATAAACACTCATACTCAGGGTATTCTAATATTTCATATATATATATATAAATCTAGTGATATTTTTTTGGTATTTCATTACTATTGAAATATATTATATATCCATAAAATGATAAAGGGAAGTGCACTCTTTTTATATGAAAAGAGTGCATAGGAACCAAATTATATGAGTAATAAAATAAATCATAGTAATTTTTCTTTAAATAATGAAATGGAAATTAAAATTAAAATTTTCATATATAGAAAAAAACTATAACATGGGTAATGATATCTCATCACCAATAACAATAACCAATATTCCTTTTTTAAATACACTTAACAAATTTTCTCTCCCACACATGTCTGAATTAATTGGAATCTCATAATAATTATTCAACATAAAATAATTCACTACTGATTTTGTAAGACCTTTTAAAATATGAGAAGTATCTAAAAGTATTGGTTCTAAAAAAAATTCTTTTGAAATTATTCCTTAGATATCAAATAAATCAATATAAGGTAAATGTAAGAAAACATTAAAAGTAATTTCAATTCAAATGTAAATAAAATATGAAAAGAAACATACACTCTATCTATCTAATTATGAACAAAGATAGATGGATGGAGTAAAAAATGACCCAGACTATCTTCAATTTTGGCCACCTCCTTTGTAGGAAATGCCACTAGAGTATTTGGAATAATATTTTCATGTATCACTACTCTTAATTGGTCCAACTATATAAGATGATGATGTATATAATCCCCTAGATCATATACAATTATGAATTATCTAATATATAAATTTTGATCCCCAATATGCATTGGGTAGTATATAGCCCCATTTGAAAGATGAGGTTGAGGATTTGGATATGAAGGTTGTGTTGGTTATATCAGTATCTCAATTTCTACAAACATAACATGTAAAAATGATTTAATTTGATCATATATTGATTGATTTATATCATGAATCTTATATTTTATAGATTCTATTTCTTCTTTGTATTATTCCTTCCTTGATGTTGTACTAGGATGTCCAAAAAACCACTAATTTCCTTACCCGTCTCATATCATATTATGTGGATTTAGTGCTCTTTCTTTCTTAAAGGAATCACGAGAATTTCCATGATACCCTTAGAGATAAAGGTCCCTTGTACTGGTTTCTCTTAATGGGAATCCAGAAATGATATATATAAATTTTATATTAGTACAATGAATTTAAAAAATAAATATATTCAATAAAAATAATAATTAATTTTTTATAATCTTATTTATTACTCTTTTTGATGGATCGATAAGAAAAAATCCATTTTTTATTTTTCATATCGAGTGGGGGATATATAGGGATAAACTAATCCTCTTTAGAGATACTACTAGATTTAGCACTTAATACATAAAAATATTCCACAATAATTTTCTTATCAATTAAAGAATAATCTCCACATGAAATACTATGAGGGTATATATTCCGTGATTGGATCTCATGGTGAGATCTCTTAGATTACTCTAACATAAAAAATAAATAATTCATCAAGTAATTAAAAAATAATTTTACAAATAGACTTTATAATTTAAAATTATAATACCAGAATGGATTACTCCTTCCGGTTGTTGATAAACATTGATCATTTATCTGCAATTAAAAGCCCATATTTATGGAATGAATTTTATTTCTTTTTCATCCAAAAAATGTAAAATTATGTTAACTTTTACATAAAATAACTCCATATAATTTCTTCCAAACATATCTAGTATTTTTTAACTATATTTATACCAAGAATGATAAATTTAATCTATCATTGAAAAGAGAAAATGTTCTATATATGAAATACATAGTATTTAAAACATTGGAAAAATAAATAAATTGGTTGAGATATTTTACAGTTACACACTACCATATGTGATATTTCATCTAATGGTAAATTCTACTCTAATCAAGAAATTACATTTTAATCTTAAATCAACTTTTTATGGATATAAAACATCTAAACAGATTCGTATTTGGGTCTGTTAGGTTATTTTTATCATTAAATTAAATAGGAAACATCTTCTAGCCACAAGAAATTTGAATTTTTTTAAATGTTTAATTTCATATTTAAAAACTTTAGGTATCTTCTTCTCTAGAGAAAATAAGTTCTGAAAATAATATTGACTAGATTGAATTTAATTACATTAAATAATAAAAATATTAAATATATATTTATATGAAAAACATTTACACATACCTTGGTAAATATTCCTCTACCTATGTGTCCATCATTTAAATGGATTTATGATAAATTAAATAAATTATTTTTACCACTATTTGATTAAAATTAAATTGTTGTGAGAAGTAAAAAAATTGATAGATATAATAGAAAGAAAAACTAAATCTATTTAGTTAAAGAATATATCCCAAGAAAAGTGTATACCTAGAAATGATGAATTCAAAAAATATTCACAAATAATATTGATGCAAGGTTTATTCAACAAAATAATTATTAACTAAAAATGATGAATGTAAAAATTAATAGAAAAAAAGAAATGTTCAACATGTATTAAATTGTAATTTTATATACCTATATTTAATTAGAATTAAAAGATTGTAAGAAGTAAAAAAATTTATTGAATATAATAGAAAGGAAATTACATCTATTTTTTAACTAATACACTAGAAGAAAAGTTAATACCTAAAGATGAGGAACAAAAAGAAATAGTTTTAGTAAATCAATAATATTTAGAATTTTAAACCAAAAAAATTAAAACAAAAATTGATAAATATATATATCCAATCATAAAAGGGAAAAACGATCAACATTGTAATGAATCAAACTATTATAAATAAAATTCCTTTTTAAATGATTAAATTCCTTATTAAGTAATGTAGTTATATAAAAAATGCATTACTTTATAGATTTTAGACCATTATATAATATCGATTATCTGATTTAAATGGACATTAAACATCATAACCATTGATAATATAGTCATTTTACAGATCCTATTGTGATAAGTATATATTAAGGGTTACGATAAAATCCAATTGATATAGAAAAAAGAATTTATGGCCTCAACCAGTAGGATCACACCCTATGATGCACATTTATCAGATCTTTAGAGGGAGATGACATCCCTGAGATTTCCCCTTAAACAAACACAAAATAATATCCAACAACCAAAGATTAAGAAAAATCTACTATAAGTGAATTTAAATCTTATCAAGATCATAGACTTGAAAATTTTCATTAAACCACCCAAAGAAAGAACCCACATCGCACAACTTACCATTAGGGTGTATGCTGGTGTAATAAGTTGTCATGAATCTAAAACCTAGTAATATGAATTATTATATTTTATTTTTTAATTAAATAATTATTTTATTTATCCTTTTCTATTATTACATGAAAAATTATAATATTATGAGTTTTATAAAAATAAATTTTTGATATGAAGAAATCATAATTGTATTTTTGAGTAATATATACTCTAAATTAAGACATTCTTCTGAAAATTTTAATAATTTCTAAAATAAATATTCTATTGATAAAATATTTCAGTTAAATAAAATTTATTTAAATAAAAATGATAATATAATTTAATGAAGTCCATTCTAATTTTTATAATGGTCAGAATGTTGTTGGTATCATAAAAACTAGTATTTTTCAATTAGTAATTATTTCTATTTAAAAGTGAAAATTATCATATTTATGTAATTATTTTGATATAATAAATAATATTTTTGAAATAAACATTTCAAAATTATCTAATGGTTATTTTTACCCAATTTTTCAAGACAGTTATTTTTTTGGGAAAAAATTAAATAGAGTATAAATATGTGGTTTGTATTATGAAATTATAATAGCGCAAGATTGCTTTAAAAAATGTTTTAAGTTGTATCCATGAAAAAACTATGATTCCCATTTAAAATAACTTTTTTTTATTTGATTAATTTTATAATCCTTTAATTAATCCACAAAAACCAATATTTTTTTAAGGATTTAAAATTAATTCTTTATGAAAATGTATCACTTCCACATCACTGATTGTATTATTTTAAAACATTATATTTTTGAACTATTTAAATATTTAAAACCAATAAACGTTTCCAAAAACCAGGGTAAAAAACCATGGTAAGAATTATCGTCTAAATTATTTTATCATATAGAGTCCAAAACCTATGTTTATAAAATATAAATAATTAACCTGAATTTTTCTATAAATACCCACCAATACTCCCAATACTCTTCACTAAAAATCTATTTAGAATGAATTTCAACTCACCATATATATCTGAATCCCTAAAAATTTATTCCAAAGCTCTTATAAATCTCCTCTCATGCTTTTAGAATATCCCTTTCAATGTAATGGATCATATCCTCTTTCATTTTATTTTGAGTAATTTCTTTATACTATGCCTTTTGATTTCAAATTTTTCATGTTTTAATTTGTTCTCAAACATCCATTTTACCATCCATATGATTCCTATGTAATTATAAGAAACATTTCACTCTCTTAAATCCATTCCATGAACCTTTTTTTACACCCATTTTCTATCGAAATTATCCCATGATTTTCTAAACAAAACTTTTGTATTATGAATACACATCCTTATTTACACTCAATGTTATTCACCTATATGGAACTATCGATCATTTTTAGCAGATTTAAATGTATTTTACCCAAAATAATTACTCATGTGATTAAAAGGGATGAAATATGATCTTACGTATATTGATCTATGTGGAACCCAAATGCACGTACATGATATTAATTTGACATGTGGTCCTGAAATTATATAGCCATCGAATACATTGGGTAATGTTTTTTAATCTCATGAGATATCATTTATGGTTGATGGAGGTTATAATAAGCACACTATGTTATGATTTCTCACTATTTTTCCTTGGCTTAGGCTTATGATGTCATGTTTTATAATTTTTATATTCCTTATGTTGTCTTGATGTTATCATCGTATAACATGCTTCGATGTTCAAGATTATGATTATCACCTATATATGTCAATATTTCTTACCTATTGACATGTTTATACTTATTTACCTTATGATATGATTTTATTATTCTCTTATTGGGATTTATATATCACTACTTTTTTATCTACATCCCTAGGTTTTCATGTGTAGTTTTATAAGAGAATTGTAATTTTAAGAGCATGTTAAGGAGTTTTAAACAATGCTTTTGTTTCCCTATTTCAAGTTATTATCTTATGTATCTAATTTCAAAAATATAATAGGCCTATAAATCTTATAAGATCTTATATGTGTTTCCTTATCACGAAATAAGGTGTATTAAAGATATGGGTTGTCATTACTGGTATCAAGGAAAGTTTGGTTATTTTAGCGAATAAGGATTAGAAAAAATTAGTGAAATAGATAGGGATAACTCTAAATAAATGAAAACATCCCCAAATTAAGGTTATTTATTGTGTAAGTTATAACTCCATAATAATTTATAATATATTTATTATTTAATATATTCAATCCCTTTGATAGCTTATACTATATGCAACACTGAGTCTAAATGAACCATAATATAGTATAATCACATAACCATACTATTAAATTTGGAGATATTAATTGGAAAAAATAAATTCATAAAATTAAATGGTTAAAAAATTTATAAAATAAATTCAAGGGTTATCTATTTATTAAAAATAAAATATAAAACATTTTAAAGAAAGAAGATTTTTTTTGAAAAGATGTATTTTTCAAAAAGATTATTTTGTCACACTTTCTGCACATATTCTGAAATTAATTTTTACTAACTTTAGAAGATTTATTTGAAAAATTAACATTAATATTTAAATATTTTCAAAAAAAATAACTTGTATATAATTTTTTATAAATATCTAAAGAGGTCAATCTTTTTATTATTAGTGAAAAATATTGATTTTTTAATGAAAACTACATTTTTGTTTAAAGAATTTACCAAGATTCATTTTATAAATTGATTTATAAAATAATAGTCAATATTACTATAATTAATCTAATTTATTTCATTTAAATAAATCTGTTATTTAAGTTTTTTATAAATTTTTTTTAATAGTTTGAATGTTTTTTCTCTGGAAAATTATTTTTTCATCATATCTGCTAGTTTAATTTTAAATTATTTTCTACCACTTTTGTGAATTGAATTTCAAAAAATATATTCCATATTTGGAATAATAATAATCAATAATATATAATAATATCATTTTTTTTGTCAAAATTAATAGTAAAAATAGATAAAATTAATTACCACAGTTATGGTGAAAATGTGTTTACTAAGGTTAAAATAAAAAAATAAGGGTTAAAATGACATAAAAACATTCAAAATTTCTATTTTATATCGATTTTAGACCTTATGTCATGTATTTATTGATAATGGTTCATTTCTTATCCTTATTTCATATGAAAAATGTGGGTCACTTTTTATTTTCAAAAATTTCATATGTGTCTGCTCCCCCACTTATAAAAGGTCAACCCCTCTGTTCTCCTCTTTATACTCCCAAATAATTTTTTTCCAGCCAGTACCTAACCAAATATTTTCCTTAAAAACCACACCACATCCTATATTCATTTTTTACATGAAAATTTCTATCTAGGAAGGCATTATATATAAATCTATAGAGGTTGTCTGAAGTAGAGGTAATGTTCCGAACCATGTATTTTCATTTTAATTCTTCTTCTTAATCATTAAAATATTCTCAAACTATGATAAAAAAATAATATTATATCCTATATTTTTATATGTTGTTATGTTAATGGAATAAAGTTTATCCATATCCACCCCATAAAATGGGAAATAAATTATTTGATTGTGTGTACGACAGACTACAACCATGCAAACCGATGTAATTTGTTTTCCATCACAACCTCTCCGAGCTGGATATAATGGAAGATTTAACAAATTTATATGATATTTATAAAATTACTATAATTATGTAATTATAATATTATATATACCTTATTACTATACAATCTGTTGGGAAACAATAACATTTCTCGTGCTTACGCATGGACTACCACCTCCACATAGAAATGTGAAATGTTTTTCATTTTATTTTGATGTGGATGATAATAAGGATATATTTAATGAATATATATTATATATAAATTATAATAATTATTATGTAAATTTAAATATTATTTACCATTACTTCATTCCATCTGTTTAAAAATGGAAATAGCGTTCATGTGTATGAACGACCTACCATCTCTATGAACAGTGTAATTAATTTTCTATCTATAACTTTTATAGATTACTATATATATATATAATGAAAATATTTGATATATAGCATGGATAAAATTATGTAGATATTAAAAATATGATCAAATTAAAAGGATTGAAATTACTAAACCCAAATAAACACGAAAACAAAGTAATTATTGCCTGAAACAATTCTTTTAACAAAGAATTTTTAATAAAAATTTTATAAAATACAATAAATAAATAATATATGGTATTAAATATATTATTATTATTTAATATATTTATAATAAACCTATACTTTTTATACATTATTTTTGAACTTGTACGATGGAAATTGGACCAAAGGTTAGGGTTTCTCGTCTCACTTTTACTCCCATGAGACATATGTCATATTCAACATTTAATTATGATGTATTTTGGATATATTTACCCTTTTATATGTTATATAATTAATTAATTTATATTAATGGTATTTAATGATCCATTCAAAGTGATTTATTTCATGGGTATTATGAATTCAGAAGTCACCAAAGTGGTAGAGGGTTATGTTACAATCTCATTCCTTATTGGGGCTATTTATGATTAAATTTATGGTGATAAGATATTATGATTTTTATTCCAAAAAAATCATGATTTTTTTTCAATTTTAGTTATTTATAGTTAATAAATTTATTCCTTTTATTTTATTTATTTATATAATAAAATATACCAAAAATTATTTTCAAATAAAATTGACATTATTTCTCTATTTGATCAAAGACCCTTCTTCCTCCATAGAAACATTTTAAAAAAATTGTATAATTTTTTAGAATTCACCAAATTATTTATTAAGTAAATTTTTACCCATTATTGAATTGTTAAACCATGGTTTAAAAGGAATATTTATGTCATTTTCTGAATTATAAACTTTTAAAATAATAAAATAGTATGAAAGGAATGTTTTTAAATAATATAGCCTATATAGAATTACCCACCATCTTGACCACTCATTACTTTGAAGCTTCCTTTATAATTTTACAAGTATATTTTTAAATAATTTTTTTTCTTAATATTATGTAAATGTTTGGCTTTTAAAAATTATTTACAAATTGAAAGGATATTTTCCTTAAGATTATTTTAATTGAATTTTTACAGTATTTCTATTCATCAATGACATCAACCATTATTTCACTTATTCCCCATTGGGAATAGTTATTAAATATACCATCCATTTATTTCTCTAGATTGTTTATGATTATTTTTACCAGGGATGTACTATTGTGATACCATTCCTCATATTACTCTGAATAGTTAATGATTATTCTTAATGATTGTGTATAGTATTAAATTTCATTTGGAAAATTTTCAATACTAATGTTTATATCGATTATGTTCCACCCCTTTCATATGAGTGAGTAATTAGACTTAGTATGTCACTAGTAGGGCCCACTATATACCATTAATGCATCAATAAGTCTCAAAATACAAACTTGATTGGGTTTTGGCTAAGGCCGTACCCATTTACATAGATATCTTGACACAATCACTCAATATTATTTCAAATTTCTTGGAACAAGGCCTTAATTGTATGATTTAGATGTCCTCAATTATAAACTCCATCAGTATGAATTCATTTATTGATGTCCATGTTATTATTTTATTTCTTATGATATCCAAGGATGATTTTGATGTCAATGATATTATTTAATTGGAATTATTTGATCATCATTTATTCCTTCCATATTATTCTTCTTATTGAAGTGTTTTTTTAAATGGAATTTGATTCAATTATTTACATTTCCATATTGATCCTTAATTATGTATTCATGATATCTTCCAATCTAAAAATACCCTTACTAAGTATTAGATATCACCCCTTACTTATGTTTCCTTTCCCAAGGATTCTAGGAAATATTTTATGATTAATATACAGTGAAATTATAGTGGGAATAAATATCATCTCAAAGAAAATAATTTTTTGAATTCTATGTTTTAAAATTTATGTGAAATTAAAGTATGTATCTCATTTACCAATACTACTAAACAATTTATTCATTTGGTATGTGATCACTTGTATCTAGTTACAATGTAATAAAGTAACCACTGACTCTAGGATACTATAGTCTAGGTCAATACATTTGGTAGTAGATTAAGTTTATAAGAAACATTTGGAATTGGGTTTAGGAAAACATATATTAGAGAACATAACCCTATGGTAAATTTTTTAGGTAAGTATAAAATAACTTACAAATGTTTTGGTAAGAAAGTGATTATTTGGTTTTCCTAGTAATACATCTCTCTATAGATAATACAAGTAGACATGGTTTTGGAATAGATACATCTAGTGATAATAACCTCCAAAAGAGATGGTCTGAGTATAACATGACCATCATTCTATTTCATGGTGTTTGTTCCCTTAATGCGCACTTGGTTTGACACTCCCATTGGATATTCTTGGGTTAATTAACATTTTATTTACAAACCATTATAAGTATTTTGAAAATATTTTACTCATTTGGAAACTTTACCAAAGAAACCATGTTTTTGATTATGAGATTATCCAAGAATAAATTTCTCAATTTATGGTAATTTTTAAAATAATTTAGGGATTATAAATTAATTTTCATAATTTTGTGGCTAATATAGTTTATTTTATTTTTTATAAATGGAACCTAGTGGAAATAATGGGAACTGTATCAATGCAGAAACTCCATGTAGGTATTTCCCTCTAGTTAAAGATAATGATGATGGAGCTGGACCTCCAGCTGGAACTTAAAAAATTATAACCTTTTTTGGATAGACAACTAAAGTTATGCGAAATAACATTTCCCATATAGATAAACCTACTAATCCACCATACATTATAGCAATGTTTAACCATTACATGTATAAGCAACCTCCATCATTCTATGGGACTATAAATACATTTATTGTAGAGAAATAGATAAGTTTCATACCTAATACATTTCTCACTTTAGGAGTTAACGAAAATGAGAATTATTTTAGGGAATTTTATTTTCTTTTAATGGATATGTATCCATGGTGTCCATTGATTAAAAACACTAAGGATTAGGGGGGGATAGAAAACATGGACAAGAAGGATTTTAAAGAACTTTTCTTGGATAAATGTTTTCCTCATAAGTACTGAGAAGATATAGAGAGAAAATTATTAAGTATGAGATAAAAGGAATAAAAAACTTCTGATAAGTATTAATCTTAGAATACAAGGATATCTAGGTATTTTATAGACAATTTATGTAATCCAAAGAGTAATATTTTCCATTTATTTGATGGGATAAAGCTAATCCTTCAAAGGAAACTAGTCTCTCAAACATTCTCATCATATTAGGTTATAGTATCATGTGCTATAAATATATATAATGAATTCTCAATGTTTTATGGCTTCGAATAAAGGAAATAGGATAATAACATGGTAGAGAAAAAAATTGATTAGGGAAAGAAGAGAAAGGGTAATTTCCAAAAATGTGATACCTGTGGAAGGAAACACCTTGGAACATGATTAAGAGGAAAATAAGTTTTCTTTATGTGAGGTGAAAAATTCCACAATTCTCATTATCACAAGGGAAAGAAATTAACTTCCAATGTTAAATGTTTTAGCTGTAATGAGATGGGGAACTATAAAAATGATTAGCCTAGGCATGGAGGAAATTTTCCTCAAAAAAGGACAGGGGAAGAAGGCCAATCTTTTTTAATCACAATAGATTATGTTTAGATTCATCAAGACAAGGGGTAGGTAATTTAATAACATGTAAAAAATTAACCAATTATTTATTTTATTTTGGATCTTCACACTCTTTTATATCTTCCATATTTTCTATAAAAATTAAATATTTTCCTAGCACCATATGAAGGGAGTTATCAATCAAGACTCCAAGTGAAAGTCTCACCACAACAAGGATGTATCATTCAATCCCCATTATAACACATAAACATGCCATATTTTATAACATCATTAATATACCTATGGTGAATTTTTAAATACTCCATTATATGGACTAGATATCAAAATATAGTGCCTAAATTTATTTTAATGAGAATGAAATTATGATTCATGGTGAAGATTTGGAATTACTTATATTTTGGGGCATAATTCATCATATGAGTCATATAAATATCCAACCCTAGTAGTTATTCTGAATGAGATTATTGGGGATGAAGATTAGATATAACCTACAAATGGGAAGGGTAATAGTTTGATTGAGTATGTACCTATTGTATAGGAATATATTAATTTATTTCCTAAAGAATTACATGGGCATCCACTAGAGCATGAGTTTGAGTTTTACATTGATTTAATACCTGATGAATGATTAATATAAAATTCCCCCTATAGAAAATCCACTATATAATTAGTGGAGTTAAAGAAACAATTACAGTATTTGTGTGATGAGAGATTTATATTGCCTATTATTTCACCTTAGGGAGCCTATGTACTTCTCATTAATAAGAAAGACATATATATGAGGCTATGCATGGATTATTGGGAAATTAAGGTTATTATAATAAATGAAAAATATCTTCATCCTCACATTTATGACTTATTGAATCAACTACATAGAGCTTAATATTTTTTAAATATTAACCTTCTTTCTGGGTATCATCAATTCTGAGTAAATAAGGAAGATATATCAAAGACAACATTTCATATGAGGTATGGAAATTTTGAGATTATATTAATTTCATTTGTATTGACTAATAAACTATCTATGTTTATGGATCTAATGAATAGAGTTTTCAAGAAATATCTAGATGATTTTTTATTCTATTTATTGGTGAAATCATAGTTTACTCTAAGATCCATGTAGACTATGAGAATCACTTTTTCATTGTTATTGAGCCTCTTCAAATAAAAGGGTTATACAGTAAATTTACAAAGTGCGAATTATGGCTTCGAAAATTATCTTTTCTTGGCCATATTGTGTCCAAGAAAGGGATATCAATAGATTATACGCAGAAAATGGCAGTCCAAGAATAGCCAAAACCAATGAACATAACTGAGGTATGTATTTTAATTGGTTTGACACTTTATTATCAGTGATATGTTCAACATTTTTCTTTATTTTAAAACCTGTTAAACAAGTTTACAAATAAAGTAGTTATGTTTATATTGAAAAAAGAAATGTGAATAATTTTTGAATAATTAAATAGGATATCGGTGAATTCTCTGATTTTGAGTCTACCATCAGGAAATGATGGATTTGTGTTATATAGTTGTGCATCAAAAAGAGGAATTGGTTGTGTCCTTATACAATATGATAAATTCATTATATATGAATCAAGGTAGTCATAGATTCATGAACAAAAGTATCCACCCCATGATCTTGAGCTGGTAGCTATAATCATTTCTTTCATGTTATGAAGATATTATCTCTATGGTGATAAGTGTGAGATCTATATGGATCATAAGTGTTTGAAATACATCTTTTAATAGAAAGAATTCAATATGAGGAAAAAGAGATGGATCAAGCTACTAAAATTCTATGATTTCTAAATATAGTACCCCTAATAATGGAAAATATGTTAGAGGATTCATTCATATGGAAATATCGTAGAGTTCTAGTGAAAATTAGGATCGATATAGATCTTATGTTCATAGATTCAGTGAATATGGATATAAGAATTATTAAAGAGGGGTAAAATTTCTCATTTTTCAAATGTCTCCAGCAACATATTTCTTGGAAAAGATAAAAATTTATCAACCATATTATGAGTATTTTAAAAATAAAATTAATTCTATACTTGATAGAATATTGGTATACTTTATTTGCGAAGATAGAATTATAAAATTTTGAAAGAGAATATTTTTTTCGTCAACACCTGATCTGAGGACTGAATTTTTTAATGAAACTCATGGATCATATTTATCTATACACCCTAGTAGCACCATGTTGTATAAATATTTTAAGGAACACTATTCTTGGGATGACATGAATTGGTAATTTTTTGATTATATATCAAGATGTTTTCTTTGTAGACATATAATGGATGAGAGAAAACATATAACACCCTCTGATTTTGTAAAAAAATAAAAAATAATTTAATATTTTTGATATTTTATTCACATTAAACACTAATATTATCTTTAGTTACACTCAAAATTGAGTTTGGCATGTGTTTCACATAGAACTTAGCTTAGCTTTCATTAGAAGCAATGCTGAGTTTAAATGAAACATGGCATATTGTTAAAATATTATTATTTAATATGATATTTTTTACCTATCCAGTGGAATGGAAGTTATGAATAATATTAAATAAATTATGAAAATATAGTTCAAAAATAAATACTTTGGTCACTAATTAATTATATATGGAAGTGAAACCCTTTTGAAAAAAGGAAATATTTTTCTGAAAAACTATTTTTATGCGCATAAGTGTGTTTTCTGTCATTAAATTAACCAAATAACTTTTGGTTAAATATTTTAAGGAAATTTATATATTATATATTAAATAAAATATTTAAAATTTATCTTATATGCTTTTCATACAAGATATTATAAGAAATCCAATTTTATGCTTAAAAATTATATTCTTCTAAAAAGAAGTTTTACCACATTTTAATGGTGAAAATTATTTAAAACTATTTCTCTGAACCATTAAAAAATTATATTTGAAACAATAACCTTAGTTGTTTAATTTGGAACATTAAAATTATCCTAGGGTGATTTTTTTTATTTTTCCAAAAAGATTCATTTTTTATGAATAGTAAAAAATACGAACTTTTAATTGAAAATTTCCATTTTATTCAAATTATTTATATAGATAAATTATATTTTAAATTGGTTTTAAAGTATAATTATATAATTTATAAATCTATTAATCTAATATATGTAATTTTAATCCATTTCATATTTAAATTGGATATAAAAACATTGTAAACTTCTAAACATTTTCACTTTAAAAAACCACATTCACATCGTGTCAGAAGGATTAATTTTAAATTAATTTATACCACTTCTATGAATGTAATTTGAATAAATTCATTAAATATTTAGAATCATAATAATTAATATTATCAAATAAGCTGAAATTAATTTTTTACCATATTAATTTTTGAAAATTATTAAAATTAATTAATGTGATTAACGTTAAAAATGGGGTTTGCGCATAACATGAATTTGTATTGAAAATTAATTTTAAACAAACATATAATTTTTATTAAGTTAATTAGAAATAATATTTTAAATCTGTGGGTATAAATTATTTAATAACTCTTTTTTAATTATAACCTTAATTGATAAAATATCTAGGTAAATAAAATGATACAAGTAACCTTTGTAAAAACAATAAAGATAAAATTGAGTAAACTTCAAGACTAAATAATAACATGATAAAAATGTATTTATTTCCTATGGATGAGATATTTTTAGACCAATTAATCCCTATAATCCCTTATTTTTCTATTTTGTGGCACATTAGGAAATGGTGACCTCCCAATAGTGAATACTTTTTAGAAATTTATAAGAATGACACTCCTCCTCCATTACAAAATGGAATTCACTATCCACCATTCTTCACACCTATAAAGACATTTTATTCACAAAAAACCTACCAAAATAAATTCCCAACTTCCATATCATTATATTATAAGCCTTACTTTGGTAACAAATCCATTCTAGGAAGTTCTTCTGTGAAAACTAAAAGGAGATACCTAAAGAAGAGGTAATTTTCATCAACAAATGTTTTTGTATTATTTATTCCAAAAACACAATAAATTATGTTTATATAATGATTATATAATAAAAAAATTAACTTAAATGCACATATATTTTTTCATGCTAATTTTATGACCCACAACCACACACACTTCCATCAAATGGGTTATGAAATCATCATTTATCTGTACGGTGGACTACCGCCTTGCGAACTGATGTCATTTTTTTCTATTACCACCTTTCAAGGTTGGAAATAATGATTGAAATATGTTATATATATATATATATTATATTTATGATATTTTTATTTTTATAGATTTATTATAACAAACATGCCTTTAAACTTTCCTTTTTGTGGGAATATGATAACAATGTTTGTGTGTATGATAGACTACCGCCTCTTGAAGCGATGTGATTCATTCATGCTTTAAATGGAATTTATTAAGTATTATTTTAATAAAAATATATGATACGTATGATATAATATTTATACTTGAATGATGATATATATATATATATCATTTACTTTATTTCTCTCAATCAATAAGAAAATGGAAACAATGTTCATGCTTATGTACGACCTACCGTCTCTATGAATAATGTATTTTGTTTCCTATCACTAATTGTTTTGGTTTAATATAAATAAATATATAATAAATATATTTTATATTTATTTAATTGATTAAATTAATAAAATTATGAAATCATGATAAAATTATGTGGACAAACAAATAAGAATTCATAACTTATATGAAAAACAAAGTGGTTATTACAATGTGACTTTAACATGGGAATTTTAATAAATGAATAATATCAATTCATAAGAAAACAATTTATGATATTATTTAAATGAATATGGTTCTTTATTATCTTTAAAATAAACTTATATTTATAATTAATTAGTATTTAATGAGTAAAATTGAAGTCAAGACTTAAAGTAAGCTATTTTAGTATTACCTTTATTTTCTATGAGACACAATCCATGTTCACCCCCTATTCCTTGTATGTGGTTCATATATTATAAATGGATGTATTTTATGATTATTATTATGAAAATTATTGGTATTTACATATCCATTTTAGGATCTAAATTTCATGGGGTTTATGGTTAAAATGTTACCAAAGCAGTCAGAGAATGTTGTCTCAATTCGCCTTCTATGAGACACATATTATGTTATGAACCTATACTATTTTAAGAGGTATATATACTACCCCTTTGATATTTTATTTCCGGAATATCATTATTTTAATTAATTTTAATCTTCATGTGATATTACTCTTTCACAATTATTATGAACCAATGTTTCCAAAGTGATAAGTTTTTATTGCTATAATCTCATCGTTTCTCAGGATTGTTTATGACTTTAATTATTTTGATGAAATATCTCAAACATTATAATGAATTTTCTTATACTATAGTTATTAATGATAACTAAATGTAATTTTACTCTTATTCCACTCTTTAATACTTAAGATAATTAAGAAATTGTTTTTAATAAAATGTAACCTTATTTCTATCTTCAGTTGAAAATCTGTTTTACTCAAAGTCATGTTTTGTAAAAAAAATCAAATTTTTTATAAATGATATTTTGAGCTCATTTTAAAAGTAAATTACTTCAAAGATTTTTAAATATTTCTTTATAAATTTTCAAAGGTTATTTTCAAGGAAAAGTATTTCAATGATTTTCAAATCTTCCTTAAAAATTTTTCAAATCTATTTTCAAAGAAAAATGTTTTCAAAATTTTTTATGTTTTAAAATAATTTTTCAAAGTGGAAATGATTTTTTACTCTTGAAATGTTTTAAATGATATTTCAAAATTATTTTCCATTTAATATGGAATCATTTGTTATATTTTTTGTTTTATAGGGGATATGGTTAAAGAACACCATTCTTATTATTTATTTGAATGGTTTATATTTAAGATGAACAGTTATTTATGAATCCAATTTATCTTTAATAGGTTATAACATGATGAAAATATTATGAAACCCTCTTCTTTTCATGGATTATGAAATGAAGAAATGAATATGAAACCTGTCTCTTTTCCACTGGTAATGATATGATGAAATGTTTATAATAACCATTTCATTTCATGGGTTATTGTAACACCCCAAGGTTTTTCAAAAAAAAAAATGGAAATTCATTGAAACTTTGTTTTAAGTAGATATTTATAACTATCCTTTAAAAATAATTTTCCCACTTTTATGTTTTGAATTTCGAAAAATTCTTATCTACAATTGTGTTCAGTAAGTTATTTAGAGCCTAATGGAACCGACTTGTTTTTTGGTGAATAGTAAGATACCCTTATGAATAGTAATATGACCCTGATGAATAGTAAATTGTACTATTATTTTATTTTCTTAAGGATTGAATATAGTGATGTTTTTGTTAATTTTTCAATGTGATATAAAAGCAGTTATAGTTTTAAAATTGTTAATTTTTCAATTAAGTATGATTTTATTTAAAAATTAAATTAATAATAATTAGAAAATTATTTTCAAAAAATGGAGTTAATTTTTGAATTATACACGTCGAGAAATTTTAAGGGTGAATTTTTTGGATTTTTATGAAGTTCTTGAATTTTTGATGAGTAGTGAAATATGGTAAAATACCGTATATTCAAATTATCAGAAAAATAAACTATTTATGAAATCATAATTTATGTTAGCCCACTTGGTTCTAACTCACATTAAATTATTACTATTTTGTGTTACATGAATTAAGATTATTCATAGTCTTGAGCAAAAATATTATAATAATGATTAAAATAATGAGAAAACCACTCTCCTCCACTATAAATACCACCCTCATTCCCCTCTTCCTCCCACACCTCTAAAGCATTGAGTCTTACCTAAGTTCAGCCCAATAATCCTTCCAAGGATCTTCCCCACGTTCTAGAGCATCTGGTGTCACCAAAAGGACAAAACGAAAGGCCTTAAGAGGGATTTAAAGGAGAAGAGATCAAGAGGTAAACATCCTCTTTTATTTTCATTATTTCCTTTCATTTTATGTTATTATTTTTCATTCCATTTGGATTATGTTGTGATATTTCATTCCATATACCCCTTACTAACCATATTATGTAATAATGTTGAGATACCCATTTTCTCTCATCAAATTATTTTATGAAAAATTAAATGATGTCATTAGGCTGCCGAGTTTTCGTAAGGAATTTCTAACATTTTCTTTTATTTTGAGTTCCTTTATTTTCTTCTTCTTTCTTCAACTATTATTATAAAAGAGGAACGAAAGATATATAATCACGTATATTCTGGATATTCTCATGTTCATGGAAAATTCATCATCAATCTTCTCCTCCTCCCCCACTTATTAAAGGAATTAAAAACATTGTCCGTGATGTGTTGAATTACTGACATTATGGACGATGGGATTTAAAATTTGATTTAATTCCTTCAATACTCGTCATGAAACTATTTTTATGGTTTAAACAGGTTCTAATATATTTTTTATGTCTCATACATGGTTCTGTAATTCTTTTATACATAGGGTTTTAATTTTTAAAACAAAATGAGGTCATTATTATCAAAGAACCACTAAAATGATCTAAATGAACATCATTAATGTTTTAACTTATGAATCATCCTCATGTAAGAATTAAAAATGATAAATAGTATAATTTATGGTTCTAGGAATTTTTAAACACCACTCCATTACAATTCTGTAGTTTTACTTCCAATTGACAAAAACATCCATCATGAACCAAACATGGAAATCTTGTAAAGTAATCCCGAAATAGTGGAAGGAACAAAATACTAACAATTAAAGGGTGAAAGTATGTTATAAAATGATCATATAAGATGTTATAAAGATGAATATGTTTCTTTAAGATAATAATAACACTCTTTTAACCATTATACAATATTTTTAAACAAGTTTTTAGTAAGATAAACCCCAGGTAAGGGAATTTTTAAGCAGATTTCCATTCTTTGGGTTAACCTTCTACTTCATTATTTATGTGGTACTAATTTTTTTTGTGTGATGTAAATTGTTTCTATTATGAATACTTATGTGTATTTACAGTGTATATACATATTTCATCCACTCTAATAAGTCTTTCTTCAATTATATGATTTATATAAGGGTTTTTTTCTTTTAAAATCCCCTTTTAAAATTCTATTTTACAAAATTTAAAAGGCAATATTTTTATGCAATTATTCATGTTGTATGATTATGTTATGGTTCTTTGGAATTATTTATGATGAACGGTGGGACCTATATTTCCCTCCAATACATTGGGTATATGTAAGTTAGAGGTTGTCCGTATGGTTACTCCACGTATAACTACGATGGTTACAGAAATTGTAATGTAGTTGTGAGGGTTACAAATGATAAAGTAGTCGAGAGGGTTACAAGATCATGTATGTAATGCCCCAATATAACATTATGATTCTATTTATGTTTTTATTTATTTTTTAAATCTTTTGGAAATCTCATGTTTTACAATGTAAGTATACATGAGTGACGAGTATGTATTTTGAAAATGTTTTCATATGTTACAAGTATTCATGGACTAATGTGCTCCTTCCTTCTTTTACATCCCTTTCTGAGCTTTTTGTGCTCATCCAAATATTTTTTTAAATTATTTTCATAGGTTATAAGGATGTGTAATACAAATAAGGATGCCAAGTTAAATGTTTTAATAATTGTCCAAGAAATCATGTTTTAAGATTTAAGATTTTATATTTTGAAATAAATGGAAACTGTTTTTATGGTATCCACTTTGTAACAATGTGTAATGTTATAAATGTATTATGTCCCAATTATCTAAATATTTAAACTTGAATAGATCCTTAATGTAAAAGGAAGTGATTTCTTGGCAAAAATCAAGATTATGTAATGTAATTAGGCTGAGTCCTTATTGTTATGATATGATGAATGTTTATGATATCATGAAAAAAATGAGTATGATTTCATTATATGAAAGGTTGGACCAATATCTCCCTCTAGTGAATTGGATAAATATTTACATATCTCATGAGTCAAACATGGTTGGAATAGGGAGTGAAACTGGTATAATAATACATGGCTTCCTTTAGGGATGGTGGTGGGTCCTACCTAGGAGTTATATCTTCCTATATATAAACCTGATTACATGTTTACAATGTTATGAATGAACCTAATTAAATATTCACAATTTTATACATGGACATGGGTACATGTCGATAAGTTTATGAGAGGGATTGATTTCATTTCATTAACTTAATGAGTAAACCTGTTTCAATTTATATGTTTTCACAATGTTATAAGATTATGTGTATGCCATAAATCAATTCATTATTCCAATATTATGATCTCATGACTCATGTTCATTGATTATCATATGATTCATGTATTATAACTTAAAATATTTATTCCATGAATCAGGATTATGATCTTTGATGTGTAGGGTATGGTTTTAAATTTTATGCACTTGTTCTCACACCCTTATTTTCATGTTATGCTTACACATCTCCTTTATTTACCCTTTCTAAGAAATTAATCTCACCATTGCTTTTGTTTCTATTTATTATGTTAGAAATAAATTTTTTAAATAGGGTTACTAAATGGGAATATCTTTTTGGGAAACAATGAAGATCCCTCACCAAGTTATAATATTGTGTTCCATGTTTCCAAATACAGTAAACTATTATGGGCCTTATGCATATAATTTTTTAATGTTCCAAATATTAATCTATTAGGATGTAATATCCATGTATGATAGGATAGGGTCTCTATAGTTGGTATCAAAGGAATGGTTTATTTTACCATTGTAAACTAGGATGATGAACCTCTATTATGAACCCTTAGGATAAACCTAAGTATAGGCAAAATCCCATTTTATGGTAAGGAATAGATTATGTGGTTTGTCTAGAAATAAATCCCTATTTGGATACTACAAGTGGGAATGTTTCTAGCATAGATGTACCTAGGGTAAAAAACCTAAAAAACACTATATTAAGCTAGACTCGACCAGGAGTTGGTGCATGACAACAAGCCTTACTGTGTATCTAGTTTAACATTCCCATGGGATATTCTATGGTTAATCCAATTTTTCTATGATACATCATGAAGGATTTAAATATATGATAACTATGATTGACCTAGGTTATGCTTATGGTTTCATGGATTTAAAATAAGTTTTCAGGATTTGATCATACTATAATTTATTTTTTATAATTATTCATTTTTCTGCTATTATAAGTGTTGTTTGCACTATATTTTTTGGTTTTATTCAATGATGGGAACCAAAATGAACTTGGTTAACATCAATTGTGATAGAATATTTTTTGATGAGTAGTCAAATGGGATGATGACTTGACTAAAGGACATTTTGATTATGCCTAATTAGTTTTCATAGAATATAATTAATAATTTATACCTTAACCAACTCTCATACTCACTCAATAATAGAATAAATAGTTTCCTAAGAGTTTAAGTGGTGCAGACCATATAGGAAATAATATCTAGTTTCCTATGTGTCGAGAATGTGGGAAGAAACACCCATTTGAATGTCTCGAAGGAACAAAAATATTTTTTCACTGTGGAAAGGAAGGACACAAAGAAATTAACTAGAAAGTGAAAATGAAAATTTTAGTTAATGTAATGGATTGGAATATAGGCTTCCTGATGATATCATCGACTGATGAATGATTTAAATGTGGAAAGAATGGTTGTTATGAAAATTAATTTCCTAAAGGGATGTCTTGTGAATATAATTTCCAAGGTGATATGATTAATGATTTTACTTATGATGATAAATATACAGTAGATGACATGTTAATTGAAATAAGTGTTAAAGAATAAGATGACGAATCTTAGTTAATTTTTTAATAATGAAATGGGATAAATGAAGTATTTAATTATGAGAAATAAAGTATTGTATTGTCTAAATTATGATTTATATAAGGATTTTTTAGTATAAGTTCTTCTTTAGGAATTCAAAATAATATGTTGAATGATGGTAATGGACAAGAAGTGGGATTTATTGGTAAGCTGGAATCTTGATTAAGGTAAGATAACCCTTAATACATTCTGGATGTTGAGATAATGATATTAGGATAAAGGATGTTTGATATAAATAAGTAAATTGGACAGTATAGATTAACTTATAACTAATTTTTGATTTGTTGAAAAATTGGTTTATGTTATCATGGATAGAGTTTTAAACATTTTCTAATTTAAGGAATATATCCAATAATCTGTATAAAAAATGAGGAAGCATGTATGTTTTCAATAAGGATTTATGGTAATTCAGGTTATTAACACATTTTAAGAGAATATATGATGAAGTTATAAAATTCTTGGAGTGTGAAAATCAAGATTTACATTATGATATATTGGGGATTATTGTTAATCCGATTTAGTGACCTTATTTTTAATGTTTTGGATTTTACTATTTTGGAAGGGTAAATAGGATAACTATTTATTAAATTGTTTTTGCTGAACTTTTAATATGGTTTTAGGGATTATATTATTATCTCTTAATATAATGATTTATTCATATTGGATAAACTATACTGTCCACTTTTTTTTGATGATTACTAAAGACAGATGGAGTCAGTTATCATTTTATTCATGGATCTCATGATCTTTTAGTGATTTAGAAATAAATAATTCAACTTCATTTCTTGGAGTAATATATGAAGTGTAAATTGATCAAGGCATTACCAATGAGTGATATTTTTCATGTTAAATGGAATGAAATCAAATAAATATATTTTCTTGTAAATTTTTTTTAAACTTTTGGATAAGGATCCTAAAACCAAAATGTTATCCTAGTACCTTCATTTCTGATGAATCAAATGGTCCCTTAGATAATAAAATATTTATGGTCTGGTGATCATTAAATTTCTCTAGACCACCCACTTTCTCATGAATAGTGATCTCTATCAATCTTTATAATTATTTACTGTTTTCATTAAAGTCCAAATATTCACTTCTTGCCTATGTTCTCCAATGTGGAAACCTAGTTATGAGTTAAATTGGGTAAATATTATGTTTCTAACTTTACTATTTTAAAGTATGTTTTTGTATCCATTTATATGATGTGGGTTTTAATGAAATTAACTTTCACGTATTAAAATGTTGATGGCCGAGATGAATTTTGGGGGTGATATTCATTTTAAGGTGGGAAGAATGTAACACACAGTATTTTGTAATTTTTTTCAAAAATAATAAAATATTTTTTATGTTTTCACTTACATGAAATACTATTCTTACCTTTAGTTACGTGCAATATTCAATTTTTCTTGTGTTAAACACAACACTGAGCTTAGCTTTCATTTCATGAAATGATGAGTTTAAATAAAATATGACATATTATTAAAATATTAATATTTAATATGATAGTTTTATCCTAGTCTTCATAATGGATTTTAGGAATAAGATTAAAAAAAACTACGAAAAAAATTACATATTAATTCTTTTCTTTCCAATTATTTAGAAATTATAGAAAAACCATTTTTGAAAATAAAAGAAAATATTTTTATGAAAAACAATTTTATGCGCAAAAGTTTATTTTATATAAAAAAAATAAAAAAAATAAAAAAAATAAATTCAGGTTAATTATTTTAATTAAATTTATATATTATATTTTTAATCAAAATTTTAACAGTCATCTTATATTTTTTCTATACAAGAAATAATAATAAATCTAATTTTATGCTTCAAAATTGTATTTTTCAAAAAAATATTTTTACCGCCTTTTAATAGTGCACTTAATTTAAAAATAATTTTTCATAGTATTATAAATTATATTTGAAAAAAAATTATTTTTTTAATTAATAATTTCAAAATTATTATGGGGTAAATTTTTTTCATTTTTAAGAAATGAATCATTTTTTATAAATTGTGAAAACTGTAGAATTCTAATTGAAAACTACCTTTTTCTGAATTACTTATAAAATAAAATTTTATTTCAAATTGTATTTGAAGTATATTTAGATCAATTAAACATATTTTAATCCAATATATGTTATTTTAATCTATCTAATATTTAAATTGGATATAAAAACCATATAAACTTTTGAACATTTTCACTTGAAAACCCCACTTTCTCATCACGTCTGTGGGATTAATTTTTAATTAAATTATACCACTTCTATGAATTAAATTTTGAAAAATAGATTCCATATTTGGAATACTTATAAAATATATTATCTAATAACTTCATTATAATTTTTTACTATACTAATAATTGAAAACTATTAAAATTAATTAACATGATTAATGTAAAAACGAGGTTTTGCGCATAACATGCATTTGTATTAAAAATTAATTTTACACACACATTGAATTTTTATTTAATGAATTGGAATTAATATTTTGAATCATTGAGTATAAATTATCTAATAATGATATTTTTAATTATAACATTAATGGATTAAATACCTAGGTAAATAAAAATATATAAGTTACCTTGGTAAAAATATAATGATAAAGTTGAGTAACCTTAAAGACTAAGGAGTAAATTGATAAAAAATGTATTTATTTTGTGTGAAATAGTTATTTATCAATAAATTCATCCCTATAATCCATTAAGTTTATTTTTTTTGTGTCATTTTAGGTAATGGATACCACTTAATAGTGAATACTTTTGGGTATTTACGAGAATGCCACTCCTCCTCCATTATTAAAGGGAATTGACTCGACCCCATTATTCACACCTCTCAAGACATTTTAATCAAACAAAAACTACCAATATCACTTCAAAATATCCATTACATAATCATACAAGCATTAATATTTTAAAAAAAATCCTAGGATTTCCATTGGTGCAAACCAAAAGGAGATACCCTAAAACTAGGTAATGTTCATCAATGAATGTTTTTGTTTTATTTCTTCCTCAAACCCCTTCAATTGTTTTCATAAAATTATTATAAAATAACCTCAGTATATTAAATATAATTATATGTTTTTATGTTAAATTTATGACTTAAACCACATAAAGTTTCATCATATGGGGTACTAAATCAACATTCATGTGTACGGTGGACTACTACCTCACGAATCAATGTCGTTTATTTTTCCATTACCTCCTTTGACGATTGGGAATAATGATGGAAATAAAATTTATATATGATATATATGATATTTATGATATTAATATGATTTTTAAATTATTATATCGCACATAACTACATGTTTTAATTTTTTTGGGAATAAGATAACATTGTTCGTGTGTACAATGGACTACCACCTCAAAAAACGATTTGATTCATTCACAATTTACATGAAATGTATTATGTATGGGTTTAATAAAATTAGGTAATATATATGAAATAATAATTATACTTGAATGATAATATATATATATTTATAATTTACTTTATTTTTTTTTATATGAAAATAAAAGAGAAACAACATTCATGCGTACGTACGACCTACCATCTCCATGAATGATGTATTTTGTTTTCTATAACTAAATTTTATGGGTTACTATAAATACATATATAATGAATATATATGATATTAATATCATGTTTTACATTATTTAAATAATGAAACCATGATCAAAGTAAGTTAAATATAAATAACAAATCAAAACATATAAAAAAACATAGCATTTATTACCTGAAATGTAACTTTAACATGTGATTATTAATAAATGGGACATATAAAGTCATAATAAAATCATGAATGGTATAATATAAATGAATATGGTTCTATAATATATGTATAATAAACTTATATGTATTATAAATTATTATTGAATGGGTATAATGGATTAAGAAAGTGTTTTCAATAATTCTCATGTCTTTTCTTCTCCTATGGTTATTCATGATATCTTTAAGTAAGTGTGTGATTATTATACTATTTTTTACTTAAGGTAATTAATAAAATATTTTTAAGAAAATAAAACCTTAATTATATCTTCATTAAAAAAATTTTCATTCAAAATACATGTTTAGTAAAAAAAATTTAAAAATGTTTTTAAATGATATTTTAAGCTCATTTTTAACGAAAAGGATTTCAATGATTTTCAAATATTCTTTTATAATTTTTTATTTGTTTTAAAATAAAAGTATTTCAATGATTTTAATTGTTTCCTTTCTAAGTTGTAAAATATATTTTCAATGAAAAAGGTATTCAAAATGTTTTATGTTTTGAAAATTATTTTTCAAAGTGGAAAGTATATTTTCCTTGAGAAATGTTTTAAATGATCTTTGAAAATTATATTCCATCTAAGGTGACATCCTTAGATATAGACACCATTATTATTATTTCATTGAATGGTTGATGTTTAAGATGAAATGTTAATTATGATACTCATTTTCATATCTTGGGTTATACTATGATAAAATACTTATGAAGCTCACTTATTTTCATGGGTTATGCTATGATGAAATTATTATGAAATATGTCTCTTTTCCAGAGTTTATGATACTATGACATGTTTATGATGCCCATTTAAATTCATGGATTATGATATGATGAAATTTTATGATCCTTTGATAAAAATGTGTATACTTTTATTATGTGACTGGTGGGACCAATTTCAACACCCTAATATTTTAAATGAACAATATGTGGGATATCTTATATTACATAGAACACTAAGCTAAAACGAACTCCAAAATATTATTATTTTTACATGCCTATTATAAAATATACATTAAATTGTCATATTTGAATAATATTAACTATATTATGAAATAAATATAAAGTTAATATTCAATAAATATTTAATTATTCTTAGGAAATGAACATATAATTGTTCATAAAGTCATTTTATTCTTTAAATATATATTTTCTTCAAAAAGAGATTTTTTTTTCTTTCTGTGAGAAAATAAATATAATTAATTTTTGAAACTTTTGGAAAATTTATTTTATTAAATTAAAATAATTTTTGGATTAATAAATTCAACATTATATTAGGATGATGTTTTGAGAATCTTTGAAAAATATTAATTTTTTAGTGAATAGTAAAAAATATCGATTTTTGTAAAAATGTCATTTATTTTCTATAAATTAATAAATTTAAAAGAAAAATTATGTTTTTAATATGGTTTAAGGTAAAATATGTATTATTTAGATATATTTCATCCAATTAAATTCTTTTTAATCAAATTTATATTGTATTTTAGAATAAGTTTACTTATGGTTTTAAAAACATGATTTTTCTGAAAACTATTTAAAGTACATAATGCTTCTCCTTTTATTTTAATTAATATATTACTTAATGGTGAATGTATTAAATGGAATTTGTGGATTATATATCATTAAAAATTATTTTACTCTCATACAATGAAATTTTTTAGTTATTTAATTAATATAAAATCATCTTTTATGAAAAAATACACTTCTTGAAAACCTGCTTACTCGTCGCGTCTATGAGTTTTATTTTAAATATAAATTTTAAATTTATGTGAATTGAATGTGGAAAAATGGATTCCATATTTTTACCCAGAAATTCAAAATTAGTTTTTATGGTCATTTTAATTTTTAGGCATCGAAAAGTTATCATGAAAAAACTATTTAACCCAGTATATGTAAAATAATGAAACTAATTAAAGTTAAATGGTAAAAGCATAAAATAACTAAAAAAAATTTAAATGGTTATTTTAGGTGTTTTAGGACCATAAAAATACTGTAAAAAATTAATTACCAATATAATTTATTTGAATTAGTGCCTCCCAAATTTGGTTGGCTTTAAATATAAAATAATCATTATTTAATCACTTATAGCCACTATAACAAACCGAAATATTATCAATGGAAATAAACATATTATAATTATGTAATATAATATAAACCACATAAAAAAACTTTTATAACACAATAAAAAATTTATAAATGAATAATTAATGAAATAAGTGGAATTTCTAGACGTTAAGGAACCTATCCTGATGAAATCGTAACATGACCATTAGAATAGTAATGTGACCATTTGGTATAATAATTTGGACAATATAATAGTAACCTAATATATGAATGGGTAAATAAGATTTATAAATCTCATAAATTAAAAATATGATATTATTAATTTATAGTATAAGTAAATAAATGTTTTAAAAATTATTAATTACGTGTTGGTACTTTTATAAAACATAAATGTTTATTTATAATTTTATAATTAATATAATTATTTAAAAGAAAATATATTTTCCTAAAATGGATTCTTAAATTAATCTTTTATTATCTTATTATTATGAGATAATTTTACGAGACTTTAATTTAATTGTCAAACTGTTACAAAATCAGTTATAATTTTAAAATCTGTATTTTTTGAGTAAATGATTGTTTTAATTAGAAATTAAATTTCTAATACTAAGAAAATTATTTTCATAAAATGGATTTTTTTTAATTCTACTTGTTGAAAAATGGTTATGGTGATTTTTTGTTATTTTTCTGAAATACTTAATTTTTTGGTAAATAGTAAAATACGGTAATTTATGGTATATATACATTATAATTTAAATACAATATTACTTGAGTAACAACTGATGTAATAACCATAATCTGGAAATCAAATTAATTATTTTAATATATTTACTGATAAATATATAACTATTCATAGTCTTGAGCCAAAATAACAAACTAATGAATAAAATAATGGGAAAACACCCCTCTCCTCCCCTATAAATACCACCCTCACCACATATTCTCCTCACACCTTCCAAGCATTGATCCTTGTACAAATTATACCCACTAATCTTTTCAATCCCCTCTCCCATGTATAGGATCTCTAATTCTCATCAAAATAATAAACCCTTTTCTCTTAGGAGGTTCTCAAAGAGTATGATTCAAGAGGTAAAATCCTCTTTATTTTCTTTTAATTTCTTTTCAAGTTCTTTTCTTTTATTATTCTACTCACCTCCCCTCATCCAAAAGGAATGATAAATCCAGTAAAATAAATATATTTTAATTTTATTATTCTAATGGAATAATCCAACAAAAAACCCATTCTGTATAACTCCCCAACACCAGTTACCCAGAGTCGGTGCATTATTTTAATACATTGGCATGATTACAACGAATCATGTCCCAAAAGACTAATCAGTTTACCAGTCTTGGAAAATAGATTACATACATGAACATTACATTACACATTAGAAAATAAAACACAAAATAATGGATCCTTTGAGAACTCCATTAATCCCCTAGATTAACCCTGCTTATCAATCAAATTACATTTCTTGGAATCACAGGAAAATAAAACATAAGAAAGGGGTGATCTTAGATGCCCAGTAAGGGTAACAATATAGTGGAAACTATCAGAAATAAGCACAAACATTTAAGGAAATGTATAAAACTAAAAAAAGACTTTTAAACTTAAACTTCAACATAATATGGAAAATATAAATCAAATAATTCCATTTACTTATCCCCATAGATATTCTACTAGTTGAATAATGAAATGAAATATCAATAGCCACTTTCATAATGATGGAATTCATAATGCCAGACTTCATAACCACATAGTAACGGCCTTGTGCCAAGACTAAAAATAAGTTTTTGTCAAGGCTTTGTGCCAAGACACTAGTTTGTCTCATGAGACCTACCGATGCATCGAGGAGATATAGCGGGCTCCACCCGTCACTTACTAAGTCCAATGCATTCCTCATATGAAAAGGTTTAAACATAACATAAATATTCCTATAAAAAATTGCATACGAAATTTTAATACTTTATCCATAGACCATGAATGGTATAAAAATAACACATCCACAGTCAAACATATCACAAAACCTTCAATACAATATGGAAGATTTGTATCATAATAAATCAACCTTGATCTATAATATAATCTAGTAAAGGATGTTGACATAGTTGAAAATGATCAGTAAAACTATTTAAGAGAAATATCATTTTTTCATGAAATCATTTTAAAAGTCACAAAATTTATAAAGGAAGTAATTTAAAAGATATAGTTTAATAAAAGTGTCCCATACCACTTTGAAACTTTTGAAAGGAATTAACATTTTAAAACATTCATGTCCCTATAAATAAATCCTTAAAATCATTTTGAAAACGTGGACATTAATGAGAAAGGTTTAGAAGAATAAATCTTTAAAACATTTAAAATGATTTTTTTGTTAAAGAGTACCTTAAAAATAATCCTTTTGAAAAATCATTTATTAAACATGGGCATGGATAATAAATATTTCCCAGTAAAAACTTGCACATAAACAATCTCAGATAATAATGAGATTGAGGAAATAACCCTTACCTTGCACTTTCCTTTGGTCAAATGTACGTTTAACCTCCTGTATAATGACCATAGTAGGTTATTAAATTATACCAGAACCACATTCATATTTATTATATAATTCATGATTCATTTATGACTTTATACTACCCATTTAATAATGATATCCATGTTAAATTAACATTTTGGGTAATATTCACTTTCTTTATCGTATGTGTTTTAACTTATTATTATTGATTGTATCATTTAAATAATGATTTAAATACTTAAATAATATAAACCCTGATTTATATATCATATATATTTAGAATACAAATATTTATAACAAATTGATATATGAAATTTAAGGCACCGTTTATGGAAATGGTAAGCTGTACGTACCCATAAACGCTATTTCCGTTTTCATATCGTGTTGAACGGAAGTAAGTGAATAAAATATATGTAAGTAGACACACACACACACACACAAATATATATATATATATATATAGTATAATTATTATATCATATATTACATACTTATTAATAATATGTATTTTTATAATCATTGTTGAATAGTGAACGTGGAAATGAATCCATCGCATCGTGGAGACGGTAATCCGTACGTACGCACGAGCGAAAATATCATTATATTGATGGTGAAATAGTGTGTAATTGGATGTTATATCATATATAAATAATAACTAACATGTTATATTTATTATTTACATCAGTTATACTCGTTATTATACCCATCCAAAAAATGAAGTGTTTGAATAACAAACTACACCACGACGTGGAGACGGTAAGCCATACGTACGCATGTATGGTGAGTTTTCCATTTATAGGACGGATAGAATAACGAATATAGTTGTACCATATTTATAATATCATTAAATTCTGTATAAGGTACTGGATTTATTATTTTTGGTATGGAAACAACAAATAAAGAGGAAGTGTAAGAAGAAAATAACTTGAAAGAGGTGATGAAATATTATCTCTTCTTTGGGTTCTTCCTTTTGATTTGATCAAAAGGGCTCCTTAGGTTGGATTTATGACCCAAGGAAGGCCTCTAGGATGCAGGGAGGAAATTTGGGAGGAAATTTGGGTAGGGGTTGGCCGAGCCAAATGTCTTTGGAGGTGTGAAATTAAGAGATGGGGAAGTACCCTTTTATAAGAGAGGTGAGGGTCACTTTAGGAAAAGATTGAAATATTATTTTATAATAAAATAATTTGCGGTTTATAATGGATAAAAAATGATTTATTTAGAGTCTAAGGTGGGGATGGGTTTAAAGCCTCTAAAACAATAGGTTTTAGACAAGTTTAGGTTACCATTTTAACCTTATCTTATAGATTTAACTCTTAGATAAATAGTTTAACTTTTATCGTGTCTTCTTGTATTCTTACACTATATGGTAAATAAACTTACTATAAACTTCCAAGAGAACAAAAAGTGGTTAATTAATAACATATATAATATTATTTAAGTCTTTTTTCAGAATATAAGGTTTTTAGAAATATTATATTAACCAATATTATAGTATTTGTTTTAAAATTTAATTTATGTCAATTTTGACACTATTTGGTATTTTGTTTTTGTGAAAGTCATAACAAACTTATCAATTCTAATTTTTTTAATCTGCTATAAAATTTAATATTAAACTAGAAAATTATTATAATTCATCAGAAGTTTTAATTTACAATTATTTTGATATTTATAATATCAATTATTTTAATATTTCGTTAATAAGGAAATGACTGCATCATAATTGTGTCATAAATAAATTAAATAATTTAATTTCTAAAAATTATAAATAGAAAACCATTACGTAGGAAATATTTTTATCTTTATATTGAATATTTATAGTAGAATTTATATTCTGTTGAACCCTATATAAAAAATGGTTTAGTTATTAAACTTTAAATTTAACACTTTTAACTCTTCTTTAAATAAAATAATAATAAATGTACTAATCTAATCCAAGTGAACCAAAGTGGATAATATTTTAATTATAAGGTTATTTTTGGTCGAATTACACTTATTAAATAGAATTAGGACATGTGTTAGTGTAATTATAATATCATTTTTACCCTTAATTACCCTATTTACTTTTAACCGTTGTAAATAAAAGTCAAAAATTACTTTTCATAAAAAATTATTTTTATCTTATTGAACCAAATTTTACTTACTGATGTTAACCATGTCTCTTTTATTTTTTAAATTCAACTCACAGAAGCAGTAAAATTATGTTTTACGCAAATTTGCAAATGCTCCTAGAAGGAGGGTAAAAGAGGTTAAAAAGTTCAATAAACTTTTATACATATAATTTTACTATAAAATGACTCCAATGAATTAAATTGAACATATATATGTATTTTATTACTATTTTGACTTCAAATAAATTTAAATATAATAAATAATTATTTAAATAAAAAGTCGGTTTTAAATAATAACGTAGTGTTTTTCACTATTCATCAAAAATTGAATGTTTTTAGAAAAATAAAAAAAATTCACCCTAAGCTAATTTTGATATTATGAATTCAAAAATGAATTCTATTTTACCAAATTAAAAACATAGAAGTTTCATTTATTAATTTAAAATTAATTCCCATTGTCAAAACAAAAAAGCGGGTTTTTTTTATAAAATTAAAAACTATCAAAAGATTGACATGTGTTTAGGTCAAATTTAAATGTGAAATTACTTATAATGACCTAAATTGTATTAAATGATAAAAATATAATCTAATTATACTTCAAAACCTTTCAAATTCATAATATAATACTATAAATTAATTTGATTAAAAAAGTTGTTTTTTCAATTAAAACATAGTATTTTTCACTACTCGTCAAAATATGAAAGTTATCAGAAAATTACCAAACATTTATCCAAACTAAATTTTTATGTCATAATTCTAAAGAATAATTTAATTTCATTAAATTGAATATATTATAGTGTCAAATATTGGTTTTAAAAAGGGTTTTCCATTAAAAGGTGGTAAAATTGCATTTTTTTGAAAATCCTTCTTTTATCTGAAAAAATAAATTTGTTCTTATATTATATATAAGAAACACATAATATGGATGTTAAACTTATATAGAGTATATAAGATTCAAAATATAGTTAATACTATTCATAACCACTTTTTAATGGTTAGTTTGGTAAGTTGTGGTGCGCTTGAACTCAATGTTGCGTGTAGCACAAACTATTGAATTACTTTAATGAGATAACGTACTATGAAATATTCGAGTGTTAAATTATCCCATCCTTAAATAAATTGCATCCTTGAAATTTGAAATTGTTCTTCAAGAATAAAAGGTTAAAAATAGAAAAATACCTTTCTGGAAAACCCACATCGGAAATTGGGTTAATAAAATATAGTCTTAATAAGAGGGAAAGAGAAATGAAAAAGTCCCCACCAAATTATGATCTTGATTAGGAAAACATTAATGGAAATTAGAGAAACATAATTGGATGAAAAACGTAAATATTTATTAGGATTGATTGAGGTCATCAATCACAACCAAGTGTACAATTGAGGGCCTCAAAGCCATAGATCTATGATGATTTAAAATATTATCAGTTCAAAAAAACATAAGGTTTTAGGATAATTTTTTTTGTTTTAAGATCTCTTCCCTAAAGTTTAAGAATTACTTTCTTCATAGAATAAGAGAAAAAATATATGTATAATTAACAAGTAGAGTTTCATCCTTCAACTAATTCCTACCACAAATTTGTCTTTCACTCTAAAAGATAATTGAATTAAAAAATATTCTATTTATCCTAATCATATGGGCTTCCAAAAATAATGAATTTATAATTGAATTTTCAGACTATTTTAAAAAAAACTACATTATACAAACCAGGATATCACTTAGGCCATTGGTAGGTGATGCACCTTTTTCACCCTTCTATTGTGGGTTCAAGTCTCACGGCCTTACAGGACGCGATGGGTTGTCACCTGACCACCGAGTTGTCCTTTTTATGACAATCCAAAAATAATCCCAAGAAATAATTTAACCTTAAAAATAGTATTCCATGCCAAACTTAATCAATTCCAACCTTTATACTTATCCAAAATACTTTTGTCTAAACTCACAGTCCAAAATTTATAGGGAAGGTAAACAAAATGAAGATCCTTTTTTCCATGTAATAAAATTTGAATACCTTCATCAAGTATTCTATTAAAACACTATAACACCCTAAAATACCATAAAACCTTATTGATTACATTCATCCTTCTTTATTCCTTATAGAATACTGGATATACTCCTTCTATAAAAAAATGTTGTAAACTCCAACAATAATGGAATATTCAAATCATTAATCTGTTTCAAGGTAGTGAAGAATATCCAATATAACTTATCCAAATAAATAATATATTATTCCAAAATCACTACCTCAGTATGAGAACCATATTATGGTTTATCTTTCTCTCAACCATATATTTTCCAAAATATTTAACCTGCTATTGAGTCACTTTTGTTGGTTCCACACAATCTCAAGTCCTTAATGAAATAGTTTTGTAGTATAATACTTTTATACTCTATAATTATTATAACATGTAAATAATTAATACAATACTCAAATGACACAATACTTTAATAACAACATAAGAAATCTAATCATTCCCCTTCATCTTTGTAAGTATCATAACTTGATTATTATTCAATAGAAACATGTGCGGTATACTCTGATGATTTAGACATTGCTTCGCGTAGTGTCCCAACTCCTTGCAGACGAAGCATTGTACATTTGAAACCTTTTTCTTATACTTGCAATCACCTACTTGGTGTCCTTTTTCTCCACACTTATAAAAAACTACCATTCCCTTCATGCATTAACTAAGGTGATTCTTTCCAAAGTTATCACATATGGGAAAATCTATCTTTCCTCTCTTCTCTTTATCCATCTTTCTCTCTTCAATCCTTTTATTCTCTTGCTTCCCTTCAAAGCCATAGGATTCATAGAATTATTTACTTATCATATTAACACATGATACTATTTCTTCCTATGATGAGAGTATGTGGGAGACTATTTCCCTTTTTAAATGTTGACTTAATACCATGAAAGATATGATCCTTCTTAATTTTTCGATTTTGTGTATTGCTAGAATTCTCATTCCTTCTAATAGGCTCCATTTCTAAACAATGGAATACACTAGGTTTATTTATGAATCATAATTCATAATTCCAAACATGTAAAATACCTAATGTAAATTGAAACAATTATGAATATAATCTATAACCATAAAATGTTTTCTTTGAGGAAGTATTTACTCCAAAATCCTTCATAATGGATTATAATGAAATTTGAATTATCCTATGAATATTCCTCGGGAGTGTCGAAACCAAGAGTGTAGAAAGGCCCGTTGTCATGCACCAGTTCCCATTCGAGACTAGCTCAAAGTGGTGTTTTTAGGTTTTACCCCTAGGTACATCTATGCCAGAGCTTCCTCTACCTGCTCATATCCAGACACGGATTTATTGCTTGGAAAACTCACAAAACTCCTTCAATACCAAAATTCTAGGAATTTATTCTATACTAATCCTCAAATTATATCATAGGGTAATGTTCTCTAGTGAGAGTTTTTCTAAATCTACTTCCATGGTTGTTGCTAAACGTCCTCTGATACCAACTATAACACCCCAACCCCAGTTACCCAGAGTCGGTGCATTATTTTTATATATTGGCATGATTATAAGGAATCAAGCCCCAAAAGACCAATCAGTTTAGCAGTCTTGGAAAATAAATTACATAAATGAACATTACATTACACATTAAGAAATAAAACACAACATAAAGGTTCCTTTGAGAACTCCATTGGTCCCCTAGATTAACCCTTCTTATCAATAATAATACACTTCTTGGAATCCTGGGAAAATAAAACATAAGAAAGGGGTGAGCTCAGATTCTTAGTAACGATAACATTATAGCAGAAACTTTCAAAAATATGCATAAACATATAAGGAAATGTATAAAAATAAAACAAAATCCTTTTAAACTTAAACTTCAGTATAATATGGAAAATATAAATCAAATAATTCCATTTACTTATTCACATGGATATTCTACTAGTCGAATAATCATATTCAATATCAATAGCCACTTTCATAATGATGGAATGCATAATGCCAGACTTCATAACCACATATCCAATGACTTGTGGCAAGACTAGAAATAAGATTTTGTCAAATCCTTATGCCAAGAAACTAGTTTGTCTCATGAGACCTAACGATGCATCGAGGAGATATAGCGGGCTCCACCCATCATTTACTATGTCCAATGCATTCCTCATATGAAAAGGTTTAAACATAACTTAAACATTCGTATAAAAACTTGCATACGAAATGTCAATAATTTATCCAGAAACCACGAATTGGATAAAAATAAAACATCCACAGTCAAACATATCACAAAACCTTCAATACAATATGGAATATTTGTATCATAATAAATCAACCTCGATCAGGAATATTATCCCGTAAAGGATGTTAAAATAGTTGAAAATGATCAGTAAAACTATTTAAGAGAAATATCCATTTTTTTCATGAAATCATTTTAAAAGTAACACAATTTATAAGAGAATTAATTTAAAAGTTATTTTTGAATCAAAGTTTTCTATACCTCTTTGAAAATTTTGAAAGGAATTGATATTTTACAACATTCATGTCTATATAAATAAATCCTTAAAATCATTTTGAAAACATGGACATTAATGAGAAAGGTTTAGAAGAATAAATATTTAAAACATTTAAAATGATTTTTTGTTAAATATTTCCTTAAAAATAATCCTTTTGAAAACTCTTTTATGAAACATGGACATGGATAATAAATATGTCCCAGTAAAAACTTACACAAAAACAATCTCTGATAATAATGAGATTGAGGAATTAACCCTTACCTTGCACTTTCCTTTATTTGAAGGTACGTTTAACCTCCTGTGTAATGACCATAGTATTTTATTAAATTATACGATAACCATATTCATATTTATTATATCATTAATGATTCATTTAGGACATTATACTACCCATTTAATAATGATTTCCATGTTAAATCAACATTTCGGGTAATAATCAATTTCTTTATCATACGTGTTTTAACTTGTTATTCTTGATTATATTATTTAGATAATGATTTAAATATTTACAGAATATAAGCCTTGATTTATATATAATATATATTTAAAATATAAATATTTATAATATATAGATATATGGAATGGAAGGCACTGTTTATGGAGACGGTATGCCGTACGTAAGCATAAACCCTGTTTCTGTTTTCATATCATGTAGAACGGAAGTAAGTGAATAAGATATATGTAAGTATATATATATATATATTAAGTAGAATTATTTTGTCATACATTACATACTTATTAATAATATGAGTTTTTATAATCATCGATGAATGGTGAATGTGGAAATGAATCACATCACGTCGTGGAGACGGTAATCCGTACGTACGCACGAGTGAGAATATCATTATATTGATAGTGAAATCATATGTAATTGGATGGTATATAATATATAAATAATAATTAACATTTTATATTTATTATTTACATCATTTATACTCATTATTGTACCCATCCAAATAATGAAGTGTTTGAATAACAAACTACACCCCAACATTGTGACGGTAAGTTATACATACGCACGTATGGTGACTTTTCCATTTATAGGATGGATAGAATAAAGAATATGGTTGTACCATCTTTATAATAACATAAAATTATTTAGAAGGTTCTGGATTAATTATTTTGGTATGGAAACAACAAATAAAGAGGAAGTGTAAGAAGAAAATAACTTGAAAGAGGTGATGAAATATTATCTCTTCTTTGGGTTCTTCTTTTTGATTTGATCAAAAGGGCTTCTTAGGTTGGATTTCTGACCCAAGGAAGGCCTCTAGGATGCAGGGAGGAAATTTGGGAGGAAATTTTGGAAGGGTTTGGCCGAGCCAAATGTCTTTGGAGGTGTGAAATTAAGAGATGGGGAAGTACCCTTCTATAAGAGAGGCGAGGGTCACTTTAGGAAAAGATTGAAATATTATTTTATAATAAAATAATTTGTGGTTTTTAATGGATCCAAAATGATTTATTTATAGTATAAGTTGGGTATGGGTCCAAAACCTCTAAACCAATAGGTTTTAGACAAGTTTAGTTTACCATTTTAACCTTATATTTTAAATTTAACTCTTAGTTAAATAGTTTAACTTTTACCGTGTCCTATTGTATTCTAACACTATATAGTTAATAAACTTACTCTAAACTTCCAAGAGAACATCAAGTGGTTCATTAATGACATATATAATATTATTTAAGTTCTTTTTCCGAATATTAGGTTTTTAGGAATATTATATCAACCAATAATATAGTATTTTTTTAAAAAAATATTAATTTATTTCAATTTTGACACTATTTGGTATTTTGTTTTTGTGGAATTCATAACAATCTTATCACTTCTAAAAAAATTTATCTAATCAACCCTAACATGTCATATTTTTCATGACTCATCCTCGGGGCCTGAGCCATGACTACCCAAAGCCCGCCTTCTATAGGCCAGGGGCTGGCGACTAGCACCAAAGGCATAATCCCGATAAAAAGGGAAGGCATTGCCTTTTATCCTGTAACACACACACACACAGTCTGAACACAATTAGTAGAGGCAAGAAGTACTAAAATAGAAAATTAAGGTGTTTGGAAAGTAAGTGGGCCAGTATTCAAACCCAACTGAACAACAAGTACATGTAAAAAGGGGAAAATAGCTCCTGGATCGTCCACCAGGGAATCCTACCTGAAGGGTAGGTAAAGATCTCGAACAACTCATCCCTACGGTAAGTCCTATCCAGTCCAGCTCCGATTAGCCTCACGTCCATCACCATCAGCCTCGATCATTACTGTCCTTCATCTGCACAGAACACAACAAGGTGCGGGTGAAGCCCGTGTAGGGGTGAGTATAACAATACTTAGTAGGGGACCCCAAGACCCCCAACGGTCTCCCAGAATCCACAAAGGATAAATAACTGAATAAAGATACAATCATGAAGTATCAACCAACCCTACCTAGGTATATTCCAATACATATACCTAAGTTATCAATCACAGTCTGGCTCCAACACTTGATCCCAAGGACAACCCATTCCACAAAGGAAGTAAAGTCAATCACCACGATGATAACGGTTGAAAGACATGACTCAGCTCACACAGGTATACATCTTTTTTATAGAGATAGAGATAATCAGATGTAGTCACTGATTTATCTAAGATATCGGACCCACACAAGATACATGACCAGCTAAGCTATCCGACCCACACAGGATACAGGACCAGCTATCTCATCTAAGCTATCGGACCTACACAAGATACAGGACCAACTAAGCTGTCAGACCCACGCAGGATACAGGACTAGCTATTCTGTCGGACCCACACAGGATCCAAGAACAGAAGTCAGAAATTTCGAACCCATGGAGGATCTCGGTACCATTTTCATCATTATCGATCCAACGGATGATTCCGATATAGTATTCATCGCTGTTGGACCCATGTAGTATTCCGGTACAGTAGTCTTCGCAGCCAGCTCTAGTGTTCCCCCACACAGCACGCTCGATTTCGGGAGAGTCTGCTCCTCGACCCAAGTTTCAATACATAAACTATCATGAATTCTTGAGTTAATGTATCCTGTATTTCCTTCTCAACAAAAGGAACCCAACGCGACAGATGACGCGTCAATCAGACGCCCAGTTTGAGAGTTATTGGCATTTCTGTTCCAGGGGACCAGTTGGATTTACGCTCGATCCAAACCCGGCCGTTTTCCAAAATTTTTCCTAAACTCACTTAGAGTGTCGAAAAAGGACCTCCTCGTCGTGAGGGTACTAGTTCCGCAAACGGTGCGTCAATCGGACACGCGGTCTATGAGATATTATCATTTAAGCGAAGACATGCCCAACCCGTCAAGCCCAGTGGGCTGGCGGGTCGGCCTGACCCGGCTCGTTGGGTCTGACCTGGCTGGGGGTCGGCCCGGACCAGTGGGGCGTGACCCACTTATGGACTTGGCCCACGCTGCGGGCCGGTTCGGTTCACCTAGCGGCGCCATGCGGCACCGCCTCCTCCTCTACCCCGACCTGCTGTAGTTGGCCGGTTTGGTCCAGCGCACGTGGCCTGCGTTGCAGGCCATGGTTCTACACATGCAGCGCCTGCGGGCACCACGGTTCTCCAGCCTGGCCGGTAGGCGGCCGACTGGTTCGCTCAACCGAGCGTGTCCTCCTCCGCGCGGCGCCTGCGGGCGCAACGTTTCTCCAGCCCGGCCGGCAGGCGGCGGGCCGGTTCTTCCAATAGAGCGGCTCGTGGATGCGGGCCGCGGTCTCCCTCCACATGGTGCGTTCGTACGCCGCGACTCCTACATGCGGAATGGCCGGATCAACCGACCAGTTGTCCCGCGGTCCAGACGGCCCGAGCGGCCGCTGGTCTCCCTCCATGCAGCCGGCGCGTAGCTGCCGATTCCACCGCCACCTCCGGTCACCGGCGCCGGCGCCTCTTCCATCAGCCGCGGTCCGCATGGCCACAACCCGCATGGCCGCGGCCCCTCCCTTCCTCCGGAACGGTGCGACAACACCGCACCCTAGCGGCTCCGACTCCTTCTTCAAGACAATGAGACCAAAAACAAGGGGTGGGGGGGGGGGGGGGGGTCAGACCGTGTTCGTGCGGTCCAAACCCTCCTCGTTACGTTGCTAACATTCAACATCAAGAGTATAACTCACGATGAGGAAAGAAGAGTATAACTCATACGTAAAAACAATCCAATTTCCCCTACCTCGATTCAAAGTACATTGTTAAAGTCGCGGAAAGAGGGCGGACGTCGATTTGTGGACATTGGGAAACATCCAAGAATGAAGTGTCGACGACATTCCTCACATGCAGCTTCTTCTCCTGTGGCTTGGTCGAAGATTGTAGACAGTATCGTCGTTATTCAGAGATGAGGATCGTTCTTCGTCGAGAGGATGATGTTCTTCCAAGAGTTCTTCCAAGCTCTCCATAGATTATTCCAACCTAAAATAAAAGAATATGTTCACTTATTTTAATGTTGGCATAATTAATTTAAAAGAATTTAAATCAATCAAATCAATTAATTAAGTCATTAATTAATTTATTTTGGCACCATTAAGGGGAAGGTGGGAAGTGAAGAGGCTCCGAAATATTTATGGGGAGTTCCAAGAGTTAAAGGGGGTTCAAGGGGAGTTGAGGAGTTTGATGCTTGTGTGGTCCCCACCACATAATATCCTCCCTTGGGAGGTTACATGGGGGTGGGACCCACCTCCAACTTCCCCTTGGAGGATTAAACCACCACTTAAATAAAATGACGTCACACATAATTTTTAATTAATTTATTAAGAATCCCAAAAAATAACTTCCATCCTCGATAAAACACAACTGTGGTAAAGGTCTCCTTAAGCGAATACCGGCGCTGTGAGTTCAATGGTGCCCTCAGATTTCAATTCCGAGAACTGTTTCAAAAGATATAAAAAACCGCACATACATTTACGGAACGTACCTGAACAAAGATTCAAAAATTTATTCTGGGCACACCGGGCCTCGAAATCAAGCGCTGTATGAAACTGCAGACTCGTAAAATTCCCATGTATTTAAGAGAAAATTTTACACAGGATTTCCGGGACTTTACATTCTCCCCACCTCAGGGATTTACATCCCCGTAATCTACAACAAACACTAAGGAAAAAAATGGGGGTACTGAGCACACATCTGAGCCTCCCGCTCCCATGTGCTCTCCTGGAGGTTCCCGTGCTGCCAGAGAACGCGCACCAGAGGAATCGACCATCCACGCAAGACCCGCTCCTGTCAATCCTCAATATCCAATGGAACCTTCATGAAAGTCGCCCCGTCATCGATGTCCATCTCCCCTTGGTCGATGATGTGGGATGGGTCATGCACGTATCTCCTCAGCTGAGATACGTGGAATATGTCGTGTGCCCGGTGCAACTGAGGTGGAAGAGTCAGGCAGTAAGCCACCTTGTCTACTATGCTGAGGACCTGGAACAGTCCGATGAATCGCGGAGATAATTTTCCGCCTCGGACAAATATCTGTAGACCTCATCGAGGCGAGACCTGTAGAAAGACGTGGTCGCCATCCTCGAACTCCATTGGTCTCCCTCTCCTATCAGCATAGGACTTTGGTCAGTTCTGTGCTGTCTTCATCTACTCTTGGATGATCTACACCTTCTCCGTTATAGCCTGCACCATCTCTGGTTCTACAAACACTGACTCCCCTAGGTCAGTCCAGCATAGAGGCGATCTGCATGGTTGGCCATAAAGTGCCTCATAAGGCTCCATCCCGATGTTAGAGTGGTAGATGTTGTTATACACAAACTCTACCAAGGGAAAGTGACCCTACCACCTGCGACCAAAGTCGAGGACGCGTTCATGGAGCATGTCCTCAAGAGTATGAATGATCCTCTCAGTCTGGCCATCCGTCTGAGGATGGAAGGTGGTGCTCAAGCGATGCTATGTCCCGAAAGCCTCCTACAACCCCTTCCATAGCCAGGAAGTGAAATGGGAATCTTGATCAGAGATGATCGTCGATGGAACACCATGAAGCAGTATGATCTCCTGTACGTAGAGTCGTCCCAGGCTCTCTACTTATCCCTGCTCTCTGATCAGTAGGAAGTGGGCCGACTTGGTGAGTCGGTCAATAATTACCCAGATAGAGTCATGTACTCTAGATGTACGTGGATTTCCCGTCATGAAATCCATGTATATCCCGTCCCATTTCCACTCTGGGACCTCTATGGGCTGAACCAAGCCTGCTGGAACTTATTGCTCCACCTTCACTTGCTGACAAGTGAGGCATTGAGAGACAAAATCTACTACAGTCATCTTCATACCTAGCCACCAGTGCTGTCATCGGAGGTCTTAATACATCTCCTCCACTCATGGATGTACCTCTGAAGAAGATGTGTGGAACTCCCTCAAAAAATCCTCCTGAAGTGCAACTGGTACCATGGTATGTCCTCTGACGAGGATGACATGCTCCCCACCTTCAGAAAACCCATCAGGTGCCTGCCCTGAGGATATCTGAGCACGTCGCATATCACAGTCAACATCCCCATGTTGTGCCTCCTTGACACGCTGAAGAAGTGGAGGAGTGACTATGAGAGACTGCAGAAAGGCTACTCCATCTCTATCCACAAAGGATATCTGCAATGCGGCTAGCTGTTATGTCACCTCTCCTAGTAGATGAATGCCTGATCTCTTGCTGAGAGCATCTGCTACAACGTTCCCCTTCATAGGAGTATAGAATATCTCAAAGTCATAGTCCTGGAGGAACTCGATCCATCGTCACTGTCTCAGGTTCAGGTCCTTATGCTAGAAGATGTACCTGAGACTCTAGTGGTCAGAATAGACTATAAAACGTTCGCCCATAAGATAGTGTCACCACATCTTCAAGGTGAAGACCACTACTGCTAACTCCAGGTCATTGGTAGCGTAGTTCTGCTCATTCCATCTCAACTGCCAAGAACCATACGCGATCACTGCTCGCTCCAACATCTGGAAACACCTGAGTCTGGTCCCTGATGCATCAAAGTAAACTACATACCCAATGCCCTCCTCTGGTAGCCTCATGATGGGCACACTATTCAACCTCTGCCTTAGCTCCTGAAAGCTCTGCTGGAATCTCTATGACCATACGAAGGGTTGACCTTTCTTCTTCAAAGTTAAAAGCAGTGCTGCTACTCTGGAGAAGTCTTTCAAAAATCTACGATAGTACCCAGGCAGTCCCAAGAAACTCCACACCTCCGTCACACTTCTTGGTGGCTCCCAAGCAAGTAATTCCTCGATCTTCGTTGGATCCCCTACAACTCCAGCCTCCGAGATGACGTGTCCCAAGAAATGAACCTCTCGAATCCAGAACTGGAACTTCGAGATCTTACCATAAAGCTGGTGCCCTCAGAGTGTGTCTAGTACTACCTGCAAATGGTAGGCATGATCCTCCTCAATAGTTGAGTAGATTAGTATGTCGTCGATGAAGACTACGACAAAGTGATCGAGGTAAGGCTGGAAGATCCTGTTCATGAGACTCATGAACACTGTTGGAGCATTGGTTACGTTGAAGGGCATAACCAAGAACTCGTAGAGGCCACACCGACACATGAAGGCCGTCTTCTGCACATCCTCGTCTTGAAATCCGAGCTGGTGATAACTTGACCAAAGGTATATCTTTCAGAACCATCGTGCTCCCTTGAGCTGATCAAAGAGGTCTTCATTCCTCAGGAATGGGTACTTGTTCTTCACGGTCACCTGATTTAGGTGATGGTAGTCAACACACTATCGCAAGCTCCCATCTGCCTTCTGGGCGAACAAAATCGGTGATGCCCAAGGTGAAACACTGGGTCGGATAAATCCCATCCCCTGCAAGTCCTCCAGCTATACCCGCAACTCACGAAGCTCGACGGGAGCCAACAGATATGATGGAGTAGATATCAGTGCCGTCTTTGGGTACAGGTCAATGTAGAATTCAACCTCTCCACAAGGAGGTAGTCCTGGAACGTCGTCAGAGAAAACATCTGCGTAATGATCCACCACAAAAAGAAATCTCGGACTCCACTCATCAACCACTCCAAGGATGAGACTAGCCAACTGATGTGTGATCGGCTACCCCCTCCTCTGCATAAGTCCATCCTGCATTGCAAATGATCCCTTCTCTCCGGTGAAGGTGAACCTAGTCCCATCCATGCAGATACACCTCACTTTGTGCCTAATATAGTCAATCTAAGCATGAACTGTGGATAACCAGTCCATACCCAAGATGATGTCGTAAGGCCTCGATGCCACTATGAGGAGATCCCAGCCGAAGATCTTGCCTCTTATAGTAAGATAACACTGTTGGCACCCGTGCATAATCGTCGAGTCTGCTCCCGTAGGAGTCTCTAGCCATAAGGATCAAGAAAACGACTCCATTGGAATATCCGAGCTCCGAATAGGGGTAGTGGAAATAAAATAATGACTTGCACCTGTGTCTATAAGTACTGCAACAAGGGTGGAGTAGACACAGATAATACCTCGATCATCTCAGGTGTGCCGTGGTCGTAGGCCTGGACTACCTGGAGCTGAGCCCGCCTCTGTCTGCCAGCTCCCTGTGGTCGGGGTGGACCTCCTAGTGGGGGTGGTGGTAGAGCCTCAAAACGTCATCCACCACCCGCTGCTCGGCCAACTCCTCTACCACGTCCTCCTGCTCCCGGTGGACCACCACGGTCGAACCTCTGCCTCTACCTGAGAGGTCCCTCTACTCTCTGCTGCTCATCTTCATGGCAGGTCGGGCAGTCACGAGCCATATGGCCCTGCCCACCGCATTCATAGCACTATCTGCTCCTCGAATAGCTGACTCTATCTCGTGTTCCCCACACAACTAAACCTAAATCCTGGGGTCACCCACCTGATGGCCTGGTTCGCTTGGACCTCTGCGACATCTGTCTACTGCCAGCTACATAAGACTCCGCTACGTGTCGCCCTGTGGTGGGTCTCACTACTGGTGACTACCCAGCGATAATACTCTCCACTAGAAGGGATTTCTCCAGCACCCCAGCCCGCGTCGGGATGCTAAGGGGGATCATCGAAGCCCTGATCTCATGCCTGAGTCCCTGCTTGAAGGTCCAGGCCATGAAGAATGGGGCCCGCACCATATATGTGGAGTAGCGTGAGAGGTCGGTGAACCTCACTGAGTACTAAGCTACTATCATGCTGCCCTGCTGCAGATGAAGTAACATCTGAATCCACACCGCACGAAGGGTGGCTAGAAAAAACTCTAAGCGAAAGAGACTCTCGAAGTCTATCCAGAGTAATAATGCCTCGTGTGCACCTGGAGCATTAGGCTCCACCATCTTCCTGCTCCAGCATGCAGTAGACTGTTGACAAGGATTACCATGAGGTCAGCTGGTGTCCCTACCAATCTGAAAACTCTCACGACAACCTCCTGCCAATCCTCAGCTACCTGGGGGTCCATCTCTCCCCAGAACCTGGGCGGCCTCTGGCACTGGAACTCGTGCAACGTAGTCAGGCAGCGTGCACTCTCTACTGCGGGAGTTGGTGGTATCGGTGGCCTAGCGGGTAATGGTACCACTGGTACCTCCACTGTGATGGGGCCCTGCACCGAGGCCTCGTCGCTCGGTGGTCTGCCATCTTGTACGTAACTCGGAACCCTAGCTGGCAGCCTTCACGGGGCCATCCTGAAAAGAAACAGGTGCACCACGGTTAAAATAGTATAACTGGTGAGATGACAAAAATTAATCACGAAAAAAACTTTTCAAAGTAAACACACACGCAATCATTGTTTTCGTGCACTGAGTTGGAGATCAGAAGTTGGAGTCCTAGTTTATGGATACATCGGCCACCACACCAACATCAGTTTCCCTAAACTGATAACCACACCCAAAACACTTAACACTATTTTTGTTAAAAGAATCATAGTCTAAGTTTGGTGGTAGAACCGACTCCTATGATACCAATTTTTCATGACCCGTCCTCAGGGCCCATGCCGTGACTACCCCAAGTCCTCCTTCCATAGGCTAGGGGCTGGAGACTATCACCAAAGGCGTAATCTTGATAAAAAGGGAAGGCATTGCCTTTTACCCTGTAATACACACACACACAGTCTGAACACATCCAGTAGAGGAAACATGTACTAAAATAGAAAAGTAAGGTGTGCTGAATGTAAGTGGGCCGGTATACAAACCCAACTGAACAAAAAGTACAAGTAAAAAGGGGAAAACAACTCCTAGATCGTTCACCGGGGAATCCTACCTAAATGGTAGGTATAGATCTTGAACAAATCATCTGTACGGTATGTCACGTCTAGTCTAGCTTCGATCAGCCTCCCGTCCATCACCCTCATCCTTGTTCACTGCTGTCTGTCGTCTGCATAGAACACAACAAGGTGCGGGCGAAGCCTGTGAAGAGGTGAGTATAAAAATACTCAGTAGGGGACCCCGAGACCCCCGAAGGTCTCCCAAAATCTAGAAAGGATAAATCACAGAAGAAAGATACAATCATGAAGTATCAACCAACCCCATCTAGGTATATGCCCATACATACAATAAGTTATCAATCACAGTTCAGCTCCAACTCTCGAGCCCAAGCACAACCCATTCCACAAAGGAAGTAAAGTCAATCACCACGATGATAATGGTTGAAAGACATGAATTATCTCACACATGTATAAATCTTTTTTATAGAGATAGAGATGATCAGATGTAGTCACTGATTCATCTGAGCTGTCGGACCCACACATGATACAGGACCAGCTAAGCTGTCGAACCCACAGATGATACAGGACCAGCTATATCATCTAAGCTGTCGGACCCACACAGGATACAGGACCAGCTAAGCTGTCGGACCCACACAGGATACAGGACCAACTATTCTGTCAGACCCACAGAGGATACATGACCAACTATTCTGTCGGACCCACACAAGATCCAAGAACAGAAGTCAAAACAGTCAGACCCAGGAGGATCCTAGTACAATAGTCATCATTGTCGAACCCATTGAGGATTCCGATGTAGTAGTAATCACTATTGAACCCACGTAAGAATTCCGGTACAGTAGTCGTTGCAACCAACTCTAGGGTTCCCGCACACAGCCCGCTCGATTCCGGGAGGGTCTGCTCCTCGAGCCAAGTGTCGATAAATCAACTATCACGAAGTCTCGAGTTGATGTATCCCATAGTTCTATCTCAAAAAAAGGAACCCAACACGATAGATGATGCGTCAATCGGACGCCCGGTCTGAGAGTTATTGGTATTTCTGTTCCAGGGGCCCTGTTGGATTTATGCTCGATCCAAACCTAGCCATTTTCCAAATTTTTCTGAAACTCACTTAGAGTATTGAAAAATGACCTTCTCATCGCGAAGGTACCAGTTCCGCAGACGGTGCGTCAATCGGACGTGCGGCCTATGAGATATTCACATTTAAGTGAAGACAGGCCCGACCCATCAAGCCTAGTGGGCTGCCGGGTCGGCCCGAACTGGTTCGGCGGGTCTGACTCGGCTGGGGGTCGGCCCAGCCCAGTGGGGCGTGGCCCACTTGAGGACCCAGCCCATGCTTCATGCTGGTTCAGTTCACTCAGCGGCGCCACCTCCTCCTCTGCACCGGCCGGCCGTAGCCGGCCGGTTTGGTCCAGCACATGCATCCTGCATTGCGTGCTGCGGTTCTCCCCACGCGGCGCCTACGGGCCCTGCGGTTCTCCAACCCGGCCGGCAGGCGGCCGGCTGGTTAACCCAGCAGAGAGGCCCATGAATTCGGGCCGCGTCCTCCTCCACGCGGCTCCTGCAGGCGCCACGATTCTCCAGCCCGGACGGTAGGCGGCCGACCTGTTATTCAAGCTAAGCAACCTGCGGATGCGGGCCGTGGTCTCCCTCTACGCAACGCCTTCGTGCGCCGCAACTCCTACACACGGACTGGCCGGATCGGCTGACCGGTTGTCCTACGGTCCGAACGGCCTGAGCGGCCGCCAGTCTCCCTCCACGCAGCCGGTGCGCAGCCGCCGCCACCTCCGGTCCCCGGCGCCACCGCCTCTTCCGTCCGCCATGGCCCGCATGGCCGTAACCCCTCCCTTCCTCCAGCGCGGTACGACGACACCGCGCCCTAGCGGCTCCGCATCCGTCGTCAAGACAATGAGAACAAAAAAAGGGGTGGGGGAGAGTCGGACCATATTTGTGCATTCAGAACCCTCCTCATTACGTTGCTAACATTCGACATCAAGAGCACAACACACGATGAGGAAAGAAGAGTATAACTCATACATAAAAACAATCAAATTTCACCCTTCCTCGATTCGAAGTACATTGTCGAAGTCGCAGAAAGAGGGAGGACGTTGATTCGTTGATGTCGGGAAACGTCCGAGAATAAATAATCGATGACGTTCCTCTCGAGTGGCTCCTTCTGTTGTGGCTTGGTCGAAGATCGTAGATGGTATCGCCGTTCTTCAGAGATAAGGAGTATTTTTCATCGAGAGGATGATGTTCTTCCAAGAGTTCTCCCATTCTCTCCAACGATTAATCCAACTCAAAATAAAAGAATATGTTCACTTATTTTAATGTTGGCATAATGAATTCAAAAGAATTCAAATCACTCAAATTAATTAATTACGTCATTAATTAATTTTTGTTGGCACCATTAAGGGGAAGGTGGAAAGTGAAGAGGTCCCAAATATTTATGGGGAGTTCCAAGAGTTAAATGGGGTTGAAGGGGAGTTGAGGAGTTTGATGCTCTTGTGGGCCCCACCACATAATATCCTCCCATGGGAGGTTATGTGGGGGTGGGCCTCACCTCCAACTTCCCCTTGGAGGATTAAACCACCACTTAAATAATATCATGTCACACATAATTTTTATTTAATTTATTAAGAATCCCCAAAAAATAACTTCAATTCTCGATAAAACACAACTGTGGTAAAGGTATCCTTAAGAGAATATCGGTGCTGTACGTTCAACGGTGCCCTCAGATTTCAATTATGAGAAACAGTTAAAAAGATATAAAAACTCGCACATACGTTTATTGAACGTACCCGAACAAAGGTTCATAAATTTATTCCGAGCACACCGGGCCTCAGAATCAAGCGCTATCAGAAACTGTGGACTCGTAAAATTCTCATTTATTTAAGAAACAATTTTCCATAGGATTTTTTGGTATTTACAATATTAAACTAGAAAATTATTTTAAATCATCACAAGTTTCAATTTACATTTATTTTTATATTTATAATATCAATTATTTTAATATTTTTTTAATAAGGTAATTACTGCATCATCATTGTTTCAAAAATAAATTAAATTATTTAATGTCTAAATTTTTTAAATAAAATAACATTATGTAGGAATGATTTTTATCTTTCTAATGAATATTTATAGTCGTATTTATATTGTTCTTAACCCTATATAAAAAATGGTTTCGTTATAAAACATTGAATTTAACACTTTTAACTCATCTTTAAATAAAATAATAATAAATGTCCTAATCTAATCCAAGTGAACCAAATATGATCATATTTTATTCCTAAGGTTGTTTTTGGTCGAATTACACTTATCCAATAGAATTAGGACATGTGTTAGGGTAATTATAATATCATTTTTACCCATAATTACCCATATTTACTTTTAACCGTGGTAAATAAATTTCAAAAGTTACAATTCACCAAAAATTATTTTCATCTTATTGAATAAAATTTTTACTTACTGATGTTAATGGTTTCTCTTGTATTTTTGAAATTCAACTCATAGAAGCGATAAATTTAATTTTTATGAAAATTTGCAAATGCTCCTAGAAGGTGGGTAAAAGAGGTTAAAAAGTTCAATAAAATTTTATACATCTAATTTTATTATAAAATGACTCTAATGAATTTAATTGAACTTATATAGGTATTATATATATATTATGACTTCAAATAAATTTAAATAAAATAAATAATTATTTAAATAAAAATATGGTTTTAAATAATAACATTGTGTTTTTCACTATTCATCAAAAATTGAAAGTTTTCAGAAAAATACCAAAAATTCACCCTAAGATAATTTTTATATTTTGAATTAAAATATGAAGTCTATTTCACCAAATTCAAAACATATAAGTTTCATTTGTTAATTTAAAATTAATTCCTGTTGTCAAAACCCAAAAGCAGGGTTTTTTAAAAAGTAGAAACTGTCAAAAGATTGTTATGTGTTTATGTCAAATTTAAATGTGAAATTACTTATAATGACCTAAATTGTATTAAATGATAAAAATATAATCCAATTATACTCCAAAACCTTTCAAATTCATAATCTAACACTATAAATTATTTCGATTAAAAAAGTTGTTTTCAATTAGAACATAGTATTTTTCACTATTCGTCAAAATATGAAAGTTATCATAAAAGTACCAAAACATTATTTAAACTAAATTTTGATTTCCTTCTTCTAAAGAAGAATTTAATTTCATTAAATTTAATATATCAAAGTGTCAAATATTGGTTTTAAAAATGGTTCTCCATTAAAAGGTGGTAAAATTGCATTTTCTGAAAAATACTTCTTTTATCTAAAAAATAAATTTGTTCTTATATTATGTCTAAGAAACACATAATATGAATTTTAAACTTATATAGAGTATATAAGATTCAAAATACAATTTATACTATTCATAACCGCTTTTTGAATGGCTTGTTTGGTAAGTTGTGGTGCACTCGAACTCGGTATTGCGTGTAGCACAAGCTATTGAATTACTTTAATGAGATAACGTACTATCAAATCATGGGGTGTAACATTCTCCACTATTTAAATAAATTGTTTCCTTGTAATTTGAAATTTTTATTCAAAAATAAAAGGTTAAAAATAGAAAAATACCTTTGTGGAAAACCCACATCGGAAATTGGGTTAAAAAAAGTTAGTCTTAATAAGAGAGAAAAGGAAATGAAAAAGTCACCACCAAATTATGATATCTATTAGGATAACATTGGTTGAAATTAGAGACACATAATTAGATTAAAAATGTAAATATTTATAGGGAGTGATTGAGGTCATCAATCACAAACAAGTGTACAATTGAGGGCCTCAAATCCATCGATCTTTGATGATTTAAAATATCACGAGTTCAACAAAACATAAGATATTAGGATAATACATTTTTGTTTTTAATATCTCTTCCCTAAAGCTTAAGAATTAATTTATTCATAGAATAAGAGAAAAAATATATATATACTTGACATGTAGAGTTTCATCCTTTAACTAATTCCTACCACAAATTCATCTTTCACTCCAAAAGATAACTGAATTAAAAAATATTTTATTTATCCTAATCATATTGGGTTACAAAAATAATGTATTTATAATTAATTTGTAAGACTATTTAAAAAAACTACATTACAAAAACCAGAACATCATGTAGGCCAATGGTAGATGATGCACCCTTTTCACCCTTCGATTGCGGGTTCAGGTCTCGCAGCCATGCTGGACGTGACGGGTTGTCACTCGACCTCTGGTTTGTCCTTTTTTATGACAATACAAAAATAATCTCAAGAAATAATTTAACCTTAGAAATAGTATTCAATGTCAAACTTAATCAATTCCAACCTTTAGACTTATCCAAAATACTTCTGTCCAAACTCACAGTCCAAAATTTATAAGGATGGTAAACACAATGAAAATAATTTTTTCCATGTAATAACATGTGAATACCTTCATCATGTATTATTTTAAAACACTATAACACCCTGCAATACCATAAAACATTATTTATTACATTCATGATCCTTTGTTCCTTATATAATACTGGTTATACCCATTCTATCCAAAAATGTTGTAAACTCCAACAATGATGGAATATACAAATCATTAATCAATTTCAAGGTAGTATAGAATATATAATATAATTTATCCAAATCGATCATATATTATTCAAAAATCACTACCTTAGTATTAGAACCATAATATGGTTTATCTTTCTCTCAACCACATATTTTCCAAAATATTTAACCTATTATTGAGTCAATTTTCTTGGTTCCACACAATCTCAAGTCCTTAATGAAATAGTACTGCAGTACACTCCTTTTATACTCTATAATTATTATAACATGTACATCATTAATAAAATACTCAAATGACACCATACTTTAATAAAAACATAAGAAATCTAATCATTCCCATTCATCTTTGGTAGTGTCATAACATGATTATTATCCAATAGCAACATTTGTGGTATACTATGATGATTTGGACATTGCTTCGCATAGTGTCCCAACTCCTTGTAGACGAAGAATTGTACTACCCTTGAAATCACGTACTTGGTGTCCTTTTTCTCCACACTTATTACAAACTCCCATTCCATTCAAGCATTAAACAAGGTGATTCTTTCCATAGTTATCACATATGGGAAAACCCATCTTTCCCCTCTTCTTTTTATCCATATTTCTCTCTTCTATCCTTTTCTTCTCTTGCTTCCCTTCAAAGCCATATGACTCAGATAATTCTTTACTTATCTTATTAACACATGATACTATTTCTTCATATGATGAGAATACGCAGGAGAATATTTCCCTTTTAAATGTTGGCTTAATATCATGAAAGATATGATCCTTCTTAATTTTTCGATTATGGGTATTGCTGGAATTCTCATTCCTTATACTAGGTGCCATTTCTAAACATTGGAATGCACTAGGATAGTTTATGAGTCGTAATGAATAATTCCAAACTTTTAAAATACATAACATAAATAGAAAATATTATGAATATAATCTATAACCATAAAATGTTTTTTTTTGAGGAATTATTTACTCCTAAATCCTTCATAATGGATTGTAATAAAAATTTGAATTATCCTAATCATATCTTGTGGGAGTGTCGTAACCAAGAGTGCAGCATGGCCCGTTGTCGTGCACCAGTTCTCCTTCAAGACTAGATCAAAGCGGTGTTTTCAGGTTTTACCCATATGTACATCTGTGCCATAGCTGCCTCTACCTGCTCGTATCCAAATAAGGATTTATTTCTTGGAAAACTCATAAAATCCCTATAATACCAAAATTCTTTGAAGTTATTCTATACTAATCCTCAAATTCTATCTTAGGGTAATGTTCTATAATCAAAGTTTTTCTAAATCTACTTTCAAGATTGTTGCTAAAAGTCCTCTCATACTAACTATAATGCCCCAACCCCAGTTAACCAGAGTCGATGAATTATTTTAATACATTAGCATGATTACAAGGAATCAATTCCCGAAAGACCGATGAATTTAGTAGTCTTGGAAAATAGATTACATAGATGAACGTTACATTACACATTATAAAATAAAACATAACATAAAATATCCTTTGATAATTCCATTAATCCCCTCGCTTAACCCTACTTATGAATCATAATACACTTCTTAGAATCCTAGGAAAATAAAACATAAGAAAGGGGTGAGATCATATGCTGAGTAAGGATAACAATATTGTGGAAACTTTTTCAAATAAGCATAAATATTTAATGAAATGTATAAAACTAAAACAAAAGCCTTTTAAACATAAATTTCAACATAATATGGAAAATATAAATCAAATAATTCCATTTACTTATTCACATGGTTATTCTACTAGTTGAATAATCTAATGAAATATCAATAGCCACTTTCATAATGATGGAATGAATAATACCAAACTACATAACCACATAGTCAAGCCCTTGTTCCAAGACTACAAATAAGATTTTTTCAAGGCCTTGTGCCAAGACACCAGTTTTTCTCATGAGACCTGCTGATGCATCAAGGAGCTGTAGTGGGCTCCACCCATCAATAACAAAGTCCAATGCATTCCTCATATGAAAATGTTTAAACATAACATAAACATTCGTATAAAAACTTACATACAAAATGCCAATAATTTATCCATAAACCAGGAATGGTATAAAAATAACACATCCACAGTCAAAAAATCACAAAACCTTCAATACAATATGGAATATTTCTATCATAATAAATCAACCTCGATCAAGAATATTATCCCATAAAGGATGTTGAAATAGTTGAAAATGATTAGAAAAACTCTTTAAGAGAAGTATCCCTTTTTTTCATGAAATCATTTTAAAAGTCACAAAATTTATAAAGGAAGTAATTTAAAAGATATTTTTTAATCAAAGTGTCCCATACAACTTTGAAACTTTTGAAAGTAATTAACATTTTAAAACATTCATGTCCAAATAAATAAATCCTTAAAATCATTTTGGAAACATGGACATTAATGAGAAAGGTTTAGAAGAATAAATATTTAAAACAATTAAAATGATTTTTTGTTAAAGAGTCCCTTAAAAAGAATAATTTTTAAAACTATTTTATGAAACATGGACATTTATAATAAATATGTCCCAGTGAAAACTTACACATAAACAATCTCGAATAATAATGAGATTGAGGAATTAACCCTTACCTTGTACTTTCCTTTGGTCGAAGGTACGTTTAACCTCCTATATAATGACCATAGTATGTTATTAAATTATACCCAAAAAAAATTCATATTTATTATATCATTAATGATTCATTTAGGACTTTATACTACCCATTTAATATTGATTTCCATGTTAAATTAACATTTCTAGTAATAATCGCTTTCTTTATCATACGTGTTTTAACTTGTTATTCTTGATTGTATCATTTAGATCATGTTTTAAATACTTCAAGAATATAAAACCTGATTTATATATCCTATATATTTAGAATATAAATATTTATAATAGATAGATATATAAAATGTAAGGAACCTTTTATCGAGACGGTAGGCCGTACATACGCATAAACGCTGTTTCCGTTTTCATATCGTGTTGAACGGAAGTAAGTGAATAAGATATATGTAAGTATATATATATATCCAGTAGAATTATTATGTAATATATTACATACTTATTAATAATATGTATTTTGATAATCATCATTGAATGGTAAACGTGGAAATGAATCTCATCACGCCGTGGAGACGGTAATCCGTACGTACGCACGAGCGATAATATCATCATATTGATGGTGAAATAATATGTAATTGGATGATATGTAATATATAAATAATCATTAACATGTTATATTTATTATTTACATCAGTTATACTCATTATTATACCCATCCAAATAATGAAGTGTTTGAATGACAAACTACACGACGATGTGGAGACGGTAAGCCGTACGTATGCACCTACAGTGACTTTTCCATTTATAGGATGGATAGAATATCAAACATGGTTGTAAAATATTTATAATAACATCACATTATGTAAAAGGTATTGTATTTATTATTTTTTTAGGGAAACAACAAATAAAGAGTAAGTCTAAGAAGAAAAGAACTTGAAAGAGGTGATGAAATATTACCTCTTCTTCAGGTTATTCCTTTTGATTTGATCAAAAGGGCTCCTTAGGTTGGCTTTCTGACCAAAGTAAGGACTCTAGGATGAAGGGATGAAAGTTGGGAGGATATGTGGGCAGTTATTGGCCGATCCAAATGGATTTGGAGGTGTGAAACTAAGATAATGGGAAGTACCCTTTTATAAGAGAGGCGAGGGTCACTTTAGGAAAAGCTTGAAATATTATTTTATAATAAAATCATTTTCGGTTTCTAATGGATCCAAAATGATTTATTTATATTATAAGGTGGTTATTAGTAGAAAACCTCTGAACTAATAGGTGTTAGAAAAGTTTAGGTTACCAATTTAACCTTATATTTAAGATTTAACTCTTAGTAAAATGGTTTAACTTTTATCGTGTCTTCTTGTATTCTTACACTATATGGTTAATAAACATACTATAAACTTCCAAGAGAACATAAAGTGGTTAATTAATGAAATATATAATATTATATAAGTCATTTTTCAGAATATTAGGTTTTTTAGAATATTATATCAACCAATAATATAGTATTTGTTTTAAATATTAATTTATGCCAATTTTGAAACTATTTGGTATTTTGTTTTTGTGAAAGTCATAACAACATTATCACTCCTAAAAAAATTTATCTAATCAACCCTAACATATCATATTAACCTATAAAATTATTTTAATTCATTCTAAGTTTCAATTTACATTTATTTAGATATTTATAATATCAATTATTTTAATATTTTGTTAATAAGGTAATTAATGCATCATCATTGTGTCATAAATAAATTAAATTATTTAATATCTAAGAATTATAAATAAAATAAAATTATGTAGTAAATATTTTTATATTTCTAATTAATATTTATAGTCTAATTTATATCGTGTTTAACCCTATATAAAAAATGTTTTAGTTATTAAACATTGAATTTAACACTTTTAACTCATCTTTAAATAAAATAATATAAAATGTCCTAATCTAACCCATGTGAACCATAGAGGATAATATTTTATTCCTAAGGTTGTTTTTTGTCGAATTTCACTTATCCAATAGAATTAGTATAGGTGTTGGTGTAATTATATTATCATTTTTACCCTTAATTACCCTATTTATTTTGAACCGTGGTAAATAAAAGACAAAAGTTACTATTCACCAAAAATTATTTTCATCTTATTGAACCACATTTTACTTATTGATGTTAACCATGTCTCTCGTATTTTTTAAATTCAACTCACAAAATCGGTAAAATTAAATTTTATGCAAATTTGCAAATGCTCCTAAAAGGTGGGTAAAAGAGGTTAAAAAGTTCAATAAACTTTTATACATCTAATTTTATTAATAAATGACTCCAATTAATTACATTTCACTTATATAGGTATTATATATCTATTTTAACTTCAAATAAATTTAAATAAAATAAATAATTATTTAAATAAAAAGTCGGTTTTAAAATAACAACACAATGTTTTTCACCATTCATAAAAAATTGAATGTTTTCAGAAAAATACAAAAACTTCACCCTAAGATAATTTTGATATTCAAAATTAAAAAATGAAGTATATTTTACCAAATTAAAAACATAGAAGATTCATTTTTTAATTTAAAATTAATTTCCCTTGTCAAAACAAAAAAGTGGGTTTTTAAAAAGTAAAAACTATCAAAAGATTGACATGTGTTTATGTCAAATTTAAAAGTTAAATTACTTATAATTATCTACATTGTATTAAATGATAAAAATATAATCTAATTATACTTCAAAACCATTCAAATGCATAATTTAACACTATAAATTATTTCTATTAAAAAATCTGTTTTCATTTAAAACATCATATTTTTCACTATTCGTCAAAATATGAAAGTTATTTGAAAAGTACCAAAAATTTATCCAAACTAAATTTTTATGTCCTGATTTTAAAGAAGAATTTAATTTCATTAAATTGAATATATTAAAGTGTCATATATTGGTTTTAAAAAGGGCTTGCCATTAAAAGGCTATAAAATTTCATTTTTTAAAAAATACTTCTTTTGTCTGAAAAAATACATTTGTTCATATATTATGTCTAAGAAAAACATAATATGGATGTTAAACTTATATAGAGTATATAAGATTCAAAATATAGTTAATACTATTCGTAACCGCTTTTTGATGGCTAGTTTGGTAAGTTGTGGTGCACTCGAACTCAGTGTTGCGTGTAGTGCTAGGTATTGAATTACTTTAATGAGATAACGTACTATGAAATCTTGGGGTGTTACATTCTTCATTACATTTAATTATAAAAATGAAAGCATCATCCGTGAGGTGCTGATTTATCACCTTAAAGGATGATATGTTTTCATTTTCCCTTACAACCTTTAAGGATACTCGTGAAACCATTTTAATGGTTAAAATAGATTATAAAGTGTATGTTATAACCCATATTATTTAATGGGCGTAACATATTTACATAATGATAAATGATAAAACAAAATTATTCTATTATGATAAAAAATCGCCTTAAAAATCTAAATGATTATCACTAATGTATTATCTAAGAGTTAAACCTCAAACCATATAACCAAATAATATATATAAACATTTAAACTTATTTATGATAATTAATAACCTATAATTTCAATTTTTTATAATTATTCCAATTGTATATGAATTTACATACTTATATACAGGTGAACTGATCATGAAAATCAAGAAAATGAACACTCCCAAACGATGAAATTAAACTCTATAACTCATAGAAAATCCACTAATGAACTTCATAAAGCTATAATTAATAAAATTAATTTATAAAAGGTTATTTATTTTTTAATTAATGAATTTAATTTTATTATCAAGGATATTAATGTAAAGAAAGAATTCATACAAAACGTAAGAGGAATTATAGAACCCAACTTTCATTCCTTGGGTTTTCCCTCATTCACTCCATCTTCAGTATGGATGCTCTTTTAATGTTTCATTAATATAATTTATTTTTTCCTCCACTTTCCTTTTATGGTATATACATTCTTCCAATCTGATTTTATGACAAATTCAATGATTTTTCCAAAATAACTCTTCCTTATTAAAACACATCTTTTAATTCTTGTGAGATTGCTTCTTCTTCACTCAAGATTGATGATTCTTATAAAAAGTATGTTATTACTTATTTATTTTGGAACTCAAAATTTTATTCAAGAATTTATAATTTATTAAATTAAACCCATTCCTTTTCATGGTTTCTTTTATACACAAGATTGATATACACTCTATGTAGCATGCATGATAATGTAAATGTTATGATGTGGTGGGTGTGCCCAGAATTATATATCACTCCAATTTATTGGGTAATGTGATGAATATCATGAGATAAAGTGAAATATGTGTACACATTATGCTAGATTGTTTCACAACTATGTGTGGTATTTTACCACTAAGACACGATGTTTCATTTTTAGGCATTTCGACATTTCATGCCTTTATCTAATGTTTCCTCTCATGATTATGGTTATTATAATGTTATGATATTATTAAGATGATGATTATTCTCACCCATGTTTCATGTCTCGTATTCATCCACTTATTGGTATTTTATCTCACCCCTTCTTTTTATGAATATCCTCATATGAATACTTATGCAAAGGATAACGCGTGTTCCAATAAGAAGCAAGAGAATAAGAAGTTAAATAAATGTTTATGTTTTATTATGTAAAAATTATGTATGGTCTTAATTTTCCAAAGACACTAAACCTTTGGATCCTAGTTTTGTAAAATTGTTATGTTTTTTATCTTTAAAATTATGTAATATTAATGTAAGAAAAACCAGGGTCACTATAGTTGGCATCAGATCATGGTTTAGTTAATTTAGGAATTAGGATTAGAGAAACCTAGTGAAACCCCTTATTATGAGAATAAGTAGAAGTAAGAACCTAATAAGATTTAGTTTAGAAAAATGTAAAATATATGGATCCCAAAAGATATTCCATTAGATTTAATGGTACAAAGGAATAAATTATTTATTCATGACTTCTTGACTTATTTTTTTCTAACCTTTTCTATTTTAAAAAATGGTGGGAACCAGGGGAAACTAGACCAACAACCCATGATAGGGATAATGTAGTAATAACCCAAATGACATCCCCAATGGTTTGAGTGGTGGAGTTCAAAATATCATGGTGATGCTTACCTAAATATCATAGGATATGAATAATAATCTAAATAATGTGGAACATCCTCCTTAAACTAAGATGAAAAAACTATCTATCTAGTATTTTATGTGGAAATTACCACCGAAATTTAGTGGGTCTTCTGATCCACTAGTCATGGGATAGTGGGTCAACTCAATAGAGAATATTTTTTTTTCTGTAATTCACTTTTATGAGACTTAGAAGATGAATCTAGACATTTATCATCTAGATTGAGAGGTCTACCAATGGTGGGAGTTGATTTAAAAAAACATGTCTAAGGATGAAATTTAAGATATGGAGTGGGATAACTTTAAGATAATGTTTTTTAATACTTATTTCACCCAAAATCTTCGTACAAAAATGGATAAAGAGTTAATAGAGATGAAGAAAAAGGAAAGTGAATCTATCATGACCTAAAAATAAAATTTCACAATGGTTTCAAGGTACTCTTAGGGCTTTGTTATCTACAATGATATAAAAATTAATAGATTATTTAGTATATTTAAACCACACCTTTTAAAGGCTCTAGAAATTCAAGACATTGGGAGTTATGACTATGTAGTTTAATGTGATCTCAATGTGGATATGGAGTTTGGTGAATGGTCCCATGGATATGGTGATAATAAATGAAATATGTAGTTTCAATTTGGAGGATCTAATGGGAAAGGTGGAAAGAAAACTCAACCACCCACATGTGAAAAATGTGGTAAGAAGCATCCTGTGAATTGCCTAAAAGGGATGATGAAATGCTATAAGTGTGGGATAGAAGGCCACCAAGATCATGAATGTTGATGAACATGAGAAATCAAGAAATTTTGTTATAGGAAAAGAGAGCACAACCCATGGTTCAATACTTTAACTATAGGAAGTAAGGGCACTATGTAAGCTAGTGCACTAAACCCCATGTCCTAGAGGGAAATCAACACCATCATCCACAAAAAAAATGATAAAGGGAAGGATTATTCCATCACTACTGCTAAGGTGGATCCCAAAAATGATGTGGTGATATGTACACTGGTTTTTCATTCAAGAATAGAGAACATACTATTTGATTCTAGTTCAATGCATTCTTTCATAATTTTCATGTTTAGTATAACTATTCAAACACCACATCAAAATATAGAGGTTGAGTCATATAGGAGGGAAATATATTTTGAAATTATTGATTACAAAGTATATAACTCCTCCCTAGTTAATTTTTGTGGAATGAACCTCCCAGAAAATTCGGTCTTACTTCCTTTGGTGGAGTTTGATTTTATTTTGGGCATGGATTTGACTATCTTTATACAGAGCCAACATCTACAGTCAGTAAAGGGAGATAACTCTTCATATACCGAAGCATCCCCCTATTCTATAAAAGTATGAGGATGATGAATATTATTTAGATCCATCATCTCAACTGTGGATATTATTTCCTTATGAGAAATCATATCTAGCTGAAATGTTTGAGACAAAGGAGAGAATCATGATAGAATACAAGCCCATTGTGAGGAACTACACTGATTTGTTCCCTAAAGAATTGCCTGGTCTTCCTCCTGACTGAGAGGTTGAGTTCTTAATTGAAAATTTTCCTAGATATCTACCTATACCAAATACACCTTATATAATGGACACTATTAAGTTGGAATAACTAAATAATTAGTTACAAGAGAATCTGTCAAATGGTTTTATATGCCCGAGTGCTTCACCATGGGGTGCACCAATCCTCTTTGTCAAGAAGAAGGATAGATCAATATTCCTATACATTCATTATCATGAGCTCAAAAAATACTGATAAAGAAAAAGTATCCCCTTATATAGATAGATGAATTTTTTGATCAACTGTGTGGTTCCAAGTATTTCTATAAAGTGGAACTTCGGTTGGGATTCTCCAATTAAATGCGGGGAAGTAAGATATTCCCAAGACTACCTTTCGAATGAGTTAGGGAAAATATTAGTTCATAGTGATACCATTTGGAATTAATAGTGCTCTAGAAATATTCCTGGACTTAATGAATTGAGTATTTAGGGATTACCTAGAAAATATTTTGGTAGTATTTATTGATGATATTCTGATATAATCCAAGAGTAAGGAGAAAAATGAGGAGAATTTGAATACTATTCTAAAGACATTGTGAAGGGAGAAACATTATGAAAGTTACAGTAAATGTGTGTTTTGTATGGAGGAAGTATCATTATTGGGGCATGTTATCATCATAAAAGGAATATTTGTGGACCCTTATAAGATAAAGTAAATCAAATACTGGCTCAGACCAACATTTGTAATAGATATCCATAGTTTATTTGGTCTGGCTGGGTATTATTAGTGATTTGTGAAGAACTTATCATGATTTTAAAATCCACAAACCAAGATAATGGATTAGTATATATACTTATGTAAAATGATAAAGTTATAGAATACACCTCAAGGTAGATGAAAATTCATGATAAAAACAATCCCATCCATGATCTGGAGTTAACATCTATGATCTTTGCATTGAAAATATACAGCGTTATCTTTATGGGGTGACATGTGAGATATATATTTATCACAAGAGTCTCAAATATATATTCACATATAAGGATCTCAATGTGAACCAACTAATATGTTTATATCTCATCAGATATTATGATTATTCAATCCACTATCACCCTAGTAGGGTGAATAAAGTGGAAGATGCTCTAAGTAGAAAGGATCCTGCAACTTTATCAATAATGAGAATTGAGAGTGATCCAATATTCATAGATTTGAAATGGATGGACATGGGAAAAAATAAGGAAGGAACATAATCAATCCTTTCTCAAATGATTTCTAAACCATACCTTATAGATAAAATAAAGGATGCTAAAAGAAATCATGAGGAAATTAAGAAGAAGGTGGAAGCTATGAGAAAGAGAAAATATATATAGTTTAAAATTGACGAGGATGGAGTTTTAATATTCAGGTCACGATTCTGTATACCATCCCATCCAGAGATAAATAAGGATCTTCTAAATAATGAATATAACTCAACCTTCTCTATTCACCCAGACAGCATACAGATGTTTCGAGATCTTTGAGAGAACTTTTGGTTGGAAAATAGGAAGAAAAAGATTGCTAAATATACATCAATGTTCCTGGCATGTAAGCAAGTGAGGGATGAAAGAAAAAATTATAAGGGGACATGAAACCATTACCCATACAAACATGGAAATAGGAAAACATCACTATGTACTTTGTGACTAGACTTCTAAGGAAATCCAGTAGAAACAATGTTATATGGGTTGTTTTGGATTGTATTACAAAGCAAAATCACTTTATCACAATTTAATAGGACTCCTCACTAGATCAATTTTCACAGATATATATCCAATAAGTGGTAAGGTTTCATGGAGTACCACTATCGATTGTATCAGATAAAGATTTTAGATTCACCTCCATGTTCTAGAAAAGTCTACAGTATGGTCTAAACACTAAGATAAACTTCAATACAAGTTATCATCCTCAAACTGAAGTCCAATCTGAATGAAATATTCAGAAATTGAAAGAAATATTGTGGTCATGATCTATGGACTTCAAAGGATGATGGGGCCAACATCAGCATCTAGTTTATTTCTCTTAAAAAAATAGTTTCCAATCGAGTATCCAAATGGCTCCATATGAATCCATTTATGAAAAAAGGTGAAGAACACCAACATGTGGGGATGAGGTTGGTGAAAGTAAGCTGTTATGACCTAAAATGGTCAAAGAAATAAAGGAAAAGATGAAAACCATCCAGAAGCACATCATGACTGCCCAAAGTCAACATAAGATCTATGGAAATAATTGTCAATGAGTCCTAGAGTTTAAGGTTGGATACATGGTATTCCTCAACATATTTCTATGGATAGGATCATGAGATTTGGGAAGAAAGGAAAGATAATACCTAGGTATATCGACCCCTTTGAGATTCTTTATTGAGTCTAATTTGTGGTCTATTGAATGAAACTTCCACCAAACATGTCTCAAGTAAACAATATATTCCATGTATCCCTCTTGATGAAGTACATTTCAGATCCCTCACATATATTGAATCCATAGGAAATACTGTTGGAATATGATTTCTCTTATAAGGAGAATCCAATGAAGATTTTAGACCGTAGAGATAATATTTTATGGAACAAGACTACTCACTTAGTTAAGGTTCTATGGAAGAACCATAAGTATGAATAAGAAACATGGGAACCATATGATGTTATTAAGGAGAAGTACTCTCACCTATTCTCAAATTAGAATATAAAATGAAATTTCAATGGTGAAATTTTATAAGGGAGAAGAATATAATGACCCAAAATTTATTCAACAAATATTTACTTCTTATAGTTATTTTATAGTATAAACTACATAAAATAACTTTAGAACCCAATACAAACATTATAAACTAATAATGAATGAAATAAGTGGTATTTTTAGAAGTTAAGGAACTTATCCCATCGAAATAGCAACTCAACCATTGGAATAGTAATACCAATTATGAATAGTAATTCAAAAAATGGAATATTAACCACATCTATGAAATTGTAAATAAAATTTAGGCATATCATGAATGAAAATATGATACAACTATATCATAGTATAAGTAAATAAGTGTTTTAAAAATTATTAATTAAGTGTTTGTATTTTTATAACACATAAATGTTTATTTATAATTTTATAATTAATATAAATACATAAAATAAAATTCATTTTCATAAAATAGATTCATAAATTAATTTTTTATTGTCTTATTATCATGAGATAATTTTATGAGAGTTTAATTTGTTTTTCAAAGTTTTATAAAATCAGTTATAATTTTAAAATTTGTATTTTTGGAGTAAATGGTGAATCTGATTAAAAATTAATTTTCTCATACATATATAATGATTTTCATAAAAAGGAGTTCATTTTTTTAAATCTACACATCAAAAATTGTATAAGATAAATTTTTATTAATTTTCTAAAATACTTGAATTTTTGGTGAATAATAAAATACGGTAATTTACAGTATATATACATTATAAGTTAAATACTGTATTCCTTATGTCATCACTGATGTAAGAACCATAATATAGAACTAAAATTCATTATTTTAATATATTTAGTGATAATTATCAAATCATTTATATTCTTGATCCAAACTAATAAAATAATGAGAAAACTCCCCTATCCTTCCCTATAAATACCACCCTTCACCACCTATTCACCTCACACCTTCCAATCCTTGAGACTTGTCCAAATTCTACCCAATAATCTTATCAAGATGATCCCCCATATATAGTATCTCTTGGTATCATTAAAACACCATACCCTTTTCCCTAAGGAGGTTCTCAAAGAGAAGGATTCAAGAGGTAAAATCCTCTTTATTTTCTTTTAATTTCATTTCAAGTTCTTTTATTTTCTTATTCTCTCTTCAAATCCCCTCATCCAAATGTCATGATAACTCTAGTAACTTAACTATAATGTAATTTTATTATTATAATGGAATAATCCATCATGAAACCTCCACTAATTTCCCTTTTATTCTTAAAATGACTGCATCATTCGTGGGGTATTGATTTATCGCCTTCAAGAAAGACATGTTTTCATTTTCCCTTACCACCTTTAAGGATGGACATGAAACCATTAAAATGGTTAAAATAGATTTTAAAGTTTATTTCATTACCCTTATTATGTTCTAAATGTAATATATTTACATGATACTAAATTATAAAACAAAATGAGTTCGTTGTGATCAAAAATCGTAGTAATAATCTAAATGATCATCACTAATTTATTATCTAATGATTCATCCTCATAAAATATAACCAAATGATATGTATAACCATTTAGAATTATGTATTATCATTCAAAAAATATAATCTCAATTCTATAGAATTATTTTAATTTTATATGAACTTCCATATTTATATACAAGTTAATCAATCATGAAAACCAAGAAAACGAACACTCCCAAATAGTGAAATTGAACTCTATAACACATGAAAAATCCCATAAATTAACTTAATAAAAATATAATGAATAAAATTAATATATTAAATTTTATTTATTTTTAAATTAATTAATTTAATTTTATTATCCAGGATGTTAATGTGAAGAAAGCATTCGAACAAAAGGTAAGTGGAATTCTCAAACCCAACTTTATTTCATTAGGTTTTCCCTCATTTACTCCATTTTTAGTATGGATGTTCATTTAATGTTTATAAAATATAATTTATTAATACTTACCTTTTTTTTGGGATATATATTCTTCCATTCTAATTTTATAAAAAATACAATGATTTTTTCAAAAGAACTCTTCCATCTTAAAACACTTCTTTTACTTCTCTTGAGATTGTTCTTATTCACTCAAGATTGATGAATCTTATAACAAGTATATTATTTCCTATTTATTTTGGAACTCAAAACATTATTCATGAATTTATTATTTATAAAATGAAACCCATTATTTTCGTGGGTTATTTTATGTCCAATATTGATATATTATCTATATGGAATGCATGATAATGTAAATGTTATGATGTGACTGGTGTGCCCATAATTATATAGCTCATGTAAATTTTGCAATGTGATGGGTATTCCAAGAATTATATATCACTCCAATTAATTAGGTAATGTGATTAATCTTATTATATAAAGTGAAATATGCCTGAACATGATGTAAGATTTGTTCACAACTATATGTGGTATTTGACCACTAAGACATGATGTTTCATTTTTATGCATTTCCACATTACATGCCTTTATATAATGTTTCCTATCATTATTATGGTTATGATATTTTTGTTATATTACAATGACGATGATTATGCTCATCCATTTTTCTTTTCACTTATACATCCTCTTACTGGGCTTTTAGATCATCCCTTCATTTGATGTATATCTTCAGGTGAATACTTATACTAAGGAGAACATGAGGGACAATAAGAAGCTAGAGAAGAAGGAATTTTTAAAAAATTATGTTTTATTATATAAAAATAATGTATGGTAATTATTTTCCCAATATAATAAACTTTTTTATCCTGGTTTTGTAATAATATTATGTTGTTTATCTTTAAAATAATGTAATTGTAATGTACGAAAAAGCAAGGTCGCTATAGCCACCTATCATCAAGAATAAATACCACTCCTCACCCCCTATTTCTCCTAAAAATCATTTAATCTCATAAAATTAGTACCAAAACTCTCTTAATCAATCTCCCTATGTCCAACTTCTTCTCACTAGAAGATGAATTCCATGTTCGTTAACATATCCTTCAAGGAGGTGATATTCAATAGGTAATTTTCTCAAACCACATATTTTATTCTCTTCTATTATTCTACCTTCTCCTCAACTCCTTAATATATTAAGGAACCATAAATCTATAATAATTTTAATAATGGAATAATATGGTGAAAATATAATATCTTATATCCATCCCTTTTATTACCTCCTCTTATTCAATGAAATGAAACCATTTTCTAAATTATGGTGGTTAATCATCACCAGGAATAATGATTTTTCATTTTACATTACCACCTTAAATGATATTAATAAAATTATTATTCTAGATTAAACATATTTTAGAAGGTATATTATAACCAATTTAATGTTCTGGAACTAATATATATACATAATATTAAATAAAATGAAACTAGTTCGTGATAGTTAGAAAAACCGACAAAATAAACTAAACAATTATGACTAACATTTTATCAAATGAATCATCCTAGTGTATAATATAAAAATTATATATGGGACCATTTAAATATATGTTAGTGAATGAATACCATTTAATTTCACTTATTTGGTTCTAATTCCATTTGATAAGAAAATCTACATTTATACACAAATGAACCTGTTGTGAAACCCTGAAACGAACACACCCAAAACAATGAAAATAATAATATATTATTAATCAATGGGTGGTAATATGTTATAAAAGTATCTTATATGGTATTATAAATATTATAATAGTTATATAATGAATTTATAACATTCTTTAAACCATTATACAGATGATTAATTTACGCACCACTTTAGGGAAGCATGAGTTAACGAATTTCTTAACTCAATTTTCAATCATCGGGTTAAACTTCTACTTCATTAATAATTCCATGTCAAGGTTATGTCTTAAATAAATTTGGATTATCTTATGTTGTATTTCAACATTTTTATATTTATTTCTAGAGGATACACATAATTTATTCATTTTATTAATGCTTTATTCAATGATATGACCTTTGTAAGGGACTTCGTCTAAATCTCCATCAATAGAAGCATATTTTAATATAAAGCACATAATTTATTTTATATGGTGTATATACTACCCCTTTATTTTATTTATTATCATAATTAATTTAAAATTTCATTTCTATTAAATATCCATAATTAATGTATCATGGATATGATTATTTCCAAATTCGTATACCATCTTTCTATATGGTGTATACTTTGAAAGTGATTTGATTAAATGGTGTAAAATATTAAATCTATATCTTTTACTCAATATGGATATTTTTTGATAAGTAATATATATTCATGAATTAAATTAATTATTCAATATATAATGAATACTTCATGAATGAAATAATGGGTGGAGACCATATATAGAAATCCCCTCGATGCATCAGTAGTCTCATTGGTTTAATAAGTTGGAAAATTTAATTGGGTTTTTACGCTTAATGATTTAATTGTCTTGTGAAATACCTTGATATTAAAGGTATCATGTTCCTAGGAAACATGCCATCCAATAGTTAATAATTTCCTTCTTTAATAATTCAGTTATTTTTCTTTATCATATTTTCACTATGATATTTTTTTGGTTTTATATTGTTTAATAGTTATTGATTAAATAAAGTGTTCATTCAGTTATTTTACCTTCCCATATTGATTCTTCATTATTGATTCAGGATATATTCCACTACATATAAAACTTACTAGGAATCATATCTCACCATTTTATTTTCTCACTTTTCCCCAGGTTATAAAGATGAAATGTTTGAATGAGTTCAAGGATGAAAATTACTTTCCCTTTTTATGTTTTATTTTAATTTCCAATGTAATAAGGGTATCATGTATTTATCTAGTTCCTCAAGAATACTAAATTGATCAGTTATTTGGTATGAGGTTCCTTTTACAAAGTTACAATGTAATAAAGTATCATATGACTCCAGGTTATTATGGTAGGGGTATTTATAATTGGTATTAGAGTATGTTTATTAGAATTATTGGGAACTAGATTTAGGAAAACAAATATTAGAGAACTAAACCCTATAATAGAATTTAGAAATACTCCGAAAGAAACTAAGCTTATGATTTAATGTTTAGTAATACCTAAATTTTGAATTTACATTAATCAGTTTTGATAATATACATAATGTTTAATAATGTTATGATCTAATATAGCATATACCATTATTTATAAATCTGACCTAAAATAAGAAATTAGAACCATATCAATTTACATAATCCATGCAGGGACTTCTCTCTTGGGAATGATAATGAAGTTGGAGTCGCGATTGGAGTTGGACCTATATCTGGATCTGAATAACTTAAAACTATACTGGGATAACTATATTGGGTTATGAGAAATAACCTAACCTATATGGAACATCCTACTAATAAACAATGTGGTGTAACAATGTTTTACTTCTTCATGTATCGGTAACCTCCATTATTCAGTGGAACTAAAAATCTACTTCTAGTTGAACAATGGATATGTTCCTTAGAAAAGATATTTCTGTCCTTGGAAAGAAATTAAAGGGACAAGGTTGTCATGGAAATTTATCATCTATCAAGAGATGTAGATCAATGGTGGTCATTGTTTCAAAACACTAAGGAGGAGGAGGAGGAGGTAATAGAAAATATGGAATCGAAATAATTTAAGGAACTTTTCATGAAAAAATACTTTCCATGTGAACAGTGAGAAGATATGGATAGAAAATTATTGAGTTTAAGAAATAATAAGAATGAGAATATTTCTATGTATTAATCCAACTCTACAAGATTATAAAGGCATGACACAAGATACTTAATTAATATAAAGATTAATCTTGAGAATATATTTGATGGTCTTAAACCAATACATCAAAGAGAACTAGTATTCTAAACATTATCATCTTTTGAGGATATAGTATCGTGTTCCATCAAGATAGTGATGTAATTTTACAACTCTTATAGTTATGAAGGAAATCAAGAGAATAATAGGATAGAAGAGTAATAAATGGAAAAGTGTGAGAAAAGAAAGAAGTATTTTCCCACATGTGATAATTACATAAAGAAACACCCCAATACTTGTTTGAAGAGAATGGGAGCTTGTTACAAGTGTGGATAAAAAGGCCAACATGGTCATGATTACAAGGGAAAGAAATAATCCACGCAATTTTTCAACTATAAGGATATGAGGGACTATTCAAATGAATTCCCCAATCATTAGGGTAATATACACTAGAAGAAGGAAAGGAATCAAGGTCAAGATTATGTTATTGATAAAACCAACGTGTAATGATTACTATGATTCTATATTTGGATCCAATAAATATGTTATAAAGGTATTCTATTAATGTTATTATTGAAACCTTTAATTATTAGACTACAGTTCTATTTTATAAATTATTTGAAATCATGTGTTGAATGGTTCCAAGAAACGTTATTAAGTAAAAAATAATCTTTTTTAAAACACGTGTTTTACGGATGAAAAATAATAATATGTTATCAATGTTGAGATAATAATAAAGAGATTATTATGGGATAAAATTTGTGACCATGAAATTGGTTAGTTATTTGGTGGTTTATACTATTTTTGATAGAGTTTACTACATGTTTTTATTTAAAAAAAATCTGATAATCTAAGTTTTACATAGGGAACAAGAAAGCATGCATGTTTTAAATAAGATTGTTTTTTGTAATTTCAGTTTATTACCATGTTTTAAGAGAATACATGATGATGTTATTCACATTTTTTCTATGTAATGATTATGATCTACTTCAGGTTTTATGAAATATAAATGATAATTTGATTTTGAAAATTTATGGACCTTCTTTTGAATGTTTTGAATTTTAATCTTTGGGAAGGTTAGTAAGGGTATCCATTTATGAAATTGTTTAATTTTAAATTTTGATGAGGTTTTATAGATTAATGTATTACATTACTACTGGAATATTTATTTGTATCAGATAACATATTCTAACAATTTTATTATGATGATAACTAGAGGTAGATTAAATGAATTGTCATGCCATTATGTATTTTATGATTCCTTAGTTATTCAAGAATTAAAATTTCATCTTGATTTCATGGAGTAATAAATGGATCATAAATGGATCAATTTAGAGCCAACGAGTGAGATTATACTTATGAATTGAAATAAAGTAATTATATCTTCATAAGTGATTTTGAAAGAAAATTTTATCCTATCATAATCATTTTTGATGATATAAATGACCTTTTTCAGGCCTATTTGGTCTATTTTTTGTGGTCATTAACCTTATCTTGGCTATTTTATCTATCAATATCCATTATAATTTGGTATTTATATATCATTTTTCTATCCATTTTTACTTCCCAGAAATGTTCTCCTATATGAAATCCTTATTTTGTGGTGACCTTCACATTTTACTTTCCCTATTTTTAAGGATAATTTTTATTAAACCTTTTATTATGTGGGACACCCACAAGGGTATTTTAATATTTCGAATCCATGATTATGAATCATAATTTAAAATTGTAAGGGTGGAATTTAATCAAATGGAGTTGTATGAGGAATTATATAGAAATACATGTTGTACTCCAACTTATTAGGATGAAGTTTTTCAAAGGAAGATTATTGTATTATAACTTGTGGAGAATACAATGGGAAAGGTATAGACTATTCAATCCCATATCAAATAATCTCAATGTAGGAAAACATATTCACTGATAACCGAAGGAATGATTTATAATTTCAAGTGGGAGATCACATTTACTTTAAAGTATATCCATAGAATGAAATTATAAGGTTTGTAAATAATGGATAATTAATCCATTGGTAAATTAGACCCTTTGAAATCCTAGAAATAATTTGTTTTGTAGCCTACCAATTGTAAATTAGACCAAGTCTCTCTAATGTATATGATGTGTTCCATATATCATTATTAAGGAAGTATATTACAAACCCAACACATGTCCTCACCTCTGGAGGAATAGAATTGGAACCTAAATTATCTTAATATTAAGATTTTCTAGATATTCTGGACACTAGGAAATAAGTGTTGAGGAATTGGATGACTTATTTGGTAATATAACTTTGGAGAAACCATAAGATAGAAGATGAAATATAGGTACCTGAGTAAATTATGTTCAGTAACTACCTATAAGGACCTGGCCTTAAAACATTACTTAATCTTGATTTAAATTGAACAATTCACATTGCGGATCTTTTCAGGTTTAGAGTTTTAGAGAATTAGGACATAAATCATGCATTACATTCCACATTTAAACAAAGTGGTTACATAAAAGATGGTATTAATTTTTTCCCATCAACGGAAACATATTTAAAATAAAACATGGATTCTTTCTTGACAATTCCTTGACACTATCATCATATCATGTACCTTTCCCTTGACCTGTGAAAAACATTTAAAAAACTTGGGATGAGCATAAAAAGATCAGTAAGGGTTATAACAGTACAGAAAGAAAACATCAGTCCATGTATACATAATAATCAATGAAATCATACTTTACTCATAAAACATAAGCAATTTAACATACCTTATGAAATCATAATATTTATGCATAACTCAATAGAAATAATAAGGCATAAAGGTAACTTGAGGCATTCATAACATTCTTACATAGGGAGTAACCCTGATGGTTACTTTTGTAATACCCATCACAATATATTCCCTAAATCTCTTTAGAGAAACCTTAACGTTTAACTCATTCGTGTTACCCAATGCATTGGAGAGCTATATCGGGCTCACCCACCCTTAGTTTATCACAGAACCACCCGTCTTCATAAAAAATTCCCATGAACCATAACATAATCATAGAACATAACTTAAGAATAATGTAAAGATAACATTACCACATTTCAATAACAATATAACATTTTAAGATATTAAAATAATGAATCCATTCTAAAAATCATTTTCAAAACCATTTAAAACATTTAATAAAGAGATTTTTGAATCAAAGTGTCCCATACCACTTTGAATATTTTAACATTTTAAACCATTAATATCCATATAAATAAATCCGTAAAACCATTTTGAAAACATGGATATTAATGAGAAATATTTATAAGAATAAATCATTAAAACATTTAAAACGATATTTTAGTTAAAGGGTTTTTAACAAAATGAGAGACACTTGAATAAAAATAATTGAGGAATAACATTTAATAAGAACTTTATAATATCACAAGAATAAATGGATTCATGATATAATATGCCAAAGGACAACATATACACCATATAATAGTGAATTGGTTCATAACAACAATGAAGTCTCAAAAGAAATGTAAAATGAGATGAAATCCTTTGTAAAGAAGGTATCCTTAAATTAAGGATAAATCAATCTCATAATTATGTGTGACAAATATAAATACACCCAATATAAGTGGATATTAAGTGTAAAACAACCGTAGGTCATTCACACATATTCATAGGATGACATATTCAATAACTACAAGATGAACCCAAAGAAATCGAAATTGGGTTAAGAAGTTCCCTTGTAAAAATTCGACAGCCTAACGACGTCACATTAAAATTCAGAAAATGAGTTGATGAGAGAAAAAATGGTATCTCATCACTTGGACATAAAATTTACATCAATAATGATATATAAGAACATATCCCAACATAAAAAGATGTAAATTAAAAGACATAACAAAATAAGTCTTTTAAAAAGAGGAGTGTGAAAGGTTCCCTTACTGATTTAGGAAACTTTCGAAACGTACACACCATGAAATAAGGGTCATACAATGAAGATATAAATAACCATAAATGAGAGAATATTATACAAATAGTAAAATAATGGGCAGTACATACACCACACAAAAGGAAATAGTGGCAAATGTAGGATGAATCTTATGGGAATAAAAAGTGAGATGAAAATCCCCTTATGAAAATTCGGCAGCCTAACGACACCACATAAAACATTCAAAAATGGGTTGATGAGATAAAATAGGGTCTCTCATAACATGAACATAAAAAGTACTGAAAGATAAATATAAAATAACATCCTCCAACATAAGAACATAGAGCATAAAAGAAATGACATTAAAGAGAGTACTTGAAAAGAAAGAGAGAGGTAGGATCCCTTACCTCAAGTCCGACTTGTCTTGTTCGTTTCTTTATCTTCCCAAATAATAAACTTTGTTCAATTTATAATTTCTTAAGGTACTACTTTAAATATTATTATTCATTTCATATCACATATTTTAATGTTATAATAATTTGTTAATAATGTGAGTTCATATCAGACGTTTTTGTCGATGTTTGGTACATTAGTCAAAAATGAACTTGTTTGAAAATGATTGTCCATGTAGTTATAAGTAAATAATCTCCCGAATAGTATTAATGATTTAAATATCATATATATCCAGTACATATTCATTTTATACTATTCCATAACATTTCGAGATAAAGATAAATGAAATGCACCGTTCATGGAGATGGTAGGCCATACGTACGCATGAACGCTACTTTCATTACTTTGACATATTAGTGGAATTAAAAATAATAGAGAGATACATATATTATAATTAAAGTATAATATATATGTTATATAGGTCACTTATTTTCATTAATATCTTTCTTTATACATTCCATGTATTGCATGAATGAGCCACATCACTTGAGGGGGCGGTAGTCCATACTTCCTCGTATGAAATTATCGCATTTGCACAACATGAAAAGAATAAAGGTATATTTTAAATATAAAATAAAGAATAATTGAGAGGAAATAAATATAATATATATCATATAAAAACAGTTCCATCATAATGGACACCATGGGAGGTGGTAGGAGAAGATAGAACAATCATCGTTTCGTGAGGCAGTAATTCGCCATCCACAGAAACAGTATGTTATTTAACCATTAGACGGAGGTGTGTGTAAGTGTTGCTCGAATAATTCACATACCAACATAATATTATATTTAATATACTGGTTTTGTTACAAAAAAAGGAATAAAAATAGTTTAGGGGTTTGGATAAGCAAAATAAAACAAAATAACACAAGTGAAGACATTACCTTTAAATCAGGTAACTCCTCTTGGTTTGATCCAAAAGGGTTTTTTGAAGAGCATTATGCCAAATTTGAGGCTTCAATGATGAATAGAGGGATGTGTAGAGATTAAATGGGTAGGGTTTGGCCAAGCCAAAGGCTTGAGATGTGTGGGTAAGGTGGTAGAGGTGGGGGCCTTTTATAAGAGAAGAGGAGGGGCACTCTCGGGAAGTTATAAAATATTACTTTATTATAAAATTATTTTCGGATTTTAAAGGTCCAAAAAGGATATATTTCTAGGATAAGGTGATAAGGGTTCGAAATACACCCATAAAATAGGTTTGTGACAAGTTTGAGACTTATATTGCACCCTATCTTCTCATTTTATTTAAATCGTTCATTTATGAGGTAATCACTGCATCATCACGATGTCATAAATAAAATAATTTATTTAATGTCTAAAAATTATAAAAAAAATATCATGATGTAGGAAATATTTTTATATTTATAATGAATATTTATAGTCTAAGAGATAGTCTATGTAGAGAAAATTAAAATTATTTTACTTAGGTGTTACATACTTTGGTTACATTTTCTTTCTTTGAAAAAAATGATAAAGGTCACTATCACACTAAAGTGATTCCATGGGGTCCCAAGGTTGGCACAAGGCATACCATGGTCGTACATGACACCACCAATATAATTATGACACATGTTGGGGTCATTTTAAATTTTTATGATATTATTTTCTTACCCTTAATTACCCAATTACTAATTAAACACGATAATTAAAGATAATTACCGTCATTACTATTCATAACGTCCAAAAACAAAAGAGTCATAATTAAATAATTTATACCTTATGATTCAAAATATTTAATCAATTTCATCAAATTCAAAACACATAAATTTTAGTAATTAATTTAAAAGTAAATCTCGTTGTCAAAACAAAAGACGGGTTTTTATGAAGTAAAATTTATCAAAAGATTGACTTGATTTTACAACCAATTGAAAAGTGAAATTACTTAAAATGAACAAAATTGTATTAATTGATAAAAACATAATTCAATTATACTTTAAAAACAATTAAAATGACAATCTAAATATATAAATAAATTGGATGAAAAGGAAGGTTTGAATTAAAAACTGTATTTTTCACTATTCATAAAAAAAACCATTATCAGAAATATACCAAACATTAACCCTAAGATATATTTTATTTTTAAAATTCATAAATTATGTTCATTTTACCAAATTCAAAACATAGAATTTTCATTAATAAATCATATAGTTAATTCCCGCTGTCAAAAAAATAGCGGGTTTTTTGGAAGCAATATCTATGAAAAGTTTGGCACTTGTTTATGTACATTTTCAAAGTGAAATTAATTATAATGACCACAATTTATTTAAATGGTAAAAATATATTCTAATTAAACTTTAAAAAAAATTAAAAAGATAATCTAAACATATATTTAAATTAGATGAAAAAGCAGTTTTGATGTAAAATACAATATTTTTCACTATTCATTTAAAAGAATGAACATTGTCAGAAACATACCAAAAATTTAACCAAAGTAAATTTCAATATCCCAAAAATAAATAATAAGTTTATTTTGACAAATAGAGCTTATAAAATTGTCAAAAGTTAGATTAATAAAAAGTTCTCTATCAAAAGGCGGTAAAACAATCTTTTAAAAATATTAGAGTATTTATTCTTAAAATTGGATACATTTGGATTTTAAGCCTATAACATTTATTGGATAAATGTAAAAATATTTTACAAAAAATAAGTAATAATTGTGTAGTTATTTCTGTTCTCTCCCTCCATTACAACGGCTAGGCGTTAAAAATTATAATATTATTATATTATTAGTGTACAACGTAAGATTTCAAAGAAACTCGTTGTTGCGTATTGGGTACGCCATCAAGCATAGAATTACCTTTAAAGTAGTATTAACATTTTATTCACAAATATTGATAAAAATTAGAATGTAATATTATTTATTTACCTGGGATGTTCCATCCTTCCCCACTTTTGGGAATTACGTCCTCGCAATTTCAAAATTGGGCTTGGAAACTTCATTGAAAGTCCCACATCGGAATGAGAGTCAGTAAAAATATCACCTTAAAATAAGGGAGAGAAGTACAAAGGTCACACTAGTTAACCCATACAAGGATTCCATGTATGAAAATATGGATATGGAGGAGAAAACAAAGGGTCATGTTCTGATGGAGAGTGATAGTAAACATGTCTAGGAGAAAGTTAACCACAAGAAAATCACAAACTTGTGATGGGTTAAACTGTATTCGATTCCCCAGTAGGAAATGTTAACAGACAACATTTTTTTTAAGTTACTCTTCATTGAGGAATTTATTTTTGATCTTAACTAAATCATAATGAAACATACTTACTTGTCACGTAGACTTTAAAATTTTACTAGATTCCTCAATCAAACACATATTTTCTCCAAAAGACGAGTATTTAGGAAGACTTTTTCACATTAAGAGTACTATAATCAATTTCTTGAGAATCACCTAATCCTAAAAAAAGAACTATATTTTTCCCATGTCTTTATATCTCAACCAAAACCAAACCAAAAAGTTTAGTATGAGATCAGATAATACCCAAAAAGGATATAATTATTATATTTTTTTTTACAAAAAAGAAAAACTACTCCTAATCTCCAAAATTTGTCAGAAAAAACCCAAAGTTCAACAAAAACCATTCAATAAACATATATCCATAAGATTCTTCAAAGTAAACCCAACTATGATTGAAACCCAAATGTTTGAAGGATTTAATCACATAGTCTCCCAAGGTATAAATTAACATTTATCTCCAAATAACATCAGTTGCTCTTGAAGTCTTAACCTAACCACATATCCTCCATGATAGGTTAATAATTTCCATTGATAACCCAAAATCAACTTACTCTTGATTCATAAAATCATCTAACTAAAAAGAATCATTCAAACTAACCAGGGACTTCACGTAGTCCAGTGGTAGGAGATAAATACCAGTTGCACTTTGGTTGTGGGTTCGATTCCCACAGCTTTGTCCGATGCGACGGGTTGTCACACGGTCTTCATGTTTTCCTTTTTACAAAACTATATAATTCTTAAAACATTCCCCAAAACGAGATAAAATTTTCAAAAATAACCATAACATAATTTAACCTCAAGTTTATCTCATGTCGTTCATATTCCATCATAACGTATAGTAACCCATAATTACCTCAAAAGTAAGGATCATATAAAACCTAATGGTTACCTTTATAATTATAACCTGAACTTCCATGTTGAGTTGGTTCTCTCGTACATGATTCATTAGAGAACTCACCAAGGTTCAAGTGGTTGATCATGACTCCTGATATTTGGTTTAGAATAACCACGATATTTCTCATTGAATCCCCCATTTCATCCAGTCTCTTAATCAGAGAACCACCACAGTTTCCTTCAAACCCATTGTCACTCTGGTGCCTTCTAGATCCATCCATTTACTAAAACCAGAAATGTCAGTGTGATTACATCAACAAAAATCATTATGTACTAAAGAGGAAGATAAAAACTAAGATATACTTATCCAAGTTACCTCAAATTCATTCCAACCTTCAAAAATAACAATGAATATATCTAATATAATAACCATTGTGGTTATACAAAACTTTTCACTTAACACTCTAACCTCTAAAGTTATCTAAACCATCCTATGATACTAACTATAAGGACCCGATCTGAAAACATTACTTAATCTTGATTTAAATTGAACAATTCACATTTAGGATCTTTTCAGGTTTAGAGTTTTAGAGAATTAGGACATAAATCATGCATTACATTCCACATTTAAACAAAGTGGTTACATGAAAGATGGTATTAATTTTCTCCCATCAATGGAAACATATTTAAAATAAAACATGGATTCTTTGATGAAAATTACTTGACACTATCATCATATCATGTACCTTTCCCTTGACCTGTGAAAAACATTTAAAAAACAAGGGATGAGAATAAAAAGCTCAGTAAGGGTTATAACATTATAGAAAGAAAACATCAGTCCATGTATTCATAAGAATCAATGAAATCATACTTCACTCATAAAACATAATCAATTTAACATACCTCATGAAATCATAAGATTTATGCATAACTCAATAGAAATCATAAGGCATAAAGGTAACTTGAGGCATTCATAACATTCTTAAATAGGGAGTAACCCTCATGGTTACATTTGGAATACCCATCACAGTATATTCCCTAAATCTCTTCGGAGAAACCTTAACGTTTAACTCCTTCGCGTTACCCAATGCATTGGAGAGCTATATCGGGCTCACCGCCCTTAGTTTATCACAGAACCACCCGTCTTCATAAAAAATGCACAAGAACCATAACATAATCATAAGACATAACTTAAGAATAAAGGAACGATAACATTACCACATTTTAATAACAATATAACATTTTAAGATATTGAAATAATGAATCCATTCTAAAAATAATTTTCAAAACCATTTAAAACATTTAATAAAGAGATTTTTGAATCAAAGTGTCCCATACCACTTTGAAGATTTTAACATTTTAAACCATTAATATCAATATAAATAAATCCTTAAAACCATTTTGAAAACATGGACATTAATGAGAAATATTTATAAGAATAAATCATTAAAACATTTGAAACGATATTTCAGTTAAATGGGTTTTAACAAAATGAGAGACACTTGAATACAAATAATTGAGGAATAACATTTAATCAAAAATTTATAATATCATGAGAATAAATTGATTCAGGATATAATATTCCAAATGATAGTATATACACCATATAATAGTGAATTGGTGCATAACAACAATGAAGTCTCAAAAGAAATGTAAAATGATATGAAATCCCTTGTAAAGAAGGTATCCTTAAATTAAGGATAAATAAATCTCATAATTATGTGTGAAAAATATAAATACACCCAATATAAGTGGATATTAAGTGTAAAATAACCATATTTCATTCACACATATTCATAGGATGACATATTCAATAACTACAAGTTGAACCCAAAGAAATCGTAATTGGGTTAAGAAGTTCCCTTGTAAAAATTCGATAGCCTAACGACGTCACATTAAAATTCAGAAAATGTTTTTATGAGAGAAAAAATGGTATCTCATCACTTGGACCTGAAAGTTACATCAATATGTATATATAAGAACATATCCCAATATAAAAAGATGTAAATTAAAAGACATAACAAAATAAGTCTTTTAAAAAGAGAAGTGTGAAAGGTTCCCTTACTAATTTGGGAAACTTTCAAAAAGTACACCCCATGAAAGAAGGGTCATACAATGAAGATGTAAATACCCATAAATGAGATAATATTATACAAATATTAAAATAATGGTCAGTACATACACCACACAAAAGGAAATAGTGGCAAATGTAGCATGAATCTCACGGGAATAAAAAGTGAGATGAAAATCCCCTTATGAAAATCCGGCAGCCTAACGACGCCACATAAAACATCCAAAAATGGGTTGATGAGATAAAATAGGGTCTCTCATCACATGAAAATAAAAATTACTACAATAGTAATATAAAATAACATCCTCCAATATAAGAACATGGAGCATAAAGGAAATGACATAAAAGAGAGTACTTGAAAAGATAGAGAGAGGTAGGATCCCTTACCTCAAGTCCGACTTGCCTTGTTCATTTCTTTATATTACTGAATAATAAAATTTTGTCAATTTATAATTTATTAATTTCCTCTTTTAAATATTATTATTCAGTTTATATCACATATTTTAATGTTATAATAATTGGTTAATAATGTGAGTTCATATCAGACGTTTTTGTCGATGTTTGGTACATGAGTAAAAAATGAACTTGTTTGAAAATGATTTTCCATGTAGTTAATCATCTCCATATTAGTATTAATGATTTAAATATCATATATATCCAGTACATATTCATTTTATACTGTTCCATAACATTTGGAGATAAAAAGAAATGAAATGCACCGTTCATGGAGACGGTAGGCCGTACGTACGCATGAACGCTACTTTCATTTCTTTGACATATTAATGGAATTAAAAATAATTGAGAGATATATATATTATAATTACAGTATAATATATATGTTATATAGGTCACATATGTTCATTAATATCATTCTTTATACATTCCATGTATTGCATGAACAGGTCACACCACTTGAGGGGGCGGTAGTCCACACTTCCTCATATAAAATTATCGCATTTGCACAACATGAAAAGCATAAAGGTATGTTCTAAATATAAAATACAGAAGCATATATGGGACATAAATATAATATATATCATATAAAAATAGTTCCATAATAATGGCCACCATGATAGGTGGTAGGAGAAGATAGAAAAATCATCGTTTCGTGAGGCAGTAATTCACTATCCACAGAAACAGTATGTTATTTAACCATTAGATGGAGGTGTGTTTAATTGTAGCTAAAATACATCAAATAAAAACATACTAGTATATTTAATATACTGGTTTTGTTACAAAATAAATGAATAAAAAGAGTTTAGGGGTTTGGAGAAGCAAAATAAAACAAAAGAACACAAGTGAAGACATTACCTTTAAATCGGGTAACTCCTCTTGGTTTGAACCAAAAGGGTTTCTTGAAGAGCATTCTGCCAAAGGTGAGGCTTCAAAAATAAATCTAGGGATGTGGAGAGATGAAATGGTCAGGGTTTGGCCAAGCAAAAGGCTTGAGAGGTGTGGGTAAGGTTGTAGAGGTGGGGGCCTTTTATAAGAGAAGAGGAGGGGCACTCTTGGAAAGTTATAAAATATTAATTTATTATAAAATGATTTTCGGATTTTAAAGGTCCCAAAAGGATATATTTCTAGTTTAAGGTGATAATGTTTCTAAATCCACCCATACAATAGGTTTGTGACAAGTGCAAGACTTATATTTCACCCTATCTTCTCATTTTATTTAAATCGTTCATTTATGAGGTAATCACCGCATCATCACGGTGTCATAAATAAAATAATTTATTTAATGTCTAAAAATTATAAAAAAATATCATGATGTAGGAAATATTTTTAGCTTTCCAATGACTATTTATAGTCTAAGAGATCGTTTATGTAGACAAAATTAAAATTATTTTACTTAGGTGTTACATACTTTGGTTACATTTTCCATTCTTTAAAAAAATGATAAAAGGTCACTATCACACTAAAGTGATTCCTTGGGGTCCCAAGGTTGGAAAAAGGAATCCCATGGTCGGACATGAAACCAGAAATAGAATTAGGACACATTTTGGGTTTATTTTATATTTTTATGTTATTATTTTCTTACCCTTAATTACCCGATTACTAATTAAACACGATAATTAAAGATAATTACCGTCGTTACTATTCATAATGTCCAAAAACAAAAGATTCTTAATTAAATAATTTGGACCTTATGATTCGAAATATGGAATCCATTTCATCACATTAAAAACACATAAATTGTATTAATTAATTTAAAATTAAATCTCGTTGTCAAAACAAAAGACAGGTTTTTAAGAAGTAAAATTTATCAAAACATTGACTTGTTTTTAGATCCAATTGAAAAGTGAAATTACTTCCAATGAACAAAATTGTATTAAGTGATAAAAACATAATTCAATTATACTTTAAAAACAATTAAAATGACAATCTAAATATATAAATAAATTGGATGAAATGGCAGTTTTGAATTTAAAACTTTATTTTTCACTATTCATTAAAAAAAGCATTATCAGAAAAATACCAAAAATTAACCCTAAGATATATTTTATTTTTAAAATTCAGAAATTATTTTCATTTTAAAAAATTCAAAACATAGAAGTTTCATTAATAAATCATATAGTTAATTCCCACTGTCAAAACAAATAGCGGGTTTTTTGGAAGTAATATCTATGAAAAGTTTGGCACTTGTTTATCTCCATTTTCAAAGTGAAATTAATTATAATGACCACCATTGAATTAAATTGTAAAAATATATTCTAATTAAACTTTAAAACCAATTAAAAATATAATCTAACTATATATTTAAATTAGATGAAAAAGCAATTTTGATGTAAAATGCAATATTTTTCACTATTCATTAAAAAGAATGAACATTGTCAGAAACATACCAAAACTTTAACCAAAGTAAATTTCAATATCCCAATCATAAAGAATAAGTTTATTTTCACAAATAGTGCTTATAAAATTGTAAAAAGTTATATTAAAAAAAAGTTCTCCATCAAAAGGCGGTAAAACAATCTTTTAAAAATACTAGAGTATTTATTCTTAAAATTGGATTCATTTGGATATTAAGCCTCTAAAATTATTGGATAAATGTAAAAATATTTGACAAAAATATGTAATCATTTTATAGTTATTTCTGTTCATTCCCTCCATTACAACGGTTAGGCGTTAACTGTTATAATATTATTATATTATTAGCGTGCAACGTAAGATTTCAAAGAAACTCGTTGTTGCGTATTGGGTACGCCATCGAGCATAGTATTCCCTTTAAAGTAGTATTAACATTTTATTCACAAATATTGATAAACATTAGAATTTAATATTATTTATTTACCTGGGATGTTACACTACCCACCTCTCCTAATGAGGCATAGTTATGGAAATTTTTAAGATGAAATTACTATAATAGGGAAGAATTTATCACCATAATACTTTACTATATATTTGTTTTTAAATAAGTTTAATCCATTCGATAGCTTTCATTACATGAAACCCTGAGTCTAAATGACCTGAATATAGTATACCATTATAACCTAGCCTTTAAATTAGCGAATATGAATATTAATAACTAAATTATTAAAATTTTATTGTTAGTATATGTATCAAATAAATTCAATGATTATCATTTGATTATAATAAGAAAAATTTTAATTAAAAGATTTTTTTGAAGAATTGAATTTTTCTAAATAATGATTTCTTCATGTTTTTCGCACATATTTTAAAATTAATTTTCACAATTTTTGAAAATTTATTTGAAAAAAATTACTTTATTTTTTAAATCATCCATTAAAAATTTACATATATCATATTTTTTAGAATTTTCATAAAATATTAATTTTTCAATGAATAGTGAAAAATAATGTTTTTTTATTGAAATTTGCCTTTTTGTTTATATTATTTAAAAAGTTACAGTTTTTCACAAATTATATTAAAAGTAAATTTAGTTCAATTATATTATAATTAAAACAATTTAGTTCATTATAATCAATTTCATATTGAATTTTTATATGAAAACTTTTTCATCTTTTGAAAGATTTTTCTTTCGAAAAATGTTTTTTCATCACATTTTCGGTTTTAATTTTAAATTAAAATCTACCACATATTTGAATTGAATTTATAAAACTGGATCAAAATTTTTAATCATAATAATTAATATTATATAATAATATCAATTTAATATTTGGTAAGAATGAATAGTAAAAATAACAAAAATTAAATATTGTGGTTAAGGTGAAAACAGGTTTATCGGGGGTTAAAATAAGAAGATAAGGGTTAAAATTTACTAAAAACATTCCCAATTTCTATTTTATATTCATATTTAAACCATATATCACATATATTTTAGGAATAGTCCATTTTGGATCCTTTAGGAAAGTGAAAAATGTGGGTATCACTTTATCTCTTCAAAAATTCTAAGTGCGTATTCTCCCTACTTATAAAAGGCCACCCTCTCCTCTTCTCTTCACACTCCCAAATAAATTATTCCACAAAAAACCTACCTAAATATCTTCCATAAATCCCTCCACACATCCTATATTAATTTTCTTGATCAAAAATACAATATAGGATGATTTTAGGTATAATACTAAAGTGGTTGTCTGAAAAGGAGGTAAAGTTCTTAACCATATGTTTTCATTTTACTTATTATTATAACTCATTAAAATTTTAATATAATATAAAAAAATATTAAAACAACTACATCATACATAATTATATGTTATTATGTTAATTTAATAAACTATATCCATCTCCACTTACATCAAATGGGAAACAGAATTGTTGATCATGTGTATAGAGTGTTGCCACTACGTGAAGCAATGTAACTCATTTTCCACCACCAAATCTAATGGATGGATGTAATGATGGATTTAATATATTTACATGATATTTATAACATTAATATAATTATTTAATTATAATATCACATATACCTTCATACCATCCAATCTAATGGCAAACAATAACATCACTCGTACGTATGTGTGGACTACTGCTTCCCCACACCGATGTGAATTTTTTTTCATTTAATTTTTACATGGAAAGTAATAAGGATATATTTAATGAATATATATGATATATATGATAATATAATTCTTCTATAAAGTTAAAATATTATTTATATTTCCTTCATTCCATCCGTTTAAAAATGGAAACAACGTTCTTACGTGCATACATGCTATTATCTCCATGAACATTGTAATTCATTTTTCTATATATACATTTTATATATTACTATAAATAAATTTATAATTAAAATATATTATATTAATATAATTATTAAAATTATTTATATAGTTTAACCATGAAAAATTTAAAAGGACCGAAATTATTAAACCAAACCAACATGAAAAACAAAATAATTATCACCCAAAATAGTGATTTTAACAAAGAATTATCAATAAAAGGGTGATAGAAGACTATAAGTAAATTATATAGGGTATAAAATATATTATTAGGGTTCTATTATATATTTATAATAAACCTATATTTATTATAAATGAGGTTTGAACTTGTATTAAAGAAATCAGACTAGAGGTAAGGGTTTCTCGTCGCACATTTACTCCTGTGAGATGAATTCCATATTCACCACACAGTTTTTAGCGGGGAGTATATAATTAACCATTGATATGAGATATCATGAAAAAATTTATCCCAATGTTATTTAAATTTTCACTTGAAATTATTTCTTTAGTGGGGCTTATGAATTTGGAAGTTACCAAAGTTATAAAGGTTTGTGTTGCAATATAATTGTTTATCAAGATTTTTCATGATTAAGATTATGATGTTGAAATATTATGATGTATAATTCATGAAACTCATGAATTTTATTCTCATATGTATATTTATAAATAATAATTTTTTCCTCTCATTTTAATCTCTTTAATAACAGAATATAAAAAGTATGCTGTTTTAAAAAAAACTGACTTCATTTCTCTCTTCGATAAAAAGCCTTCTTTGTCCATATCTATATTTTCAAAAAAAAATCAAGAGTTTTTTAAAATTGTATAAGTGATTTATTAAATTTTTTTTACACATGTCTTATTTTTTACAAAATGGTTTGAAATAAATATTCTTATTGTTTTATGAATGATGTTCTATTTATCCTTTTTACAAGAGTGTGAAAGGAATGTTTTTTAACTTATATGTATTTTATGGAATTAACCACCATAATCAACACTCATTACATTTAAGATTACTTTACATTTTTATAAGGATATTTTTAAATATATTTTTTATAATATTATGTAACTTTTTAATTTTTTAAAATTATTTTTAAGGTGAAAATGATATTTTCATCAAGAATAATTTTAATTTAATATCTAAAGTATTATTATTCATTAATGACAATAAACCATATTTCACTTATACCCCATTGGTAATATGTTTTAATGACACCATCCGTATTATTTCACGAGATGTTTTAGGATCATTTTGATTGGGGATGTACTATGTTGATACCATTCTCTATATTACTTTGAATGGTTCAGGATTACCATTATTGATTGGGGATACTATTAAAATTTTGAATCTAAAAGTTTCAATACAAATGTTGATGCCGATCATGATTCAAACATTTCATATGAGGAATTCATGGGATTTAGTTAGTGATTATTGAGGCTTGTTATAGCCCTTCAATGATCGGTAGGTCTCATGAGAGAAATTAGATTGGATTTTGGATGAGGCCTTACCCATTTTTATAGATTTCTTGGTACAACGCCTTGATAGTATTTTAGATCTCATGTAAGAAGTCTTTGACAATATGTTTTAGATGTGGGTCATTATTTATTCCATCATTATGAATTTAGTTAAGTCGATGTGATTATTTTATTTTTTATGATATCCATGGACGAGTTTCAAGATAATGAAATTAATTATGTTATTATTTGATAATAATTTCTTCCTTCCATATTTATCTTCATGTTCAAGTTACTGATTAAATGTTTTTTTAAATCATTTACCTTTCCTTGTTTTTTTTTTCTTCTGTATTTGAGATATTTTCCACTGTATGAAAACCCTTTTTGAGCAATATATCTCACCCCTTTCTTATATTTATATTCACTATAATGATAGTAAATGTTTTATGATTTATATTTTGCGACATTCTAGAGGTAATAAATATGATATCAAAGAAAATACTTTTTTTTATTTTATGTTTTCAAATGTTTATGAAATTCAAGTATATATATTTTCAACCAAGACTAATAAAAAATTCTATCCTTTAGGATGTGATCACTTATATGTTGTTCAAATATAATAAAGTGTCTACAAAATTTGGACTATTGGGTTTGGGTCATTAAAAAGTGGTTTTCAAGAAACTAATTCCTTTTTTGGATACTACTAGTGGATTTTTATTTGGCGTAGTTGTAACTAGGGGTTATAACCTCAAAAATGGTGCATTTGGTTTTTAATCAATCACCACCTTATGCATGAAAATGTTCCTTATTTTACACCTGGTTTGAAACTATTAGGATATATTATTTGGTAAATTTACATGCTCTTTAAAAATCATTATGAAGGAACACCAAATTACCATAAAATTTTATGTTAGGAAATAGACCATGCATATCTTGGATTCAAACCTGTAAATTCATAGGTTATAGAATGTATTGTAATTATATATTATCCCATCAATGTTTATAGTTTACCTTTTATATGATTAATTATTTAATTATTATCTCCCTCTATTTTACCTTTATTCTAGTCAATGGCTATAAATAGGAGGAACTATGTCAACAAACATTATGGGGGAAAATGTGAAGACTGCCCAAATGAGATTCCCCACCAGATGATAGCAGGAATCAAGAAATTCATGAAAATACATTATCAGTTAAATAATGTTTTGAATATAAGCCTAAATCAGGAAGAACACCCACACCCCCCTAAAAAAGAAATTTTTTTAAATTATTCCTTTATGGAATGAAGGCCTTAGAATTTTAGCGGATCTTACGATCCATTAATCAAAGAAAAATGGATCGACTCTATTTAAAAAAATTTACATGTCCTTCAATTCGATGAGTAAGAGGTGTGTGTGCTATCTGTTTATCATATGAAGTGAGAAGCTAATAAATGATCTATATTTTTTGAAAATTACAAGCCTTATGAGAAGATTAGGGTGATGGAATAGAAATAATTCCCAAAAAAATTTGATAGATATTTTACTTTCCCTATATGATTAAAAATGTATAGGGTGCTCTTTGTCTTAATGCAGAAGGATGGAGAATCTATCGAGGTGTATAAGTAAAAATTCACAAGAATTCCATGATGCACCTTTGGAATTTTAATTGATCCTGAAAGCATTGTTGACCACTTCTATAGTTGGATAAATTATAATCTATGTGAGGATTTTATGATTAAAGAAATTGAAATCTATGATTAAATTCCTTGATATTCCATAAATGTTGAAATAGAGATAATTGAATATCATGAGTCTCATTTGCTATGCGATATGTAGGAGAGAGTGGATTTTAATTTGGGCATTAAGATGGATAAATCTCATAGGGGAACAAAATTATATCACCCCACTATTCAAAATTATGGGAAGAAACATCCCAAAAACATCATAAAATGGAAAAGTAAATGCATTATATGTGAGAGGGGATGAACCTAGCTTGAGAATTACAATGGGACAAACCCACCAATTTGATAAAATAAAGAAATTTTGTTGTTGACCCTTGGCCTATTGTAAAATGTTTAAACTATTATGAATAAGGAAACTGTGTGAATCAATGTACCGATACAAGGGTTATCGATGACAATCAATGATAGAAACCTCTATGACTAAGAGAGAATGGGAGGGATTATGTCATCACAACTACTTAGATAGACCCCAACAATGAAGTGGTGATTGGTACACATGTTATTCATTAATTGATATAAAATATACTATTTTATTATCATTTTATGAATTATTTAATGTAATTAATGTTTAATAGAACTAACCAAACACCATCAAGAAACATAGAAGTAATTCTATCACTGAAAATGGAATATTTTGAAATTATTGCATCCTCACTATATAACTAATCCCCTTTAAAAATTTGGGGGATAATCCTCTGAAAAAATCTTATGAGACTCCCTTTTGTGGAATTATATGAAATTATATGTATGGATTGGGTGTCCTTATATAGATATAATATAAATTACCAATAAAATGAAATCACCCCCTATATAATAATCTACCTCTTCATTATTTAAAGTGCACGGGGCAAGATGAATCTCCTTTGGTATAATTATCTCATGAATGTATATTATTGACTTACGATAAAGAATATCTGGCTCAAATTATTGAGCCTATGGAAAAGATCATCCTTATTGACAAGACCATTATAAGGTAATGTGCTGATTTGTTTCCTGAAGAATTGTATAGTCTTCCTCCAAGCTATGAGGTTGAGTTATCAATCGATCTTTTACCTAAATTTTTTACAATATGTAAGTATCTATTACGATTGACCACTATTTGACTTGAAGAGAATAAGAATAAACTAAGGGATAATCTGGATAAAGGGTTTTCTCCCATATGCATCACAATGGGGTTTCCTAGTCCTCTTTATCAAGAAGAAATATTGGTCACTGTGCCTCTGCCTTGATTATTAATAGATAAAAAATATCATGATAAAGAACATGTATCCTCTTCTAAGGACTAATGACATATTGAATAAATTACAAGGATCCCTGTTATTTTCTAATGTGGATCTTAGATCAATATATTTTCAAGTAAAAGTGATGAAGGAGGACATCCCCAATACTGCCTTTCATACATAGTAAAGGAAAAAAATGTTCACTGTAATTCCACTTGGGATAAACAATGCTCTAGATATCTTCATGGACATAATGAATATATTCTTTAAAAATTACATCAAAAATTTTAAGTTAGACATTATATATGTTTTTCTTATCTATTCCAAAAGTAAAGACTAACAGGATGAGAATTTGAATGTTGTATAAAAGGAATTTAAAAGGGAAAATTTGTATGGGAAGTATAGTAAATATGAGTTTCTGATAGATAAAGTAAAATTTATGGGGAATTTTATCACTAGTAAAGGGATATCAATGTACCCACTAAAAAAAGTTAGTTAAAGGATGGATAATGACAACCTCTATGAGGGAGATCATTATTTTCCTTGGACTAGCTAGGTACTTTCATCTATTTATGAGAAAAATATAATGATTTTCAAGTCCACTAACCAAGAAAAATCATAAGTGAGTGAATTGTTTCTATATTGAATAATTATAGGAGATTGTTAAATAGTTGACGAAGAGGATAATTAATTCACCTATGCTCACATAACCCACCAGTGAGGAAGTATTTGTGATCTAAATTCATGCACCCAAAAAAGTCTTGTCTTGCATGCTCATACTAGATGAAAAGGTTATAGCCTATGTCTCCCATCAATTAAAGATCCATGAGAAAAACTACCCAACAAATGATCTAGAATTGGATGTAATGATATTTTCATTAATGATTTGGAAATACTCTCTATGGAAAAAAGTTTGACATATTTTTGGATCATAAAAGCCTCAAGTATATATTCACCTAAAAGGATCATAATATGCACCAAAAAAGGTGGTTATATATGACCAACGATTATAATTGTTCAATACATTACCATCCTGTGATGGAAAACAAAATTGAAGATGCTTTGAGTAGAAAGGATCCTGTAACCCTATCAATGATGAGGATTGAAAGGGATCAAATCATCTTGGACATGAAAATGATGGACATGGGATTAATAAAACGTTATTAATCCTACCTTTATCAAATAAATGATCAACCATCACTTCTTGAGAGGATAAAAAAGGCCTAAAAAATTAGATATTATAGAAAAATGTAGCAAATATTCTAAATCTATACTTTGATAAATATGGAGTTATATGTTTTGGAACACAGATACATATCCCGTAAAAAACAAATGGGTAACTTCTAGATGGTGTGTATAGCTCATCCTTCTCTATCATCCAGGAATCACTAAATTTATAGATATCTGAATAAAAACATTTTCTAGGATAACATGAAGAAAGAGATTACATAATTTTTATCTTGATTCTTGGTATGCCAAAAATTCAAGGCTAAACGACAGAAGACTAAATGTATCATGAAACAATTTTCCATACCACTATATAAATGGATAAAATTTACCATATATTTCATCATAGGACTCCCTAGAACATCTAAAGGAAATAACACCATCTGGACGGTAGTTTCTCACCTTAAAATGTCAGTGAATTTCATTATATTAAAGGAATATTTATCTCCTAGACAACTCACTATGATATAAATAAGGGGAGTGGTATGACTATATTGAGTACCACTCTCCATTTTCTTTGAGAGATATATGATGTTTACCAAGAGGTTCTAGAGAATTATTCAACAAGAAATGGATACATAGTTGAGTTTCAATACAACTCATCACCCACAGATAGATAGTCAGTCTAAGGAAAATATTAAAACTCTAGATTTTATAGTGATATCATATTCCATGGATTTCCAAGGAGGTTTGGATCATAATATTCCCTGGTTTAAGTCCTCATATAATTTTTTTCCATTCTTTTAATCAAATGGCACCTTATGAGGATATTTATGGGATTAAGTGATCAACTCCAACATACAAGGATGAATATGGAGAGAAAAATATTATGGGACCTAATATTTTTTAAGATATGATAGAGAAGGTTCAAACCATTAAATTTCATATAAAATCTGCACAAATTTGATAGAAAAGAAATATAGAAAATCATCGATGAGACCTAGAGTATGAGGTCATAGATAAGGTATTACTTTTTGTATGGACATGGAAGTAATTCATGAGGTTGGGGAAAAAGGTAAATCTTTATCTTAAATACATTGACCTGTTTGAGATCTTGGATCACTTTGGAAAAGTGTCCCATTTATTATCACTACCAACTAATGTATCTCAACCATATGATGTGTTCCATGTATCCCTCTTAAGGAAGTACATACCAGGAACCTTGCATATACTGAATCCATAGGTAGTACCCTTAGATATTAATAGTTCATATAAGGAGTGGTCAAAGAGGATCTTATATCATAGAGAGGAAGATTTATGAGACAATGCTAATCACTTGACCAATATATTGTGGTGGGACCAAATTATTTTGGGAAGACGCATGGAAACTAGAAGAAGAAATAAAAAATAAGCACCCTCATCTATTTTAGTGTATAAATATAATTTTTAGGAAAAAATTTCTAAAGGGTAGAAGAATGTAACAAAAAATATTATAAATATAATTTCTCTTTAAATGAATAAATTTTCTATTAAGTAATGTCATTATAGAAAAAAATGCACTACATTGGCTATTTTGGATTACAATAAAATATATCTTTTCAAATTTAAAATAATGCTAATTATATTAAACATTGATAATATAGATATGTTACAGAGATCATTAGGATTAGTATAAGTCAAGGGTTATGATAAAATCCAATTGAAACAGATGAAATAAAATATGGCCTTGACCAATATGATTCTACCCTATGAATCTCATTTTTTAGATATTATGAGGAAGATGGTATCCCTTGGATTTTCCCTTAACCATGCTCAAGTAAAGATCAACCAAATAAATCTTGAAAAAAAAAACATTTATGGGAGACATTAAAATTTATCAAGATCATGACCCAAACAGTGTTTGTTGAACCACCCCAAGAGAGCACTACCATCATACACCATACCCTTAGGGCCTATGACTGTGTAATGAGAGGTTTTTTATCAAATCCCTAGTAATATGAATTCTTAAATTTTATTTTTTAATGAAATACTGATTAGATTTATCCTTTTTTATTATTTATATACAAATGATTATATAATTATTTTGAAAAAAAAATTTTATTTTGATATGAAGAAATCAAAATTGAATTTCTAAGAAATATATAGAATCTTTTAAAAATTTCATGAACATTTTATGTAAATTTAATGTAATATAATATTCATTTAATATAATATATTTTTAATATAAATGATAATATAATTTAATGAAGCTAATGTAATTTTTATAAGGGTCAACAAATTGTTAGCATCGTAAAAAATAGATTTTTTCAGTAAATAAGAGATTTTATTTAAAATTGAAAATTCTAATTTTGGTAAAATAATTTTGATAGAATAAATGTTATTTTTGAAATAAAAATTTCAAAATTAACCAATAGTTATTTATTCATTATTTTATGAGATAGTCAAATTTTTGGATAAAAATTAAATACAATATAAATATATGGTCTTATAATGACATCATAAAATACCAAAACTGATGTAATAAATTATAAAATGAGTACAATGGACCAAAATTATGTTTAAACTTTAAAATTTTATTTTTTTAGTTATTCGATTAATTTTATAAACCTTTAATGAATCCTTCAAAACCCATTTAATGATATAAAAGCAGTTATTTTTTATAATGAATCACTTCCATATTGCTTATGTTAATATTTTAATAAGTTCTATTATTGACCATATAAAATAATAAAAACCAAAACAAGTTTTTAATACCATGGAAAAACCCCTGGGATGTTTTTTGCTGTCAACTATTTTATGATAATGTGTCCAAAACCTATATTCATAAATTAATAAATAATTCACCACTCTTTTGTTATAAATACCTACCAATACTAAAATTACCAAATACAAAAACCCCATTTATAATTAATTTAATCTCCCTATCCATCTATAAATCCCTCCCAAGGTTTTACTAGGATCTTAATAAGTTACTCTAAATATTTTAGAAGCTCCCTCTAAAGGTAAGGGATCCACTCATCTTCTTTTTTATTTCACGTACATTACTTTTACTAAGAATTTTGATTTCCAATTATTCATGTTGTATTGTGTTTTTAAACATCAATTTTATAGTCCTTATGGTTCCCATTTAATGATATAACACATTCCCGTCTCACTAATCATTTCTTTGAAACATTTTGTATACCTACTATATTGTAGAAATAATCATGTAATTTTCTATAGAAAACCTTTTTATTGCCAATAGCCATCCCTATTTTCACTCATGGGTATTCATCTAGTTGGACCTATCCTTCATATATTAGGGACTTATATATTTGTAACCCATTTTTCATAATCTCATGATAAAAATAGTTGAAATAAATTCTTATTTTGTATGATCTATGGGGAACAAAAATGAATATACATGATATGAATGTGGAAGATGAACTCAGAATTATATTGCCCTAAAATGAAATGTGTAATATTTTTATATCATGAGATACCACGTATTATTCATGGGAGGTTATCTTGAGTATATTATGTTATGATTTCTTCATTATTATCCTTGACTTGTGCTTATGATGTAATATTTTATGTTATTTCCACATTCATTATATTTCCTTGATATTATCATCTAAAACCATGATTCATTGATCAAGATTATGATTCTGAACATTATATGTAATCATTATCTGCCTCTTGACTCCCTTATACTACTTTAATGTTTTCTATAATTTTATCATTCCTTTAATCATCTTTATAGCTCACCCATTATTTATGTACATCCCCAGATTATACCTTATAGTTCTAGAAGAGTAGTAGAATTTTAAGAGCACGTTAATGATTTTAAAATAATGTTTTTATATCCCTATTTCAAGTAATTATGTTATTTATATAATTTCACAATCACACTAGGCCTATTGATATTCTGGGATAGTATTATGCGTTCCCTTATATAATAAATCATGAAATAAGGTGTATTAGAGATATACATTTTCATAAATATCTAATCCTATCTACCTATATATTATTTGAATTAAATTATTTATAAAATTAATTTTTTGATTGTTTATAATTAAAAAAATTATATAATTTTTTAATTAATATATTATAATTAAAGGTAATTCCTTAAAATAATTAATACAAAAAAAAAGTAACAAAATACAATGAAATTGGGATTCTTCATCCAAAAAATTTGCAGCTGAAATTGATTATTATTAAAATTAATATAAAAATATAGAAATAATAAAATCATATATTAAAATATTTTTTTTAAAAATATTATGCTTATATGTGTAGGTTTCATAAAAAAATAAAACAATTGATATTTAACTAAATTGTTTGGAAATTTACTAGGTGTTTTCTCAAATCCCTTCTATGTGATCATATTATATAGCATGGAAAATTCCAATATCATAGTCACTTTTAGAATTAAGAAATTGTGTAATAGATAAAGAAATATCATGTTTGTCTATGATATCATCAATATCCACATCACCCAAATAAATTTTCTTCCCTTGAAAAACAACAGACCACTAATCATTCATTAGGTCAATAATATAAATTATATACTTTTAATGTGTCACCTTAATAAATTCTACCACTTTGTAACTAAATTTTTTTATATAAATAAGTGTAAATAAAAAACCATCATATTTTACACCACTTTTACAATCAACCATATTACACTTAAACAAAGGAACTTGAAATTTAGTATAATCAATTTACCAAATATCTTAAACAACTCCATAATATTTTTTTGATGAAAATAATTAATTATTATAATTTTCACTCAAAAAAATCATTTCATTTGTGTTGGAGATTATGAAACTATTTTTAATGGTACTCATATCGTATAATTTTTTTGTATAAAATATAAAACAATTAATCCAAAACTATACCATGTGATCATAATAATACATGTTTCCCCAATGATACTTTTCAATTTTTTTGATACAGATGAATCAGTGTTTCCATTATCCTTAACACATGAAAAAATAATAGTTTTATTCACATTCATCAACTAATTTTCATTTGTTTTCAAATATCTTACACTTAATATATTAATATGTGATGATATATATGTTTGATCCTAACTTTTTTTTACAGATATATAGACTTTACTACATCACTATATCACATGCAACTAACTTTTATTTTAAACCACAAATCCCCTTACCTTATGTATTTACTGGAAGATGTTGAGATATTGGGAGGATAAATTATTTTATTCCAAATAAGTTAGCAGTAAATAACTCAACACCTTATTGTATATATATTTTTGAACAATATAGTCCTTTGTTAAATCCTAATTTTAAACATATCCATTCATATTTTATATATATCATTCAAAAGGAAACATACAATGTAAATATATTCCACATATATAATTATTTTTTTCACTATATGAATAATAAGACAAACCCTTATATAAAAAATTATTGTGTAAAATACATCTCCAATTGAAAATGTATCATGAAAACATCATTATACTATTAATTTAAAAAAATTATTCTATAAATTTGTTTCAAATGGAATTAAATAATTATCATTAATTTATTATCAACAATATTAAATGTGTCACCCATATGAAACATAATGAAATTGATAGTAATTGTTCCTTCAATAAAATAAATTCACGAAATTTCATGTTTATTAACTTCAAATACTTAAGATACTCCATGATTTTCACTTATGAAGAATACCCATGAGGTAATTCAATACATTTTAGACATTAACATAAATTAATATTTTCACTCTTTCTTAATATGTGATAATATAGAGGTAAATACGATCTTTTTATTTTCATATTCGGATACAAATCCAATCATATATTTTAAGATATAAATTCCAATATTGCATGAAATCCATATATATTTTTTCCCTTTTATATCTTAAAAAGTTTTGATAAAAATTTCACATATGTTTTTCTCAAAATCCTAACATCAAAATTATTTTTTACATCCAAAAATATCAAATAATGTAGATATAATAAGATGGACTATTTCTTCCATGTGTTTTTTTGATGACTCAAGCATTCTATCTTCATAAATATTACATTGATGTTTTCACCATATTTTAATATTCAATAATTAGAAATGGTATTGGGGGGATCATACACTTTTAAACCGTTAAATACATTTTTTGACCATCAATAAGGGTGATCCATTTTCGAACATATTACATTTATTTTGTACTCTATCCTTCTGTCATTTTGTAATTGATGATAAAAAGTACCTTCTTCAAAAATAAGGTAAGATATATATCCCTTAACACTATATACAATAATTATCCATATTTAGGAAAGTCATTAATAGTAAACATTAACATAACACAGAAAAGAAAATAATCTTTATTTTATAAATAAAAAAATTTAACACTTAAATCCCACAGAAAATTCAAAACATCAATCAAAGGACACAGATAAGCATCAATATCATTTTTATATTACTTTGGCCCCGAATTCATTATGCTCATCATAACATATTTTTTTTATTATACATATTTTTGTGTACTGGTTGTAAATTACCAACATAAAGGCCATCCACTATATTTTATACTAAATATCCAGTATGGATCCATTATATTAGTACATGGTACCAATCTAATATTTCCAATTTATTACCAAAATTATGAATTCTATTATCAAATATATTTCATTTTGGTGAATCAACATGGTGACATAGGTTTCCTATCATGACCCGACCTATCAGGGCCTACTTGGATGGTGGTAAGCTAAGTGTGACCAGCCCAATACCACATCAAATGGACTAAGGGTTAGCATCTAGCACCGAGTAGGCAACTCGCATGCATATAAGGCCTTATCCTAAATTACTTTTATGCACGCACACGTCCATCTCCATGAAATAGTTTAGAGATAAAAATATATGATGACCATATAGAGTGTAAAACATGCATACAAAAAACTCTAGGAATAAATTGGAGTACAACAGTGTACTTCAAAGAATTAAGGAAAAAATATTGTCCCAAAAATTGATAAAATCACCAAACCTAGTACATTAAAGGGGAATAATATCAAATAAAACACTCTATTCAGATGGTGGTAGGTCTATCTCCTTATTCCCTACTTACACCTAGTCCTCCTAGGACTCTTTAATTAGGCCTATCATATTCATAAGACACATCTTATGTGGGAAGAGCTCATACAGGGGTGAATATGAAAATACATAGTTGGAACACCAAAAACCAAAAAAATTAAAGGGAGAAACTAATAGGAATCATTCCACTAAACCCATAAGTTATATGGTATAAAAAACCTAAGAGAGAGAGAGAGAGAGAGAGAAGGAAAAGTGAATCTCTACAGCTTTACTATGAATAGTGAGTCAGTTAAACATTATCAATGTATATCAATCAGGATATCAGTCATATAAACTAGAGCACCCACATATACTCAATGTAGAGACCAAGCCTCAAATATGTCTCAACCATACCATCATCCCCAAGATTCTACTTTAGGATCAAGATAATGCTCATATGGCGGAACTCACTCCACAAGACATTTCATCCATGATGAAACTCATCAAAGAGATATCACTCATCGGGTATCAATAAACTGATGGGATCCATCTGATAGATCATGCATGTCAGGCCTCTCCAAAGAATAAGATCTTGCTAGAAAATAGAATTTAATGATGGTTTGATAGGGTATCATGTCCAAGGCCATTAGGGGACACCAAAAACCCATATGGAACTCCAAATATCTCAATACATAGATAGGGGATTAGGCCTATGATCACTATGGGAAATAGAAAACACTATAAAAACTAACCCTCTACATAGGGGATCGATGACCATATATGTTGGTCATGCAGATTATTCAAAACCCTCCAAGGGAAGAAGAATAAATGATTTAGGATCACACATCGGGTCTCACATGTTGACCAAGTGTTCATTTAAAAATTTCGTTAATTTCCTTTTGGTATTGATGCTCACAAACACCCATATTTGTGTTACTAATGAATTTTTTTAAGTGAATTTCAGGAAATTATTATTCATGGAAATATTTATTCTAGACATATATTCAAGACTTTGATTCATAGGAAATATTTTATAAATTATTTGGGATGTATTTTAAGAACATTCCATAAACAATGTCCATAACCTCTGTGTGAAAGTGTAATATAAGGAATCAACCCTACATTCAAAATAACATGTGTGGATTATATACCCAACTTTGTTGAGAAAGTCTAGTTAATCAACCCTATGTTTGGATGGAACCTTACATTTGAGAAAATGGAAGGTATGGATAAATAACCCAACATTGGTATGGAACCCTAAATTTGAGGAAACAAATATATAGTACATAAACACTACTTTTTTATTCAATCGTGCATTCTCAACCCTAAATTTGGTGTTTTCTCATCATATGAAGTAACCCTACATTTGACTATCCAACAAATAAGTTTTTAATATGTGATGTTATCTTATATTTATTCAATGGTCAAGATGGAAGTAAAGGTCCATTCAAAGCTATTTTGTGACCAATTAAAAGGCTTCTTATGATTGTTTTCAAAGGATCATATTCATTGGAGTAAATCATTACTATTATTATGGGAAGTTATCACCATCATCATATAATTTTTTATTCATGGAAGAAGAAGAGGATATGAGAGCTTGACCCACAAAGGCAAGCCAAAGGAATAATGGACTAAGGGGGTCTAAAATGGTGGAGACCGAGGGCATACCCTCTAATGATATTATCCCCCACCAACTTCAAGTTGTTCGGTTTATGAAAAAATAACCTCTCAGGTCCGAGGATATCTAGTGAGGCTAGGTAATCCACTAATTTATTACCCTACCGCCAGGTATGGATCACTTTGGTATTGTTCCCCCAAATGACATGACAATTTATGATGATATAGTGAATCATCTAGGGGATGGTTCTGAGGCCATTCAGATCATTATACAGTACCATTGAGTCTATTTTAGCTTCTGATATATCAAAACTACTCTGTCTGCACACATTAAGACCTATGAGAATGTCTATAGCCTCTATCTATAGAGAAGTTCCCTAGCCCAGCCTGACACTAAATGCTAATATGATCGACCCATTTCCATCGTAGACCACTCCCCATCCTCACATAACACCAGAGGTGCAATATCCATTAGAGTTGAGCTTCAGGTACCTCAAAGTGGGTTTCCAATAGACCCAGATTCCTATAGGGGTAATGCTACCACGTTGAGGAATATAAAACTCTATTTGAAACTAATACAAATAAGGGGCCTCCCTCTAGTTTCTTAGGACCCTGACCATATCTACGAGAATCTTTTTGGTTCTAATAATCATTGAATGACCATACAAGGACAACCCCTCATGAATCAACCTATTCCTCAACAACCATAGACACCAATATCCTGCATGTAATAGAGTAGCATGAGCCATTATCTCTTAGCTCCCATCTCCTAAGATATGGTACTATAGTTCATGGAAGGAATGATCAGCCATGGATGGATTGGATAAAGAAGTGAACTCACCAAGATAGCTCCACACCTTGTGTGCCCACTCACTCTCAAAGAATAGGTGGCCCGAACTTTCCTCCCTGTGCATCTTGCAATAGGAACAACTAGAAGCAATGTTGAATCCCCAACGATTGATATTATCATTAGTTGGGACTGTCTTGTTCCTTATTCTCCAGGTGAGAAAGTTGAATTTGGATGGAATTATCTTGGCTTAAAGAACTCCATTCCATGCATCCACTAGGTCTATCATGGGAAGAGTCTGACTGTAGTCCTTCATCCTAAATGAACTAGAGGGAGAAGGGGTGAAGACACTACTACCTAGATCTGAGTTCAGCTCGATGAGATTAAAATTGTTATACTAGTCCCGATCCAAAATATCTTGTATGAAGGCCGAGTACTAGCTATCCTCCCTAAATGAAATGGTAGTAGGGAGATATACTAGGTAACCACTGATCACCCCACTCCAGTTGTGATTCTAGAAAGATATATCCCCTTTCCCAATGAGCCAATGTGAATAAGGCCTGAGGGAATTAACAAGGGGACCAATCTTAGACCAGAGGGGAGAATCATTGTTGACTGCTGAAGCTAAATCCCCTGAATAACTCACATTTTTGGTGATCCCCCACAAGGTTTGTTGTTCCAAAACCTCCCAATCCATTTTTTCATGAATATAGAGAAGGGTGTCTTTTATGGCTATGAACATTGGTCTCACCTTCTTTGTATGGACATGCCATCTTGTTCTATGAGAACCAATACCTTTTTACTTAAATATGGGATCCCAATTGAAGATAGTGAGGGCTCTGTTGATGTTTTTTATCATGCCCTTTGGGACCATGATAGACGAGAGATCATGAATTGGAGTGTCTAGAAGCACTCTATTCACCAATGATATCCTATCCTAAAGGATATGTATATATTTTTCTAGTTAAGAACTTGATCCATGATCCTGTTAATAAGGGGGCTGATGTAATGAATCTGAATTCATCCTGAGGATAAAGTTTCACCCAAATAATCCATGGGGAATTCCCCTATCTTCATATCCAAGTTACGGCTTACAATAGAAACATGGCTAGAGGATTTGCTGTTGGAAATGTAAAAGTTTCTCTTTCTCTTGTTAATCGCCTAGCCACTCTAATGGTAGTAATCATCCAGCACCCCAATAAATCCTTGTAGTGATTGGCTCGTATCATTAATAAATATGAGGGTATAATACACAAACATAAGGTATAACAAAAATTAGGACCTCATACTTCTTTGATACAGAAGGATTTATCCATTATTTAGGCTCTTATGAAGAAGGAGGTTGAGGAAATCCTGGGTGGTAATAAAAATTCTTGGAGAGATGGTATCCCCTTACCTAAGGCCTTAGGTTTCCGTGAAGAATCCATAGGTTTTACCCATAAACGTGACCACCAACCATGAATAACTAAAATAATGAAAAATAATTTTTATGTTCCAAGGGGAAATACCCATAAATACAACCACTTTTTTTATGAAACTTCATTATACATAGTTGAAGGCCTTGTTAATATTGAGATTGATGGTGATATTAGAGTTTTGGGTTATGAAGTTGATATCCCTAATCATTTCCTAGGCCAGAGCAATTTCCTCAAGATGGAGCATCCCTTTACGAAGCAATGACGTTCCATAGAGACCCATTTGGGGAGGTAGAGGGATAACCTTTAGTTAATGATGATGGTGAGGATCTTATAAGGGAAGTTACATATCCTCACTAGATGGAAATGATGTATAGAGGTAGGGTTCTTAGATTTAAGAATGTGCATGATGGTGGTGGCTCATGTATCACAAGGTATGTCCCTTCCATGAAAGAATTGTTGGATAACCATAATTAAAAAAACCTTCACTATCTCCAATAAGGATCTATAGAAGGATCTAGGGAAACCATCCAGAACTGCTTCACTAACGGGATTCAAGTTTATCATGGCATCATGAATCTCTTTCTCTTGAGGGATAACTCCCAGGCCTTCATTATCTCTGATAGAGAATCTAATAGGAATCAAATCAAAGAGGCCTGAATTATCCCCCAGATACCCATTTAGAAAGTGGGTGTTGGGGCTAGTAAGAAGATATCTAAAGTGGGATTTGGCTAGATATCCCTAGAAATCCTTGTCATTGGGGTAAGTCTCATCCTTCAACACTAAGTTTGTTTAACAAGACTATTCATATCCTTAATACAATCATGTAAGAAAGTAGTGTTCCTATCACCAACTTTAAGCCACTTGAACCTTGAATTATCCCTATTCAGGAAATCCTACTTCAAAAGCATGTTTTCTAGATGATCCTTCCTACCGGCGAGGTCCTTAAAAGCACGTTCATTCCAGTCCTATTGAAAATTTATTTCTAGGCAATCAACATCTTTCATGGTGGAATCCAAGTATCTGTCATTAGAAGGGATGTCCCTAAACCACTTTGGAAGCTTCATCTTGAGTTGCCTTAGTTTATTTTGAAAGGCAACCCACATGTACCACTGGGAGGGTTCATTCCAAGTGTCTCTAACCAGACCATGGAACCCTGTGATATCGTCCCAGTGATGGTAGTATCTAAACTGATCCCTATGATCCTGCCCGAGGGATAGGGATATCAAAAGAGGAGAATGGTCTAATAATCCATGAACCAGGTGAGACACCATAGTGTTGGAGAACATGGAAATAACTTGAATGTTATCCAAGAATCTATCTAAGCGGCTCTAAGATTGTCTGTTCCCCCGTTGGTTTTTGCTCCATGTGAACGAATCACTTGAGTATATGAGGTCAGTGAGACCCCTGACCTCCATGAATTGATTGAAATCTAATATGAAATTCTCTGGGAAATTCCCTCTACCCTTCCTCTCCTCTTGATTAGCAATAACGTTAAATTCACCCCAACCATCAATGGAAGATCATCGGGGTCAAACATGAACCCCATGGTCTTCCTATGTTGGGGGGTCACAGCTCCCATAAATGAAGGAGATGAAGAAGGTATGAAATCCACGGGACACCTTAACTAAGATGAACTATTCTCCATCCTGGATCAGATTGACTGAGAAACTCTGGTGCTAGAATATCCATATGTACTGGTTGGAAGGATGTTCTTGCATGGAGCCATGCATTTTGAGTTTATTAGAGAATTCAAGAATCCTTCCTAGGTGGTACTTGTGTTCGAGGATGTAAAACATTGTAACCTTATGGTATGAAACCTGAAAGGCCAATAAGTTCATTTTGAACTAGGATCCAATGCCACATGCATTATATATGTGCACCAAAATCAACGGGGAATGATAATTATGGGGCTCACTCCAGAACTCATAGCCTTCTCAAAGTGGGAGAGAAACCTCACCTTTAGTTTCATAGATTGAGATCTTGTGAAAACTCCATCACCCTTAGGAAGAATCAAATTTGGGGATGTTCCAAAATCTTCAAGGTAGTTTGGAATCCTTCCCCTCATACCCAGGGAGGATTTTGGTTCCCTTATTAAGCCATCTGACTTCCAATGGGAGGAGCCCACTATAGTCACCAGATGGGATATTGAGGAGGGATAAGTAGAGATCCCATCAGAAGGATAAACCAATGTAAAAGGAGATTATTAAAGAGAAAAATCTTACCTTATAGAGGCACTCTAGGGAAGAAATATGTTAAGAGGAGGTAAGGCCAAAAGCTCAGAGGGAAGGCAGAAGAGACCTTGTAATGAATCCATGGTATATACCACCAGAGTCTACATGAGGTTGGAGAGAAGAGAGGGAACAACACCAACTTGGACCTAGGGCAGCCTTCTCAGAACATGGGGCACTATGGATTGACATGGCACCTTATCATCCTACAACACTAGACCGAGAGGGAACCCATGGGATGAAACTAGGGTAGGGGGAAAAGGAACCTCACTAGGGACCTGAGCTACCAACAATTATACTATGGGGAGTTCCCATTTGGGAGGATCCACCCTAGCACTTCTAACCTCAGCATTCTGGGTAGGACGGAGGTGTCCATCCTAGTGGAAATGATGAAAAACCTATAGATAATGGCAATAAATAAGACAATTCAAATAGAATATTGTGAAGACAAGGTAGGAAATATCTTAGTTCTAGAAAAAATAATCCCACACCCAAAGATAAAGCTTATCTGGCACAAGGTAAGAGAGTTACAACTCCACACAGATGCAAGCCACTGAAGTATCGACATAGATCCTAGTCCTGGAATCTGAGCGTAGGAATCCTCTTAGGGAGTCCATAATCACCTTGAGGAAGCCTTCATTCTAGAAACTTAACCGAATCTTTGGGTGGCTGATCTAGACCGTAGTAGTTAGAATATCTTTTCCCTTGTGAACATCCATGGACAACCTGGACAAGCTGAAACTCCAATGGCCCTATGAGTGGGGGTCCATACACCACGCCTGGATGAAATAGTACTTCGAAATGAGAACTAAGTATAAGGAGGGCCTATGGATCCTGGAAATATAATCTGGAAGGAAAAGATCCCAAGATCCCACAAAGTGATGAAAGATGGATAGAGGCAGATTAGAGGCCCTAAAATGAGTGACTGATGACCATTGAAAGAAAACGGAAGCCTCCATGAAAGATAATAAAGGGACATCCAGATAAATCTTAGATCCCTCATGAAAAACTTACAAAATATCCACGGAGACCACTGGGTATCAGGTAAGTGAGGAAGAGGAGGGAAATCTGAAGAGGTCATCCCTAAAGGAAAGTTAAGAGCTAGGGATGAGGTAGAGGAGGAGGAAGTAGGAGGAGGACAATCCACATAGGGAAAGCCTGAAGGAGAAGCTGGGATGACTGGGGAAATAGGAGGGACTGACTTATATGAAAAGGGTGTTGACTTAAGAGGGGCTGAAAAATACCACAGAGATAGAGTCCTAGGGATGGAGGAGGAAGGATATGATGAAGAGGGGTGGAAGAGGATCCTGGGTTGAAGGTCATAGGAGTTAAGGGGAGTGACAGAGGCCAGGTGGTGGAGGCCACAACAGTCAAAAAAATATTGAAGAAGTGACGACACATGTGGTGCGTTCTCTAGGACAAGTGAGTGAGCCATTTCTCTGACATTCTATACTTTTTCTTCTTATGGGAAATTATGACTCTCTTAAATGTTATTGAATTAAAATATTCACAATTTATTGTATGATATTTCTAGAGCTGGTTTGACCTGAGATGTTTGACCTGCTATATAAATATCAAGGTGCTCTTCATTAGAAAATAGAGAATATATTTACAGTTTCATATACTCATATACAAGAGGGTATATGTACAAAATCAATAAGTTTGTTGTTGCCTTCAGAGATACACTTTGGATACATACATGTATTTGGTATTGATTCTCGCAAATGCCCATATTTGGGTTACTAATGAATTTTCTATTATGTTAATTTTATAAAATTATTATTAATGAAAATATTTATTCTAGACACATATTCAACAATTTGATTTGTAGGAAGTATTTGATAAAGTATTTGGGATGTGTTTTAAGCGTATTCTGAAAACATTATTCATCCCCTACATGTACAAGCATAACATAAGGAATCAACCCTATGTTCAAAACAATTTGTATGGATCATATACCCTATATTGTTGAGAAAGTATGGTTAATCAACCCTACATTTGTATGAAGCCTTACATTTGAGAAAACATAAATTATGAATAAAGAACCCTACAATGGTTACCCTAATATTTCTTTTTCGGTGTCGAAATTCTGGGAATCATCGAATCTTCTAAAGAAAACTATGGTTGCAAGGTTTTATCAGCGACGAACCTCGGTAGACTCTTTCAACAGGAACATCTTCGAAGATTGGGGTATGAAAGATAGGGAGACGGTGGGACTTCAGGATAATTGGAATATTATGGACTGTTTTCCTGAGAGACTGATCTCATCAAAGCTTTGTCTAGCGCTCCACATAGCTTCAACAGTTTCTGATTTTATCTTCTTTGGCGGTCCTTCGATTTTCATAAGAAGCACGATCACCCCTCAATGGGGACCTGGGTAAGTCTTCCCAAACTTCCCCTACTATTCCAAAATACCTCTATTCTTCATATGATAGGGAATATGATAGGCAGATGCATGTTTTCAGATAGCCACACAATGGACCTTTGTCATACTATGAATCTGCGCATTTGTGTTGAAATGGATGTGTTGAGGGTTCCATTTGAATATGTGTGTATCACGGTGGGTGAGGAGTACCACTGCAAACAATGTGTGGTTTAGGAAACATGGACCGATTGTTTCTCCAAATGAAAGAGGCTGGGACATTCAAATGAGTATTGTCGTAGGAGTGCTTAGATGAATATTTTGAAGACAAGATAAGGTAGTGACAGAGAGGCTGAGGAACATCCCGAGGCCGAGGCGTAGAGGCCTCCTAGGTTGGATGATTGTAAAAGTGTAATTCAATCTTCCATTCCTCTAAGGGTTTGCAATGTTTCAATGGAGACTGAAGCTGGTCAGACACCTCAAGCACGTTCACCTGTGAAGAAGGTCTTGGTGATTCATGACAATTCGATAGTGTCTAGTGTGTTTAATAGGCTGATATAGGATCTAGAAGAGATATAATCTTTCAACACTCTGCTTTACAAGTACAATGTGCGGGAGAAGGACTTGTTCCAGTAGGCTACGGCTCGTGAGGGGAACATAGTGTGTGGGAGTAAAACTGTCATGGCACAGATGGAGGTATGTGAGGTGAAGGTTCCATTGGAGAATAAGGGGCTGGATTTGGAGGTGGCTCATTAGAACAGTGCTAAAAAATCATGGGGTCATGAATTGAGGGGCCAGGCTTCACTCCCATTGAGAAATAGATTTTAAGGACTTATAGAGGCTATTTTTAGCTCAGTCTATTTTCCACCTGATGTAGTTAGAGAATCCATGAATGAGAACAGTAGAGAGGATAACATTCATTCGGATGGTGAAAACACTAGTTCAAGGAAATATGGAATCAATAGGATAAAGAAGGGTAGAAAGGACTGTTCCTCACTACCTCCAACATTGGAAACTCGTTCATCTGGGAAGGAAATATCCAAAAAGGATATAATTGAGGATGTGAAACTTTAGAGACTAGGGGATCAGGAGGATCAAGGGTTGGACCATTTGTTAATCTCTGAGGAAAAAGTGTCCGAACAGGTCTTGCTAATTAATGCCTCTAAGGAGGAGTCAACTAAAATGATGGAGAGGCCCTTAAGGTAGACACTTAATGAGGAGAAATATAATTGGATTGAAAAATAGACCTTATTCTTGTCAGGGGATTCAACAGAGGGCTGATTAGTATTGAGGATTACATCCAGTTTGGGGACCAACTAGCCTCGGAGTTTGAAATCTGATAATGGCGGCACCAAAAATTTAGGTAAATGCTATCTCATGGAAGTTGTTTAGGGAACTGTCTTTGGGAATTATGTATCAAATTAAATTGGTGTTGTCGCTTGGGTTGGATGTCTCTCAGGTTCAGAGGAAATTTTCTTGGGTCAGTGTTTTGTGTTTCTTGAGGTGAATTTTGGTTGTTTCGTTTCCATCTTATTATCTAGTTCTACTTCAAATGGGGTTTCGAGCATGATCCTGGAAGTTATGCATGCCACTTGGAGTAGAAGACTGGGAGGGTATGGCTTGGACATCAATTCCATGCCTGTGCATCTATGCAAGAGACTATTTTCCAAGTGTACATGCTTTGGTGAGGGTCCTTAACATGATGTAGTTGCTGGGGAGAGTTAGAACCTATATTTATCTTGAGGTTTATATGTATTGGTTCTTTTGGTTGTTTTTCTAGATTTGGTGGTTCTCATTTTCCCCTTAAATAGATTTGATAATAAAATAAAAAATAATTTTCAGTCAGTTATGATTGTTTTAAAAGTAATTTATTCAATGAAATATATAGTTACTATTATTCTGGGAAATTATTACTCTCATAAATTTTTTTGAATTCAAATATTCATGATTTATTATGTGATATTTCTAGAGGTGGTTTGACCTAAACTATTCAACCTTATGTATATATATCAAGGTAGGATTCATCAGAAAATAGAGAATATATATACAGTTTCACATACTCATATATAAGAGGTGATAAATACAAAATCAACAAGTGTGTTGTTTCCTTCAGAGGTACACTTTGGATACATACATGTTTTGATTTATTGACTCGTTGACACTTTTATTACCTATCACTACAACTATATTTATTTGTTACATATTATTATAAAATAATGAAGAATAATTTGGTGAAGATACACTTTGGAGATGTACATGTTTAAACATCAATATAGGGTTTTATTTGTTGCTATTTTAAGGAATCCTATGGAATCATTGGAGATCTATTTTATGTTTTTTTATTGAATATCTGAATTCATCTATCTGTTACTACTGCATCTATGAAGTTTAACGTGTACCACCAATCAAATCAATATCTTTTGATTTATTTGATTTTCTGCTACTCGTACTCAGTCATGGTTATGTGTCATCTTCTTGTACAAAGATGTAGATATTCGATTCCTTGTAAAAGAACAAGAAGGACCTAAAAAATCCTTATAAGGTGTCAACTTACTGCACTCAGTTGTTGATTAAAGGTCTTAGGATAAAAGGATCTAGTGAAAATCACCAAGCACATGGAGTTGAGTATTATTGGAGTATACTAGGGGATATTTGTTCCATAAAAAACTATACATCATTGTGTTCATTTCCTTTATTTATATCCACTTCTCGCTCACCTTTGAGAGAAGATAATGTTCACAACATATAATGAGGTGTTTTATGAATTTATTAAATGTTTTTAAGAACAAAATTCACCCCCATTATGTATTTTCCTTCCTTATAATAATTCTTCCCAACATCATAGAGGGATACATAAACTTTATTTCAATAAAAATCATAGAGGTGATCAAACCCTCTGCTCAGGATGTGATGCCTCACTGAACCCTCATGGGGATAGACCAAGGTAAGTCACCTTACTAGCATTGGTATACACATTTCTAAAAGTAGAATCCCACTAACATCACCTCAAGTAATATTTCATTCGATAATGTGAGGGCTGCCATCACTTTCTATGTAGAAATACACTTAGGAAATGCCACTCACACCCCAATAAAATTCTTAAAGAAGAATATACATGAGAAATAATACCCCGAGGAGGATAGAAGGCATGTACATGTGGTCACGTGGCATATAACCTTTCCTGTACACCTTTGTTTTTCTGAGCCTAGACGCGTCTCATATAGCTATGTAATTATACATGGAATGTCTACAGAGTACATGGTGTGTCCTGCTAGTCTGGGATATGTCCATGTCCTCTGGACCATTCCCATATTCATCATCATGTTCCCATGTATGGAACCCAATGCCTATACACCTGGTCATGTCCTCTGGCTTGTGCACTCTTAGGTTTTGGTTGTGTACTACCATGTAGACATGTCCCCTTACATATAATTTCATCCCAAATACTCAACCACATGGACAATCCCCACTAGAAACACTGTACCCCCAGTACACAGTGTGTAATTTCCATAACTCATTGTACCATGAATGGGAAGAACACATGACATGTTATCCTACACTAAATATCACATGATAACTTTTTCCAAACAAGAAATCCCTACAAACAACCTAAAACATACATTTTCTCCTGATTACACATAGATCATCCCCTAAGAGATCCTTATCAGTAAAGAAGGATAAAAAACATTAAAAACACATATACATGGATCATGACATAAAAAAACCTTACTACCTAGTGGTGAAACACAGAAGCCTCGGGTTGAGATCCATGCCTAGAGGCTATTGCACTATGATTTGGGTGTGATTGCGATCAAGAAAATATTATGGAAGCACCTCATTTCATCATTTACACTTCAATTCATCCCTCATGAAAGGGGATCCCTCTCCCACTCTTATGTGCAGAAACCAAATTTGTATGGGGGTATTATACCCCCTTATTAATTAATTAAATTTGTATTTAATTTATTAATGGTTCCACCAATGGTCTCCCTCTAATGAACATCCGGTGCAAACAATATTTATGTCACACCAAGGGTAAAAAATATTTTTAGATTTAATGACAGTCTCATATTTCAAATCCATGAATTTATTCATAAGTTATTACATTATTTATAAAAAACAATATGTTCAGGATAGAATTTATTTATTTTTTTATATTACCTCACTGAGACTCTTTGGAACATGGAATTCCTTGTTGTATCCACACCCAACTCCCAAAATATTCATAGAAATATTCGATGTATTACATGGAAAAAATAGGATCATTAAAGTCTACCTATATTAGGTCTTTCCATTTCGAGAGGATGAATTTCTACTCACAAGGGAGGATACCAAGCTGTCAATCAGGTTTCCCACTCCCATAATCTCTACTAATGGTTATGTGATTTCCACAATCACAAACCCAATAGAAACACTTTCACATTAAATTTCATCTCTATTAAAACCTCAAACAGCATGAGGAAGATTGAAAAGGAAACTACACACTCAACGACCAACTCATCCAAGTCAACATCATATAATTATTTATGCACATAGGTCCTCAGTTGTGACTAGTGGAATACAATGAGCACCAAGTATAATTTCTTTCATGGGGTATAATGGTATGCCACCTCTCTAACCTGACATAGTAACTGGAGGGTCCATGAATATTAGATATAGTCAGTTGTACTATCCAAATATCGATAATCCTCAATCAGGTGAAATCAATTAGATCAAAATCTCACCTTTTCAAACCGAAATGCCTCCACAGTCAGTTCTCAAAGGACTCATGATGTCTCCTGGATGTCCTCATCTTCCACTAGGTGAACTGCACCTTTTATAAACATCCAAATCTATAACTCTAGTTCGTCACATGTTTTCTATAATTGGATCTGACTAGTACTGTATTGACCTATAGGGTCTCCCACACATGGCCCCAAATAGTAATACTCTGATGGTGGTGTGGTAACTACTATGATAAGAAAACTCCACCAAAGGTAAGATATCCACTTAGATATGGCCCAAAACTGACATTAAATATGGAGACATGTTCTCCAAAACCTCAATGGTCCACTAATTGTACATATAAATATAGCCAAAATGTCATTATCCACCCCAACTAAGTCCCAAATCCTCCAAATAACCTCTTTAAAATACTGATGTGAATCATGAAAAATGGTTTTAATGATATTTAATGTAATTTCATGAAGCTTGACTACTTCATTCATGAGAAATAATCCCATACACTCCAGTAAACTCTTATATCATTTTGTTAATATGTTATATAACTCTTTGAGTAGTTTGATAATCACTCAGGAAGAATTGTGACCTCTTTCTGATCATGGAAGAATCATCACAAAAACTACAATAATTACCCCATTTCATTTACCATTTATGATCAATGGTATCTACCTACTGATGGTTCATACATTAAGATCTATACTCAATAACAAGCTACCACATCCTTGGCATCCAAAACTGATACGAAAGGATCTCAATGCAAACGCGCCTCTCCTGAGTGTACTAATAAGGGAAAGCAGCCTCCTCAACACCTCTTATCATAGAGTGACTGGTGTAATTATCCATCCTTGTAAGGATGAAAAACTCTTCACCATAGGAAAATACATAAAAAACATGCCCAATGGATATATGGTCATGCGAGACCTTGCAAAAAATATCTCCAATCGATGCATCTCAAACTTGATGAAGAATCAGAGGGGTAACAACTACTGAATTGAGATATGTGTCACCATCCTAATCCTCAAGGTAAATGTTTTGAGAGGATAGCTACTATATTACCTAGAACAAGAACAACATATGGAAAGTTTACGATGAACTTCTACTTCCATGGCTACACCCTTGTGTGGCTCTCAAGCTATCACTTCCTCTGTCTTTTCTTGGTCAAATATCAATCATGTTTCAAAGAATAAATACCCAAATAAGTAGACCCCTTGTATACACAACTATATCTATAAGATCTTCCCATAAGTATGGTGCTACCAGAGATTGTATAGTTCCATCCTCCAGTGTCTCACAAGATCCTTCTCTAATGACAAGAATATGAGGGTGTTGAAAAATAAGACTACAATGAACAAATCCAAGAAGGTTTGAAATATCTGGTCCATATGCCTCAAAAACACTGATGGGAAATAAAAAATTCTAAAAAGTATCACCATAAACTCAAATCAACCATAGAGGATTTAAGAATACACCTTTGAAACAAACTCCTCTCAAACCTAGAGTTTGTGGAAAAATTCCCAAAGGTCAAATCCAATAACTTCTTATCCATAACCACTAGTTAAAAAATTAATTGGTTCTCGAGGGTGGATACTACACCCTAACAGTTACCTGGTTTATGTGGTGTTAATCCACACCTAAACTTGGGATGTCTTACTCCTCCACGGTGATCGACATAGGGCTACCTAGGTGAACACATTGGGTTTGAAAATCCAACTTTCTATAAAACCTCTAACTATACCCTCATATCATAAAGATCTAAGGTATCCATCCTAGATGCTAGTATAGATATTTATCTATTCCTTGGATTCCATGCTATGAATAAGTATAACTCTATATGGGAAGTTTAACATGGAACTTCCCTATGAAAGATGTCATAAACCCCACAACCACTATAATAAATTGAGGGATTATAACATCATCTTCTCTATGGTAAATAATAACTAACTGATAAAATATTTATTACATCCTACCACACATGAGCTCATCCTGATCTACCTGGGATCAATCTTTATCAAAGGAGGATAACTCTATCTAACAACATTGTAACCCTCATTGGTAATATTAAACTGAGAATGGATGGTAGGTAACCATTACATACCAAGGGAATCATTCTAGACTCTCACCACCACTAAAAAAATGTTCGATGAAAGGTACACTCTCCTACACGAGTCATGTAACACTATTGATAGAATTTATTGATCACTGATCCTCCCTACATGATCCTTTGAACACAACAGTTGAGCTGAAAATACTCCACTAGTTTCACTAGGTCTTAAGAAGTGGACTCATCTAGGGAAATGTGTCCCATGAATCTATTATAAGACTAAAAACTAGAGTATTTAAGGAACATGTTTCACTTTGAACCAAAATTGAATCTATACTTTCCATTTCACCTCTATTCACCACAAAATGTGATCATTATGATACATCAGAACATTAAACAATCTTGGACACACATATCAGTGTAACTCATCTTCTACACCTTGAAATTATCCACTTTGGGTGGCAATGACTCTCCCATATGGTTTTATATAAAATCAAAAGAAAACATCTCTATGGAATAAGTGTACCTCTTCCTTACGTGTCTGATGATACATCATACACCACTAACACATAGCTCTACCGATTCCCTGTATCTCCCTAGAGAATAATTTCCACCAAGACCACCACCAATAGAGGTTAATATCTAAGCGGGACCCCCACAACACAACTCACTCCAGTCCACCACCGAAGAAGGGGGTCTAGATCTCCATGAACAATAGGAAATATATATCTCCAAAACAATCAATGTGCAATCAATATAGGTTTATCATCTTCCAGTACAACTAGAAACAACTACTGGATAATTAAAAAGATCAGTTGTGATCATAACTATCCGGTCTATCTAGGTCGAAACACTAGAAAACTCAAACCAATTCCTCAATACAATCCCCTACATCATGATGGTCCAGTTGATCACAAAATATTAGTGATCTATGTTTTTGGAAGTCACATAACATGCTAAGCTTACAAGTATAATCTTCTTGTCTTAATAGATCCATCAATAACTTAACTGGAGGATGATAATCCAACTTGAATGGTAGAGGTGGGTCAATGTGTTGATCAACAGGTGGTAGAACCACTATGTTATTGCTCATAGGGAAGACACCTCATGAAGAATGCCCATCCTAGACACATACTCATATGGTACTACTGACACAACATGCTACTCAACAGGTGGTCGAATGGATGGAAAACCACCGGGAGGTACCACCCTTTATGAGGCATCCTACATTAAAGCCTCATCACATGGAAGTTTATCGACATTAACCTGTAGTATAATCATATATGGCTATCATCATAGAATAATATAGTGATATCCAAAGTGAAACAAAGACAAAAGAGTATATATGGGGATTTGACACAAGAAGGACATGTAAACCACAACACATTCATATATGATGAATGTACCAGAGTATTCCCTACAACTAGTTCCCACATGTACAAAATCAACAAGTATTTTTCAATAGTAATTTTGAATGGATATGTCATCCACCACACCTACACAGGAGTACTTGTCTTGAAATCCAATCTTGAGTTAATTTAACTCTATTTTCCTAGGTCCCAAAAAAAACATCACAACTAGAAAAAAACTCAAATCATTGTTTTAAGAAAAAAACTATGATACAAATCTTCCATGACATGGCTCACAAGGATGTTCCTAGATAACGATAATCCTAGTTTGAAAACCCTTATCTAAAATCCAATAATCTAGGGAGTGGTGTCTAGTGCCGAGGAGGCATAATATCACACATGGGAGGCCTTAGTCTATAGTACATGTATGCATTCATACACATCCATCTCTATGAAATAGTTCAAAAATAAAAATAAATATTTAACATCTAGAGTGTAAAACCGGCATGTAAAAACCTCTAGGAAAACATCAAATTACAATAGTGTACTATAAAGAATAAAGGGAAAAAATTAAAACACCATAACTAATAAAAGATTCTAACCCTCTAAGTATGAGGGGAATTATGACAAATACAACACCTAGTACACATCATAGTACATCAAGATCACTATTCTCTTCCTACTCATAGTCCTCCTATTACTCCTTTAGGAGGCCTATAATCTAGATAAGAAACAACATGGGTGGTAAGATCCCATGCAGGGGTAAGTTTAACAATACCCTATAGGTTCCCCAAAAACCTAAAAAAATTGATAAACTGAATCGAATCAGCATGTTAAACCCATAAGAAAGAGGGTATATAAAACCCAAGGGCTAGAGAAAATGGAAACACCATCTCCACATCCCCCTACAAATAATTATTCATCTCAACATCACCAATGTATATTAATTAGGATATGATACTAATTAAATATAACACCCAGGATATACTCAAGATAGAGACCAAACCTCAAATAGGTCTCAACCATATACCATTCATTGGATTATACTCGAGTATCAAGATAAAACTCATCTAGGGAAACTCATTCCCTGAGCCTTTCCATCCCTAATGACACTCTTCAAAGAGATCTCACTCATTGGGTATCAACACACTAATAGAATCCATCCAATATATCATGTTAATTAGGCCTTTCTAAAGAAGAATATATCAGTAGAACTTATCATATCATGATTCTTATATATGGAATCACACCTAATACCATTTTGGGACACCAAAAACCGAATATAGAATTCTAAAAATCTCAATGTGTAGATAAGGGATCACACCCAATAACACTATGGGACATTGAAAACCCTATATGGAATAACATGATAACTAGCATATCAACACCTATATATTATGGTCATGTTGATTCCTCAAACCCCACATAGAGAAGTAGAGTAAATGATAGAGTATCACACCTAGGGTCTAATGAAATGATGCATGAAATCTATCTAAACCAATCCAATAGAGGGGATCACACCTGATTCTTAGGACATGGTTCCTCAAAAAACCCTCATGGAGAGAGAACAAGTGAAAACACAAAAGTTTCATTGGTCTAGGAACCACTAAAACAAGAAAATTGCTAACAACACCTCATGACTTATCTTAATGATAACGTGAAGGCTAAAATTGCACTCTATTTGGGAACCCACTAAAAATAGGCAACTTTTGGTCCCCAATATAATACCTAAATAAGGAGGTAAATGTGGATAATGTCTATGAGGAATTTAAATATTATGTACCTATGGTAAAATAGTGGGTATCCTCACATAGACACCTAATAATGTCCTAGAGTACACAAATCTTGGATGGGAATGTGAATATACATAGAATTTACATGGAGTACATGGTTTTTCTTATCATCCTGGTCTATTGTTGCATACTTGAAAGGTGTTGTCGTGGGCACTCTCAAATGATATTCAATTTTAGGGTATTTAGGTGAAAAAGATTGTTTGACCAAGGTCATATATCAAAGGAGGAAGTAATTTAGAACAACATATCAAAGGTATTTTGAAAGTAAAATAAAATAAAATAAACAACTTGGAAGTATGGGGGGTTGTTAATTTTTTATAAAATAAGAATAAAAATCATGTTGTAAGAAGATTTTGTTTTTTTTGTTTTTGAAATGAAATTTGATTAATAAAACAGAATGAGAGGATTTTTTTAAGAAATTTTTTTAAGAATGCTTAGTCAATATAACTTTACCTATTTACTCATTTATTTATCATTATCATTTAAATTAACATCCACTTAATTATGATCCCCAAAATTTTTAACCCCTAACCCTATGAGAATTAACTAAAACACGAAGATAAAATGAATTAAACCTTAGGCTAGATTTAGTACATGAAATCGTATCACCCTGATTTGATTGATATTATAAGGCTAGCTTAGGGTCATTGGTGAGTTAGGGAACATACCCACTCTATAAATGAGTATGGATTGATTTTAGGGACTGTATTTAAACTCTACAAATTTATCATGTGTGGTTTTGTTTTACCTATTAAATTTTCACTCTCACAATTTACATAAATCTTGACCTCACATGTTTTTATGTAAATTTTTCAATTGATTTCTTAGTTAATTATAATTTTAAAACTCAATTAATGGATCATATTTTTTGAATTACAGTATCTTAATGATTCAAAATAAATAAATTAAGAAGGTAAGAGGTCGATAAATTACTATGAAAACTACTCTTTCATGGGCGGTGTCGTCATCTTAGAAACAAATTGAATTTGCAATGACTTAAAAAGGGTATAAACCAATCTTGTTTCTACTAATTAATTTCCAGCCCAAATAGGAAGATTAGGAGAAAAATAAAATTTAAAATAATAGAAGAAATAGAAGAGAAAATAAGAGTTTATTGAAATTACAACAACATTACCACAAAGAAGTTGAAAAGAATAACATTTTTGAGGAGATCTTAACATGGTAGCTTACCTCCTCCAATTGTGAATATAAATGGTATGGAACCACTTCTACTCTGCTCCCAATCTCCTAATGCACGTCCCAAACCCTTAAAATGAGAAAAACACCAATTTATAGAGTGAATGGGTGTATAGGTTTTAAGAGTTTTCAAGTGTGAATCGGGAAATTCAGACAAATAAATTAATCCAAATTTCACTGCCTGTTTGACCACCAAGATGCATGAACCATCTATACTTTCTGAAGGATGATTCTTGATAAATTGGGTTCTCTATCTTCTTTCTGAATTGGGGCCCAATCCATGATCCTATTAATATGTTATGGACAAAATATTAAAGTGATGTCCAATCTAGGGAGTCCAAACGAGATTTGAATTCATGCCCCATTAAGTCTAATAAAATGCACGATTTAACTCTTATGTACTGAATGAAAGTTGTATCCCATTATGTCAGGAACATAGTTACGAAATTTTATGTTTAAATAATTCAATTAAAATTATTTCTGTTCGAAATACTAAAGTGAATTTGTAAAGGGTAAAACTGGAATTTTCATCAAATTTTCCAATGAATGATCTAATCCCAAATATTTTATAAATAAACATATTTAACACAATTTTAGGAATGTTTTTAATTTATTATCAATAAAATATTCAACAAAATTGTGTTTTATCAACTCCCCCACACTTACCCTTTTTCACTCCTAGGCAAAACCTCATATCATGTATTCAAAAAGAAATTGTGACAAAATATGAATATTCATATTTCTCAATCCACAGTGGGAATTTAGGCCATGTAAGAATCGAATCAAGAGTGAATATCAATAAATTATAAATTCATTGTCTCGTAAATTGTTTCAAAACAAAATCCAGTGATATTCATAACAATAATCATAGAGAAATAAGTCATGGGTCTACCATGCCACTAATTCTCCAAGTGTGTGTGTGAAAACCATTCCAAGCTCACAAATCCACCTTTTTTCAATATATTCAGTTAAAAAAAACAATTCTTATTACCTGGTTTAATTCACCAAAATTTTTATACATTCCATTGTAATCAAATTTCAAGACCCACTCACTTAATCATTCCTAAAAGTCAAACCTTGAACTATCGACCTAGATATCCCCATATGATGTACATTTCATCACTCCCCTCATTTATTATTTTTTTAAGTTGCACTTGGAGCAAATCTCAAACTCATCTCTCAACCCACATTTGATCCCCCCACGACACTAAATGTAATAGTTATAAAAATATTAAAGGTTGAGGAAGAGTGTTTTTGACCTGCCTAGGACACAACCCATACTTTGTTTTCTTTTTTGAGGGTGTACAATAGTCTGTTAATAAGTACACACACATAGGTCAATTCAGTATAGTAATGAAAATGATCGGAATAGAAATGGATGTATGGATCAACGAATGAGGTTTTTTACCTAACTAGACTATACCTTTATTTGAGTAGGAAAATTTTCACAATTCATGGTTAAGTGCAAATTTGTGTGGAGAAATCAATGACACAATTTACCTTGAACAAATATCACAAATAATGACATCAATTCTAAAAGGTTTTATAATGACACAACCAATCATATCATCGATGACTTTAATTTTTATAAAAACCAACCCTTGATGATTAAATATTTCTATTGCTTATAATTATACAAATGAATTTTGAAAACATTCATTTTTCATATGTTCCACATGAGAATGTTAAATGATATCTTTTTTAAAAAAAAATTATTTTTATTTAATTTATTTTTTAATTTTAACAAATAAATTAATATAAAATACACAAAAAACACAGAAATGAAAATCCTAAATATCTACCCCCAAATGTTGTCCCCTCCCCCACACTTAAAATACTGGATTGTCCTCAATGTGAACTTATGAACTGATATGTGCACATGAAATGAAGAATTTTAAATAGGACAAAGAATGTAAAAGTGAAAGGGTTAGGAACAACCTAATAATATCAAGTGATGATATGGTCATGCAGTGTGATGAAATGAACTAAATTGGTAGGAATCCCCTCAATATATTTCTTCAAGACTTTCCCATGGTCTGTAAAGATCCTTCTAGCGTCCTATTGTGTGATCTCCATAATGGGTGTCTGGTATGATATCCTATAAGCCAAAAGTGCATCATCCAAATACTTTCTCTAATCCTTCCTATTCTGCAGCACGGTTTTCTCCAAAATTTGTTTCAACTCACAATTTAAAACCTCATCCTGTCCATTTGTTTGGGGGTGGTACGATGTTGAGGTTTTTTGTGTCACCCTATACTTCCGAAGGAGGGAAGCCAAATTCTGATTGCAGAAGTCTGTCCCTTGTTCACTGATGATAGCCTTTGGTACTCCAAACCTAAAAAAATATGTGTCTTAACAAAGTCCACTACAACATGAGAATCATCAGTCCTAGTGTCCTTATCCTCCAACCATTTATGCACATAATCAAAAGTAACTAAAATATAAAGAAACCAAATAAACTAGGAAAAGGACCCATAAAATCAATTCACAAAACATCAAAAATCTCACGGAATAATATGGGTTATTGGGGCATCTCATGTCTCCTAGAAATGTTCCTAGTGTGTTGGAAATGTGAACATGACTTGAAAAACACATGAGCATCATAGAATAAAATAGGCCAATGTAATACAGTGTCTAAGAATTTCCTAGATTTCCATTGGGGTCTAAAGTGTCCACCACAATTAAGTGTATGAAAATAATGTAAAACAAACTCAAACTCATGATTAATAACACACATCCTAATAACTTGGTCACTACACATGCGCCATAGATAGGGATTATCCAAAAAATAAAATAAAGACTCAATATTTAATTTTTGTACATGATGTTTTTAAATTTTCTGGGATTTCAGGGGAAAAAAAGTATTTAACTAAATATGCATACCAAGTATGTATACCTAAGATGGAATAAATATGATCATTGGGGAAAGTCTTGAGAAGTGGTTCCTAGTCCAAGGTGTCAGCCTCTAATGTGTGAGTAATCCTACTCATGTGGTACGCCACCAGGTTTTCTAACGCGTTCTTTTCCTTTTTCTCAATATCAAATTCCTGAAGAAGGAGCATCCATTAGATTAGCCTAGACTTTGCATCTGGATTTTTCAAGAGGTACCACAAAACTGCATGGTCAAAAAAAACATTAGAGCCCCATAAATATGAACATAATTTATCTAAAGAAAATATGAATGCAAGAAACTCCTTTTCTGTAATTGTGTAGTTTGATTGGGCTGAATCCAATGTCCTCAAAGAATATGCAATCACATGTGAACATCCCTCCACCCTATAAGATAATACAGCTCCAACCGCGAAGTGGGAGGTGTCATAGATAATCTCAAAAGGAAGATCCCACCGTGGGGGATGTATGATCGATAGAGTGGTTAGACACTTATTTATCTCTTCAAAGGAAGTCTGACAAGAATCATCAAACACAAAATCTAAATCCTTTTAAAGTAATTGGGACATAGGAAGAGTAATCTTACTAAAATCTTTGATGAAGCACTGATAAAATTCTGCATTACCTAGGAAATATGTAAAATACTGCACACATTAAGGATATGGTAAGGATGAAATAATATATACCATAGATTTATCAACCTCTATCCCATGTTTTGACACTACATTCCGTAAGACAATCCCAAGATCTACTATGAAATGACACTTTTCAAAGTTTAAGACCAGATTCTTCTCAATAGAACCATTCAAAACCTTTACCATACTAAATATAAATTTGTCACATGAACATACATACACTGTAAATTCAACCATAAATACCTCCATGTAGGTCTTAAGGAAATCTGAAAAAATACTCAACACGCATCTTTGGAAGGTACCTAGGGAATTTTAAAGTAAAAATGGAATCCTTCGGTATAAAAGAGCCATTAATGAACAAGTTAATGTTGTCTTCTCGAGATCCTATAGAGAAATAAGAACCTAAAAATATCCAAAAAATCCATCCAAGAAACAATAGTGTGTTTTCTCAGCTAGTCACTCATGTATTTGATCAATATATAGGAGGGGGGAATGTTCCTTGTGAGAGGACTGATTTAGTTTCCTATAATCGATACACACACCAACTATTTTTCATCCTCATTGGAAATAACTCCTATTTATCATTTTGGACAATAGTAACACCACTTTTCTTATGCACAACCTGAATAGGACTCACCCCCTAAGAATCTAAAATGGGATAAATTATACCAGCCTAAAGAAAATTTTCAACTTCTTTTTTTAACAAATTCCAAAAGAGTTGGATTCAGTATCCTTTATGGCTGCCTCACTGGTTTAGCCCCATCCTCCAAAAGAAACCTATGTATGAAAATAGATGGGATAATATCATATATGTCATCCAAGGGCCACCCAATTTCCCTAATTTTATCCCTCAAAATATTCAAAACTTTTTTCTTCCTGCTCAAAATATAGATTTTTAGAAATGATAATAGTTAATTTGTCACCATTTAACACGTATGTGTATTTCAAATTTGGTGTCAATATCTTGAGTTCCAATGTAGGGGGTGATGTATGGATGGATAAATTTAAGGAACTTAAATATGTGCACAATGAACATTATTATCCAAATATACATCATCAAAATCAAATAATAAAGCATCAAAACCATCAGTATAATCAACATCCATGGCATAATCATAGTTCACATGATCAAAATAAAAATATTAATCCATTTAAAAATCTAATCTAAGAGAGGGTTGTAAATTATGAACAGGTGTGTAAGTGATATTAGTCATAAAACTAGAACCAATAATCATAATCTCCCTAGGCATAGGAAAATGAAATTCTATGGTGTTTTTATTTGATGGTTTAAAATGGGAGATAAAAAAAGAAAAATGGTCCTCTGAGGGATACTTCATGGATTCCATAACATTAAATATTACAACGTCATCTCCAAACTCCATTGAAAGTGTACCCTCATGAACATTTATGATAGTTTTTATAGCATTGAGGAAGGTCCTACCTAATATAATGGGATCATGAGAACTTAACTGATTATCCTCCATGATAAGAATGTAGAAATATGCTTGGATGATCATGTATCTTACATGAACAAGTACATCCCCAAGGACTCCAGTCGGATATGTTGTAGCTATATTTTCCAACTACATATCTTCTCTCATCATCTTCAATTAACCAACCTATAAAAAATTTAATACATAGTGAGGCATCACATTTATGGAGGGTCCCAAATCGCAAAGAGAATCATAAAAGTGCAACTCCCCTATAGTGTATGGTATGGTGAATTTCCTAGGGTCCTTTTACTTTTTAGGAGTTTCTAGAGTTGTTTTAACGAGTACTAACACATTCTTTTCCAAGATTGATCATCTCATTTACATTGAGCCCTCTTAGATTGGTACAAAGTTCTTTTAAGAATTTGTCATACCTTGGGATTTGATTAATGGATTCCATAAGGGGGATGTTTATCTCTATATGCTTGAATGTGTCTAAAAACTCTTTCTGAATCGCCTCCTCATCCATCTTCTTGGTTTTTAAAACTCTGTTTGGAAATGGAAGGGGTTTAGGAGGAACATTATCAATATTTTTCTTACCATTGTCTTTATCCTTGTGATTATCATTAGTGGTTCTAGAATGGGGATTCTCCAAAGTTGAGGTGAATCCCGGTGGAACGACATATGAAGATGTATCAGTTGTTCGCTTCCCACTTCTCAATGTGATGGCACTAAAATTACCCTTGGAATTTGGAGTATGTTTGGAAGGAATATTTCCATAGTTCCTACTTACCAGTTCATGGAGGGCGATGGAAATATGGATCATTTGAGTCTTCAACTCCCTCAGCTCTGAACCTTGACTCTTCAACTCATTTTGTTGATTAGGAAAAATTTGTTTCAAAAGATCACTAGTATTAGAATATACCTTTGGTTGAGAAGTCCATTTTTTTTGAATTTCTGATGCTTCATCTTCAAATATCCTTCGGGGTTGTTGGAAACTCTGTTGGTAAGGAAAATTATACTAGAAATTTTGTAAAAAAGGGGGCCTTTATTGTTTTCTAGAGTCATACCTTCTGTTTGATTAATCCTTCCACCATTGGTTATATGTTGGGGAAAAGAAATCATACTTATTTTGGGGATGTGGTTTTTGTTGATGTTGATATGGTCTCCCAGGGAATACAGTTTCACAATATTCAGACTCTTGTAATCGGGGGAAACAATCAATTGGGTGGTCTGTTTTAGTGAAAATGCCACATGGCATCATAGAAGTGTGTTGAGATGTCTTTTAAGCAAGGAAATATTCCTCACCATAGTGGTCAATTATTAAAACTTAGTATCACTAAAATGATTCTCTAGAGAGGATGGAATTACCTAATGTACACCTCTAACATGTGTTTTACCTCTATCACCAAATTATTGGGATTTTTGTGTCATATTGTTGATCAACACACATGCAGCTGCTAGTGTTTTTTCGACCAATGCCCCTCTAACTGCGACATCCACTATTATTCTATCCATATGTTTGATTCCTTCATAGATGTATTGGATGAGTAGTTTCTCACTGATTTGGTGATGTGGGAATCTTGCACACAACTTCTTGAATCGCTCTCAGTACTCATACATTGACTCCCCTTTGACTTGCTTTCTTATTGAGATATATTTGCAAATGGAAGTGGTCCTTGATTTTAGAAGAATCCCTTCAAGAAAATACGTTCTAAATAATTCCAGTATGTTACATATTCATGTTGTAAGTAATATATTGAATCCTTTACAGTTCCATCTAGTGAGAATGTGAATGAATTTAGTTTTATTTTATCCTCAGATACATTTCATAGTTTTATGGTTGAGAAAACCACATTAAATTATTTTATATGTTTATTGGGATCCTCAATAGAGAGGCCATGATATTTTGGTAGCAGGTGAATTAACCAAGATGTTATTTCAAAGTCTGATTCAAGATTTGGTTATGCAATACAATTTGGTTGATAGTTAATATCTGGTGTATCGAATTCTATAATGGTTTTATTAATTCCATAGTGATTGTTTTTATCTATTGGTTTTGGTTTTATTTTATATTCAAAAGTATTTCCAATTTCAATGTTACTAGAATGGAGGAATTCTCTAACAGGTTGAATGCTGAAACTTCTTGTATATTGAGACTATTTGATTCGAGCCCAAAGGATGGGCTCAATCTCAGGGTCAAGATCTAAGAGATCTTTATGATTATTTCATGTCAGAAATAAAATAAAAATAAAAATAAAATGAAGAAAAGTGTACCATAATAAAAATAAAATATGTTTGGCATGATGGTCTGATAAAAAGAAAAGAAGAGAGAGAAAAAAATGAAAAATTGAGAAAGAGGAAATAATAAAGAAATAGGATAGGAAATTAATAAAATGAAAAATAGATTAAATTCATATTTCCATCCCTACAAACAATACCAATTTGAAAGGAATTTTATTGGGCACTCTTAAATGATATTTGGTTTAAGGTTATTTAGGTGTAGCAGAGTGGCTGACCAAGGTCGTTTCTCAAAGGAGGAAGTAAATTAAAATAACATATCAAAGGTATTTCGAAAGTAAAATAAAATAAAATAAACAATTTAGAAGGAGGGGGGGTTTTTAAATGTTTATAAAATAAGAATAAAGAGCACGCAAGAATAGGATTTTTTTTGTTTTTGAAATGAAATTTGAATTATAAAACACAACGAGGAGATTTTTTTTTGAAAATATTTTTAGAATGAATAATCAATATATCTCTACCTCTTCACAAATTTTTTTATCATTATAATTTAAATTAACATCCACTTAATTATTATCCCCTAAATTTTCAACCCCTAAACCCTACAATAAGTAACTAAACAATGAAGATAAAATGAATTAAACCTTAGGCTAGCTTCAGTACATGCAATCTTAACACCCTTATTTGATTGATGTTATAAGGCTAGATTATGGTCAGTGGTGAATTAGGTAAAATACCAAATTTGGAAACGAGGATGATTCTATTATAGTGATTTTATTGGAACTTTAAAAATTTATCCTATGTGGTTTGTTTTAACCAATTAAGTTTCCAACCTCAAAATTTACACAAATCAAGACCTCACGTGTTTTTATGTCAATTGTTCAATTTCTTGATTAGTTTCTTATAATTTTAAAACTCAATTCACGGATCATGAATTAAAATAGATTAATGATTCAAAATAAAAAAATTAATAAGGTAAGAGTTTGATCAATTACTAAGGAAACTACTCTTCTATGGGCGATGTAGTCATTGTAGAAATGAATTGCATTTACAGTGATTTAGAAAGGGTATAACCTAATATTGTTTCTACTATATGACTTCCAGACCAAAGAGTAAGATTAATAGGAGAATAAAATTGAATATAATAGATGAATTTTAAGAGAAACTAAGAGTTTATTGAAAGTACAACAACACTACAACAAATAAGAGGAAAAGAAGAGAATTTAAGAGAAGATCCAAGCTTGGTAGCTTCTGTCCTCCCAATTGTGAATTGAAATGGTATGGAACCACTTCTCATCTGCACCCAATCATTTAATTTGTGTCCCATACCCACCAAATGATAAAAAAAATTTATAGAGTGTAGGGGAGACTAGGGTTTAAGAGGATTTAAGTTTGAATTGGGAAATTCATCCAAATAAATTAATCCAAATTTCACTGTCTTTTAATCCACCAAAACGGGTGAACCAACTATCCTTATAGAAAAAGGATTCGTGATAAATTGGTTTCTATATATCCTCTCTAAATTTGGGCCCAATCTATGCACGGATGAATTTGTTATGGACCAAATAATGAAGTGATGGCCAATCTGGCAAGGCCTGCCCAGGTTTGAATTCATGACCCATTAAGTCCAATAAAATGCACAATTTAGATTATATGTCCTGAATGAAAATTGAATCACATTAAGTCAGAAACAGATTTAAAAAATTTGAAGTTTAAAAAATTAAAATAAAATTATTTATGTTCTAAATACTACAGTGAATTTGTAAAGGGTTAAACTGGAATTTTCATCAAATTTTCAAATGAATGATCTAATCCAAAATATTTTATAAATAAACATATTTGAAACAATTTGAGGAAATTTTTTCATTTATTATCAATAAAATATTCAAAAAAATTGTTTTTTATCAATCCTCTTGCCCAATATTGTGTTCATCATCCCATGCCCATGTATGAGACCATGTTCCAATGCACCTAGTTATGACCTCCAACCGGTGTACACCCAGGTTCTTGCTGTGTACTATGACATGACCATATCCACTTACATGGTTTGTTATCCCATGTTATTTACCACATGACAAAGCCCCACTACATATAATATACCCCCTAAACATGATATGTAGTTCCCAAAACTCATTCTTCCTCAAATGAGAAGAATACACAACATGTGCTCCTACACTACAGTCCATGTAATCATGATTTATGAATGGGAAATCACTGTGAACCACTAAATCCCTTGTTTTTCCCTATTACTCATAGATTGACTACCAAGAGATTCTTAGTTGTCAAGAAATGGATACAAACCCTTTAAAAACACATATATGGAGATCGAGATTTAATACTAAAAAATCATCCTTCCATGGGGTGAAACGTTGAATCTTCAGTCCATATCTTTACCATAGTGTTTTTTCACCATGATACTAGAGTAATCACTATGAAGACTGGATTTTTGAGGTTCCCCTTCTCCTCAATTACCCCTTAGTTCATCTTTCCTGCAATGAGAGCTCTTTCCCTCTATCTTGCAAGAAAAAAAATGGGGAAGGGGGTATTTTACCCCATTATTACATAATTAAATTAACATTTAATTAATTACCAGGTACACTATTGGTTTACCTCCACTAAACGCCTGACACCAAACAACTTTATATTGCACCGAGGGTAAAACCCAAATTCTGGATTTAATATTGGTCTTAGAGTTCCTATATGAGTATATATTTGGGTGTTATTAAATTATTTATGAAAAAATTATCACCCATGAAAGAATATATTTAATATCAAAACACTAAGGCTATTCGTTCCTCAAAATTAAGTGCCATATCTATGTCCAACTTCGAAAATATTTGAAGGTATTACATGGAAAAAATAGGGCCATTACATTTACAATATAGATTATTTAATATTTATGCCTACTCATACTCTTTATATCATTTAAATTTTCTAATAAACGAATCAAATGATGAATTATTAAAATATATCATATTTACTTAGTATTAAGTTTAGTTATAATCCATGAGAATGAATCACATTTGGATCTCCCATCCATTTTAAATAATGATGAACCACATTTAGGACATTTTGATGAAATTTAATATTCCATCCTATATAGGACAAGATCATTGGGGAAAATATGTATTTTCTTATACCCCAATTCCATTAAACACAATATTTTTTTCCATCATAATTAGAATATGGAAGCTCATTTCCTTATAGAAATAACTCTTCCAAAATTTCAAGGCATTCAATGATACATTTTTAACTTCAAGCATTTATTTATTTTATGACAAATAGTCTCATTATTGATAATAACACTGTAAATTTATCTCGACCTAAGTATAATGGGTTTTTAGAACCTTCATACAATTTTTCAACACTTAATATTTTTTCAACGGTTTAAATGCCAATATCAAGAATTAATTAATCAATATGATCTTTTTCTCATGTTAAACATCTTTATCATTTTTAGATATTGATTTTTTTTTATTTCGCCATGATGGATCTAGAAAGTATAACTATCATTAAAAATAGAAAATAAAATGGTATTACATTTATTTGAACCCTATTTTTCTCATATTCAAACACTTCACGCATTGAAAGAAAATCATATCTTTGTTTCCAAGAATCAATTTAAAAAATATAAAAAAATCACCAACCCCATTCTCATATATGTCACTAGTTCTTCAAGAATTTATCCAATTATAATCAATCAACTACCTAAAACCACAATACAATATATGAATATTTTAAAACATATAAAAATTTAAATATATATATAAGGATAAATTTAAAATATATAATCATATAAATATTTAAAAATATATATTTTTAAAACATATAGATTAAGAGTATATATAAACATATAAAATAAAACATCTAATAAAATAATGTTTTCAATATAATAAATGTAAATACAAATTGAAAATCCGAACATATAAATATATAAAAATATATATTTAAATATATATATATATATATATATATTCATAAAATGAAAATACATAAATATATAAAAATATAATTATATTAAATTAAAACATATATATTTAAAAAATATAATCAATTAAACACACAATTTATATTTATAAAATATAAATATTAAAAACATAAATTTATAAATTTAAAATATTGAAATGGGTAGGGGTTAAGGACAATTTTTAATAAGTAAATAAAAACCACTTTTTAACTAAGTTGAGTGGTAACCCATTAAATGGATCAAAATCCTAGAGGTACAAAGGGCCTAGTTCATGGATTTTTTGTAGACCAAAAGGCCCAAGATTTAAATTTCAATGGCATATGGACCTTATATATATATATTATATACTAAATAATACATACATATATATATATATAAGTACACTTTTTTATATTTTATAAACATGTAAACATATATATGGACACAAATAGACAAATATATACATTTAAAAATTTATAATCATATATAAATATATAAATGTATAATTATTTAGTCACATTTAAATATATTAATTAAATTATATGCATATATATAAACATGTAATCCTATAGTCTTATCTATTAAAAAATATAAACATATACACACATATAGAATATATAAATTTTTAATTAAAAATAAAAATAATTTCATTGAAATTCAAATATAATGATGAATATATATATATATATATATTAAAAATTTAAAGATAAAAAAATAAAAATTAATCTTCAGCGTAAATCTAATTGAAAATAAAAATAAACAATAAAATAATATTAAAATGAAGAGAATATAAAAATATAAAAATATATAATATATATTTTTTGGAAAAAATCCCTCAAGGTATCATTGAAGTTTTTTTGAGGAGATTGTGTTTGTTGAAAAAGTGAACATCAGTGTTGTGATTGTTGACAAATCAAAACAATGACATACAAATTTGTTGAAAAAGGGGTTTTCATGGTGGAATGTTGAGTTCAAGAGCTGTGGTCAAAGATCCATGTTTGATTCAAGAACTTCGACAAAGGAATGGATGATCTATAGGCGGTACGAAGAGAGCAGATACAAGTGACACCATTTTCCAGTGTTTGCCAAATTTTTGGGCCTGAAAATCGACAAATGAAGAAAATTGGTTTTGGAAAAGAGACTTGTGTGCCGTGTACTTGAAGTCTTGGAAACTTGCATGAATAATGTTTTCCAAGATTAGAACTTCAAAATATGGAAAAGGAAATAGGGTCGCGCAAGTTTGGAAGTGGGTCTCGCAACTGACTTGCAGGGGAAGTGGCCTGCGTGCCAAAACATGCGCGCCAAGGGGAGACTTGTGCGCCCTCACATAGGGTAACCAAAATGCCTATAAATACTAGACCACCCCTCTTCATTTTCAACGGAGTTCAACACTTTGAAAAATCAGAGCTCCCGTCGTGCATGTACAGTGGTCACAGAAGTGGTGGTTTATCGCGCAAGTGGGAATTGAGCGCTAGATTTGAAGAAGGGCGATTGTTGTTTGTTGTGCGCCAATGTTGTTTTGGGCATAAAGGGAAGTGCATCGTGCATGTTTAGATTTGAATAAGTTTGTGTCGCGCTAGTGTATAAGGTGGACTTGCACGCCGGTTGTGACTTGCCCGCCGAGACTTTCATGCCGGGTTAGACCTGCATGCCAATTATGGTTGATTCCCCGACAGTGTTTTCGGGCTACGTGGAAGCTGGAAGTCCGCCCGATACCTTCGGTGAAAAGTGAAATTCATCTTCGGGTGGAAGATTGGACTTCAATAGAGCATCCACATACAACAGAGTATGTATTCCTTAGAGATAATGAAGAGACCTACAGGTCTATAAACTGTGAGTGGATCCTTTCCAGAGAAGTGAGAAAAGGAAGAGGAAGAAGGTGATCCTCTCCACCGGCAGTGAGCCATAGAGAGAGAAACATGATGTGACCCTCGGGAAAGCAGTGAGCTGACCCTAAACCTTGTAATGGCAGTGAGCCTGGGACAAAGTGACTATACCCGAACTATTTTATCTACATCTAGTGATGAATAGTGTAATTTTGTACGACCAGCAACTTGTCGGCGTATGCTCCTTGGACGTAGCCCAGTGAGGGTGAACCAAGTAAAAATCTCTATGTCTGCATGATTACTTTCCTGCATTACATTTAAATCATCATCATCATCACATAAAGAAGAAAATAAGTGATCATAATAAACACACAAGTGCAAACAAAGTGACCCTTGTAATAAAGAGGTCAAGATCCAGTGGGGCAGGAAGAATTTTGAAAAAGAATATCCATACCCTGATTCACCCCCTCTCTAGGTATATAGGACCTTATTGGTCCTAACATATATAATAATGTTTTAATATCTATCAATAATTATAAATAAATTAAATATTTTTTAAACATAAAACATATTCTATACATAAATAATAATAATTTAAAACTCACATAAAATAAAGTTAAAGAACGTAGATATGTGTCTCGAGGGGGAGGTAGGCATTTGAAAGTGGTGGAACATGGAAGAGGGTCATTGAACTTGTCCAAGAGTGAGGAGGGGCATGACCAAGGGTGGTGGTGTATGGGCAAGGGAGGTTGAACAATTCTAGAGGAGTATGAATGTTTTAATAGAATGCATCTGATGGAAGAAAATAGAGGGAACTTTTGAGTCCTGGGGCTTAGAAATTTATAAATTCAGACATCAAAACAATGTTGAGAAAAGAAAGATGTATCTATTTTAATTTTAAAATGTTTTTTAACATCAGTTTTATAATTAATGAAATTAAATACCTCTTTTAACAACAATATTTATTTAAGAAACAATAAAATCAATTTATTTTGAAATTAATTATATAATAACTAAAAGTAAACATATATTTAACATTGGTTATTATATAATTGATGTTAAAATAAAATGAGATAGTGGTTCAAATAACATTTATATGAATAATTGACGTTAAAACCATTTTTAACATAATTTACTTATATAAGTGATGATACAATCAAACTCTAACAATATTTTAGCATCATTTATATAATACCTTATCTTTAAACCCTTTTTAATAATAGTTATATTCCAGCTAAAGTTAAAAACCTGATTTATATTCAATTCTCATAGTATTGGACATATATTAAATTCAATGGCGTCAGATCCTTATATCAAGATATTTGATATCCCCAACTAACGAATACAATATTCCTTAGTTCTAATCATGGTTAAAACTAAAATATATTTATATCGTCACATAATTTATTAAAAAAAATGAGTTAATGGATTTAGAAGATATCCTCTTCAGTCTCCCACTTGAACTAAAGCCTTTTATAGTTCTTTTCACCTCACCTTATATTGTATCATATATAATAACTTCTAGAATCATATCCAAAACTCCTTATAAATGTTTCCAAAATACCTTTATAATTTTATCATCAAATTCATTATATATCACATTATAGGAAACACTTTATGACTATCCATCTAAAACTCAATCTAGATAAACTCTAAAAAAAATTAAAGAAACTCTTTGAGTTTCAAAAAACTCAATCCTCATTCTTTTAACCACAAAGTATGACCCTATTAGACTCTATATAATTTACTATATATATGAATCCCTCAATCCATAAATATTAAAAAATAGTATCCTCTATCAAAGAATCAATGCTAATCAAGCTAAAAATAGATCTAGCATGATCTCCATTTGACACATATATCTATATACCTTTGTCCATTAGTTGTATCATATACAATAAGTTATTTTCAAATGATATATTTTTCTAAAACACTATGTAACCATAGGTTAAAATTTATATTAGTCATGTGTTGTTACTTATACATTCATCCTTCTCTGAGTGAAGACCATCCTGGTCAATTAATACATAACATGCCATTCATTAAAGTGTATGAGCACATCACATGTAAAACCATGATTAAATCATCACAAAATAGTTCATATATGGGTGAGTACAATTACCTAGCAGTATATCACAAGTTTTTAGAAATTTCAAATACAAGATTAAGAATGTTTAAAAATCAAAGCGTATGGAATCATAATACATGCTTACAACTTCACACCTCAGTCCACCTTAGGGTAATCTATGTTAAATATCAACTGAGAATTTTTTTCATCCACTAGAACACATAAGATTCCTTATTCAAGCCTAGATCTCCCCAAATATAAGTCTTCATACATAAATAAATCTCATCAAATAATTTAATTTCTATGATCATCTCAAACATGAATCCTAAAATAAAAAATATTTTGAAGACACACAAACTAAAACAAATCCCCAAAACTAAAAACAAAATTAACTATGAGGAATAAGATATCATCATAATGTGTTGTTACAAAAAACTATATATTCATTTATGGTGAAGCAATTATGCCCTGTAGAGGGAACATATTGGTTTGGGAGATACATAACCCCATGGATGAGGGACTTGTTCCATGTCGAAGATCATATTGATCAAAGGGAAACATGATTATATCATTTATGTGGGAGACCCATGACCTATAGAGGATAGTGTTGATCAAGGGGATACCCAACCTCATTCCTAATATTGAATAGCCATACCCTATGGAAAATATAATTTATCGGGGGGATACCTGACCCCATATGCCCACTTGAGTCCCCGCTCATTTCCACTAAGTCCCCTGTCCCAATGTTAGTGTAATATCAAGAAGAATCTTCAAGGTGTGTTTCATCATAGTTTTATAGATAAAAAATATGAAACCGTTAGGAATAACACATTACCCCATCCATGAATCTATCTCCAAAAAGAAAAAAACTCATTGTTTTAACTCCCAAAACCTCTAACACAAGGTTATAGAACATTTAGTCTTCTATATTATCAATTATATGAAAATGGCCATTTATATCATAAAATAGTCCATATAACTGATCAGTAGGCTAACTCAACATCATAATAAATGAAAATGGTTATGGAAATCACATTTACATCACTTAACATCAACCATTTCGGTAAACAACACATTGAACTCGTTTCAGGGATTAATTGTTTATATTATCATAGTCATGTAGTGAAAGTTTTTATAAACCCTCAGATTATGGAACCACACTCCCTAGACACTATCCTCTTATAGAAAAAATTGGGAGAAATATTTTCACCACCTATCCTAGAGGGGCCCATGCCATGACTACCCCAAGCCCACATCCAATAGGCTAGGGGTTGGTGACTGAACCGAGTAGGCGTATTTTAGAAATGTGAAGAATTAACATAAAGTAACTATACAAATGCACACATATCCAATCCAAAAAATGATAAAATGTAGAAAAAAATGAAAGGATTATTGCATAAAACTAAGATCCCACAACCACAGTACAATGGGAAGTAAAGGGAAAGTAAACAGGAAAAAATACAGGCCACCACAAAGACTCTGAACACACGTCTAGCGCAAACTGAAAGGATCCCAAACCACTCCAAGTATGAGGACTAAAAAAAGGTATGATCCAAGAAAACACCTAGGACTACCCAAATCCAAATATGCTCCACCAACTCCTAGTCATCCTTGGAATTTTTCTAAAGGTCACTCATCTGCATAATACATGACACGTGCGAGCAAATATCATGCATGGGTGAGTATAACTATACTCAATAGGACACCCTGAAAACATGAAACATGAAGAACCAAGTAGTCATATCAATACCAGATGTAACATTTTATAATATATTAGATAATTAAATAAAATGCATATATACTTTGGAGAGACACCACACCATCATGTGGTCATAACCAACTACCAGCCACATGATTCCACTTGAGGAATGCTTGTTCTGGTAGAACTCACTCCTTGAGCTATGATATCATCGAAGACACTTGACTAAGAGGTCTAGATCATTTAAGCCCTGCCTAAAGAGAATTAATTTTTCAAGTAATACTATAATACCCATATAGGGGATTGAACCCATGACCATTGGGGGACATGAAGAACCCAATCTAGATCAACTTACTATATAAGGGATCATATGCCAACAATTCCACAAACCCTAATGATGCATCCATATAGACAGAGGATCAAAAACATACTCATTTAGGCCATTCTGATACCAAAAATCATCACTAGGGATTATAAAGGATCACACTCCCTTCTGATAGAGGGATTCCATAACTCTATCTAAGACTCATCCTCTCAAGGGGATTAGAATCTAATGATGTGGATGTAATTCCACACTAAACCCTAGATAAAAGGAATAAGGAAATGATCCCAACCTATAATATTACAAACTAGAAAACCAAAAATAGTCTCAAAATGGCCGTCTCAACATTAGGGTCCCAACGCCGTAGATGGCTCGTCGATTGGACGCTCTGTTTAGAAGTTATGACCATTTGAATGAAACTGCCCGGAGGCCTATCGGGGGCATACAGACCTACTGTCATGGTCGACCACCATGGACGGTCCACTTATCTTGTGGCAATACACATAGGGATTGACCAATATGGTCAGTCCACCTACTGCACTTGACTAGTCATTGTGGTCGATTGCTGCGGTCAGGTTGCGTGGTCGATCGTCACAGTCGACCGCAGCCGGGCTCCACCCCAGTTGCCTTGGATCTGACCTCGTTCTAACCCAGATTTGACCTGGGTCTTCCTCACATGACCCAGCCAACCGGCTTGACCTGGTGCACCAATCCAACCTGGCCCACCAGGCCTGGTCCACTCCATGTCTATCATTGTTTTACCGTGTCCTGCCACTATCGCACTCATCACTCACAACTCCGCCAACCGTGTCACAGGTCGGCCATATCGGCTACCCACACCACCATGCACCACCGCCTACACTGTTAGCTAGCATCTTGTTCTGGTGGTCCCTTCCTTGGACAACCATGTCTCCTATGATTCTTGAAAAATTAAATGATCGCAGATCCGGGATCCTTAGGTCCCGATCTACATAGATACAACCTCAGTTGTTGATTTTCCTCGAATCTGGGGGTCTGACTGAGTTCAAAACCACCCAAAAGATGTTGCGATGGAAACCATGGGGTTATAATGGTGAATAACGTGATGAACGGTGGGTGGAATTTACAAAAACTAAGGATTATAATTGTTGACCAAGCATTCTTGGCTAACGATCAAGATCAAGGGATTACTGTTAGAAAACCATATTAAATCAATCCCAAATTTCAATACACATGATGAATGAATCAATATATTCATCGATTGATATATGATTTTAATTGAAATAAATTACAAGGAATAAACCAATTAAATCAATAGCCCTGTCTCGATTTGGATCAATCGTCGATTCAAAGCTCCGTCATCGCTTGCTCAGGAGGATTCTACAGAGGTTTCTTCCCAGTGTCTCCAAATAATTATAGGGTTATGAAACTAACCATGGATATCGGGAAAATGGTTTTTTTAAAAAAATAAACATGTTTCTGGGTCGACGAAATTATGTAATTTTTTCTTAACTTACTTTAACCCTTTGAGATGCCTAAGAATACTTTCCACAATCTACCTGTGTCGACCAATGTTAGGTCATAACTATGGTAATGATGTTATTATAGACTCATTGGTTCCCTCAGATTTCTGATCTAGGCACCCATTTAGGTGTTATTACAATTTTTACGAAACCACATGAGTGTGCTATTAAATATTTTAAAAAATTTCAAACATTTATTCTGGGTACAGAGGGCCTTAGAATTTCACACCGTCTTAGTTATTGGTCTTGAAAATAATTTTTATAATATCTAAAAATAATACATTGACAAAATAGAAGATGTTACTTTCTCCCCACCTTGTGGCTTTAGATCCTTGAAAATCCAATACAAGGGTTACTCAAATAGATGAGGGTACTTGGAATGAATTTGAGCCTACCACTACCATGTGATCTCCTAGATAGTCTCGTACTTCCACTGGACACACACAAAAGGAATTGATCTCCCATAAAGGATCATCTCCTACTGATCCTTGATATCCACCAGGTACTCATAAAAAATATCTCTATCCTCGATGTCCGGCTTGCCCCAGTCAATGACATGCGATGGGTCATGTACGTACCACCTTAGCTATGAAATGTGGAAGAATTCGTGTACCCAGTCTAACTACGGGGGTAGAGAGAAGTTGTACGCCACCTCGCCCACTCTACGTAGTATCTGGAATGGGTCGATGAACCTCAAAGATAGTTTTCCACCCTAACCAAATCTCTTTAATCCCTATCGAGGTGAAACCCAAAGAAACTCATGGTCCCCTTCCTCGAATTATAAATTCATCCATCACCTATCTGCATATGAATTTTGATGGCTCTTTGTAGTCTTAGTCTTCTCCTAGATGATCTGCACATTCTCCGTAGTAGCTCGTACCAACATCAGACCCAGGAGTACTGACTCTCATGGGTTAGTCCATAAAAGTGGTGACCTATATGGTTTCTTGTACAAAGCCTCTAATGGTTCCATACCAATGGAGGAATGATATCTGTTGCTGTATGAAAACTCCAGTAATGGTAGGTGATCCTCCCAACTAAGAACAAATTCTAACATGCCATCCTGCAACATATCCTCTAGAACCTAGTTGATATGATTAGTCTAACCATCTATCTATGGGTGAAACTTTGCGCTCAAGCATAGAAAAGTCCCAAATGCCTCCTGTAATCCCTTAGGCAAAATTATTGTAAATCAAACATCAAGATATGAAACTATCATTGTTGTAACTACAAGGAGTTGAACTATATTCTCCACAAAGAGGTTCCCCAAAATCTCTACTAAAATCTGCTCTTAGATATCTAGGAAGTGGAATGACTTGGTGATTCATTCAATAGTTACTTAGATGGAATCATGTCCCCTGGATGTACATGGTAAACCTATCATGATGTCCATTGATACCCCATCCCACTTCCATTATGGAACTTCATAGGGGTTGATCTAAACCTGCTGGAACCTGGTGCTCATCCTCCACTTACTGAAAACTAGGGCATTGAGAAAAAAACTCTACAACTCTCTTCTTCGTTCCAATCCACCAAAACTAACATCATAGGTTTTGGTACCCCTCTTCCACACCTGGATGTACCGCCAAAGGGGATATATGAAACTCCATCATAAACACATATTGCAATTCAACTAGTATTTCTATGAGCCCTCTAAAAATAATTTTTTTCTCTACACCTTTTGAATATCCATAAAGTGCAGGCTCTGTGGACATATGAACATATAGGGTCTCGCAGTTGGTATCCAAAATTTATGCCTCCCTGACTCACTGTAAGAGTGGAGGGGTGAAAACTATCGACTATAGGAAATCTTATCTAGCATCATCCATAAAGGATATATGCAATGAGTCCAACCATTCTGATTCCTTATTTAGTAACTGTGAATTGGATCTCATACTGAGTGCATGTGCCACCACGTTCCCCTTCCCAAGTGTATTGATAATATCAAATTAGTAGTCCTAGAGTAACTCTATCCATCACCTCTTTCTCAAGTTTAAATCCTTCTGATAGAAGATATACTTGAGACTCTTATGACCAGACTAGATGATAAATTTCTTTCCCATCAGTTAGTGTCGTCACATCTTCAATGAGAAGACAAACACTGCTAACTCAAGATCAAGGTTCATGATGTTCTACTCATGTGGTCTCAACTGGGATGAACCATAGGAAATCACTAATTGTCTCTACATTAGGATACAACCCGTCCTGGCCCCTGATGAATCATAGAACACCACATACTTGATGCCTTTCTCCAGTAACTTCAGGATGGGAGCACTCTTAAACCTATGCATTATCTCCTAAAAGCACTATTGGCACTTTTCTGTCCACATGAAAGGATTACCCTTTCATGTCAAAGCTATAAAGGGTGTTTTTACTCTATAGAAGTTAGGTAAAAACCTCTGATAGTACCATACCAATACAAGTTAAATCCTCTGAGATGACGTGCCCCATAAAATGGACCTTTTGAATCCAAAACATCCACTTCAAGAGCTTCTTGTAAATTTAGTGCTCTCATAGGTTTTTCTGGATCATCATCAAGTGTCTCGCATGCTCCTCCTTAGACGCCAAATACACTACTATGTCATTGATGAGAACAACCATGAATCAGTCTAAGTAAGGATGAATGATCTGGTTCATGAGTCCCATGAACACTAATGGGGGAATTATTCATGCCAAACAACATCACCAAGTACTCATAGTTAATTTAACAACATCTGAATGAAATCTTTTGTATATACTCATCACGTACTCATAGCTGGTGGTAGACTATTCTGAGGTCTATCTTTGAGAACAATCATCCTCCTTTCAACTGATCAAAGAGGTTGTTGATCCTCGGTAGTGAATACTTGTTCTTCTTGGTTTCCTGGTTTAATTTTTGATAATCCAAACATGACCTAAAGCACCTATATGCATTCTTAAAAACAAAATTGGGGCTACCCAGGGTGAAACATGGGTTCTCACGAAGCCCTTTATCTAAATGTTCTCAAACGTTATCCTCAGCTCATGTATTTCCTTGGGAGTAAAATGACATGCAGGTGTAGATATCAATGTTATCCTGGGGTGTAGATCAATATAGAAGTCGATCTTCCAGTGAGGAGGTAAACCTATAACATATTCGGGAAAGACGACCTCATACTCTACCACCATTGTAGGAAATTGGGGACTCATATAATCCATTTCATCGGGGGTGAGGCTATCCAACTATTGAGTAATAGGACACACCTTTCTATGCATGAGTCCATCTTGTGCTTCATGTGTTTCCTTTTCAACAAAAAAGAAAAACTTTGTTCCATAACTATGGACACACCAGACTCTTCGCCTAAAACAGTCAAATTGAGCATGAATTGTAGATAGCCAGTCCACACCATGAATGATGTTGTAAGGCCTCGACGCCACTACAAAGAGATCCCAACAGAAAATATCACCTTAAATAGTCATGTCAAACAATAGGAACCAATGTTTGATCACTGAGTCTCATCCATTAGGAGTCTCCATGAGTAAGGATTGAGCCAACGGTTCAACCGGAATCTCGGAGTCTCGAACAAGATTCTGGGAATGAAAGGAATGGTGGGAACCTATGTCTACGAAAACTGTAGATAATGTTTAAAATATATAGATCATACTTCATATCATACTATGAGTCTCAGATTCATAAGGCTCCATAGCATGCTGGTAGCCTCATCCCTACCCACCAACTCCTTATGTCGGGTGTGGACCACCTGGGGGTGGTGGTGGTAACATGTCGAAACGTAAAACTCTTCCTACTAATCTCCCATCTCCTCTTCCATGTTCAACTCCATACATACCACCATGATCCTATCTCTATATTTATCTTGACGATCCCTCGATCATCTCTCAATCATTTGTATGACGAGTCGGGCAATCTCATGCCAGATGTACCCGACCACCACATGAGTAACACTGTATTTCCCTTGGCTGATTCAAACCACCTTGGGAGCCTGGAAATACAGAAACTTAGTACTGGGATTCCCTCCTGAAGCTCTTGGCCACTTGGATCCCTGTGACTACCATCAGACACCTTCTATCAAGGACTCAGCTACTGGGTTCCCACTACTATCCCCCACTACCGATTTCTACTCTGCTAGAAAACACTCCACTAGAAGGGATCACCCAAGTACCCTATAATAAGTAGAAATGAAAAGGGAGACAATTGATGCCTTGATGTCTAGGTGTAAGACTTTATTGAAGTTTAGAGCCTTGATGAAATTTTCTTGTACGATGTCCTAGGAGTAGCATAAAATATCGATAAACTTCATGGAATACTCCACTATAATCATACTAACCAGCTGAATATTTAGAATCTCTTGTATGCATATCGATTGTAACATTGTCAGATAGAACTACTCTATGAAAAGATGCTCAAAGTATGTCGAGGAGAGATTTTTCTCTTCTTGTGACTGAGTTACCAAGCTCCACCATCGCCCTGTGGAGCCCTGAAGAAGACTCACAGAATGAACTATCATATGGTAGGAAAACGTCATCATAAGGTGGAAAACACGAGTGAATTTTTCTATAAAATCATAAACCATATGGGGGACTATCTCACCCTGAAACCTTGGAGTTAAATACCACTAAAACTCATGAAATTCACTCAGCCGGTGTGAATCCTCAGCTTGTAATGTTGGTAGTAGCTACTACTCGACGATAGTGGTATAGTTGGTAAACCACCCCTTGGTGTTATCTATGGTACATGCCCCTATAACGATACTACTTTACTAGGCATATAATCCTTATTATAATGTGGTGTAATCCTAACTGGATGTCTATGTGGATGCATCATGAAATAAAGAAAGATGTATGATGGTCAATATATTATATATGGGGAGATGGCTCACGAAGGCCATGAAAGACACAAAAATTACTATATGATTCATGTACCATTTTTTTCCTTCAACTAAAGAAGGAAATTAGAGTCCTAGTGTGTGGATATATCAGCCGTCACACCAATACGGGGGTCCCTGTCCTGAAAGCCGAACTCGAAACACTTAACACCATTTCTCAAAAATAACCTCATAGACTGCTGGTCCTAATGTTGAACCAACCAACTATAATACCACTATATCATGACCCATCCTAGAGGGGCCTGTGTCCTGACTAACTGAAGTCCGCCTCTGATAGTCCTGGGGTTGGTGACTAGCACCGAGTCGGCATATATCACAAATATGATCCATTATCCTAAAGTAACTATACACATGAACACATTTCCAAGAAAAAAATGATGAAATGTAAATCAACTGAAAGGATGCATGCATAAAACTATGATCCCACAAATCGAGTACAGTAGGAAGTAAAGGGAAAGTAAATAGGGGAAAATACATGCCATCCACAAAGAGTCTATGCACACTAACTGAAACTGAAAAGAGCACAACCAGATCCAAGGGTGGGGACTATATCAAATGTATGATCTAAGAAAGAACCTCAGTATTCCCAAATCTAGATATGCTCCACCCACTCCTGGTCCTCTTAGGATACCATCGATAGGTCGCTCTTCCCCACAAGACACAACATGTGTGGGAAAATCCTGTGAAAGGGTTTGTATAGAAATGCTCTATAGGACACCCTGAAAACATGAAACATGAAGAACCAGGTATTCATCTTAATATAAGATGTAACACTGTATGAAAAATACAAGAAGTTGAGAAAAACTTGATATACTTAGGAGAGACACCAATCCCTCAGGTGGTTATAACCAACTGCCACCTATTAGATTCCACTCGAACAAAGCTTGTTTTGGGAGAACTCGCTCCTTGAGCCATGATATCATCAGAGACACTCGATGAAGTGATCTAGATCATTTGGACCCCACCCAAAGAAAATGCATTGGTTAAGGAATACTATGATACACAGGGAGGGGACCATGCCCAAAACCAATGGGGGACACTACGAACCCAATAAGGATCAACCCACTATGTTGGGGATCATATGCCAATGATTTCACAAACCCCGCTGATGTTTCCCACTAGATAGAGGATCATGTACCTACTCATGGAGGCCATAATGATTCAAAAAACATTATTAGGTGTGATAGAGGATCGTAATCTAGTCTCATGGAGGGATTCCATAACTCTATCTGAGACTCGGCCTCAAGAGGGGACTATAATCCAGTGATTTTAATGTAATACCACACTAAAACATTGAGGAAAGGACCAAGGTAACACTCTCAAAATATATTAGTCCAAACTAAAAACCCACCATTGGTATCAAAATGAACGCTTCAACATTATGGTTCCAAAATTGTAGACAAGTCGTTGAATAGACGCTCCATTTAGGAGTTATATCCATTTAAATGAAATTACCCATAAGCCTTCCAAGGGCCTATGGAGCGACCATTACGATAGGTCCACCTACCACCGCTATAGGTTCCCCTATTATGTAGACCGACATCCCAAGGACTGACCAGTGTAGTTAGTCCACCCATCACAACTGTCCAGCTGCTACAGACGACCACCACGATCTGGTTTCATAGTCGCTGCACCTTGTAGTAGCTCGAGCTACCGCGATACCACAGTTGACTGCTGCAGTTGATCACCACGGTCGATCGTAACTGGGATCCACCTTGGTTTCCCCAGATCTGACATAGGTACAACCTGAATCTGACCCAGGTATGACCCAAATCTAACCTGGGTCCACCTCGCTCGATCCATCCCACTACCCCAACATAAACCACTTATTTGACCAGGCCCTCCTAGCCCGACCCACTTCGCATCTCCCACCACTGTCACTTGTACGCCACTTCATCTATTGCCGCCACACCCACATATTCTGCCGCATCCTATAGCCATTTCACCCACTAAACATGGCTCCAATTCCCGCAGCACCGACCACCCTCTCCACTGTGTGTTAGCCACCACCACCTCACGCTTGTGGTCCTTTATGTGGACCTCCATAACTTGTCTGATGCCCAAAAAATTAAACGATCACAGATCCAAGCTCCTTGGGTCCTGATATACAGATATTCAACCTCATTTGTCCGTTCTCCTTGAATTCGTGGATATGATCACGTTTTAAACCACAAAAAAATGTTGAGCTAGTAACTATGGGGTGCCAATGGTGAGGAACTTGAAGAAAAGAGGGAGGAATGCACAAGAATTAAGGTTAATCATCAGTGGCAAATTTTTTTGGCCAACATTAAATATTGGGGGATTTGGGTTAGAAAACTAGATTAAATCATTCCCAACTCACAATATGCATGATCCATGAATCAACCCATTCATTGATTGATCCAAGTTCATCATAGAATAAAAGGACAAGGATTAAACCAATTAAATCAAAATCCCTACCTCAATTTGGATCGATCACCGATGAAGAAAAAAATTGTTTCGTCATCGTTGGAGATATCCTTCAAGATCAGTATTCGTCAATCACTAATTCGAAGCTCCGTCTTCTCTTGGTCAAGAGGATTCTACAGAGGTTTCTTCCCAGCGTCTCCAGAGTATTCCAAGGAAATGAGAATAACCTTGGATCTCTAAAAAATTGTTTATTTAAAAAAAATAAACATGTCTCCACATCGATGAAATAAAATAATTTTACTTCATTATTTATTTTATCCCTTTAAAACACCCGTGATGACTTTTACAATTGACCCATGCCAACCAATGTCAGGCTGTGTTTATGGTAAATCCACTATTCTAAACTCAATGGTTCCCTCAGATTTCTACGTGGGGAACTAGTTTAATAGTTATTCCACTTTTTTAGTAAAACTACATGAGTTTGATATTAGATATTTTAATATTTTTTAAACATTTATTCCAGGCACATTAGTCTTCAGAATCTCCTGTCGTCTTAGTGCCTCATCTAGAAAATAATCAATAAAATATCTAAAAATAATACATGGAAAATATGAGATGTTAAAAATATGAATACCATAATATCATGATTTACATCAAATATTGTTATCTAGCTCATAAGTTTCCAATAATCATTTCCTATCACATAATATTCACAAAATTTCCATAGCATGATGAACTCACTGAAAAATAATCTATATCTATTTTTATAATGAACACTGTTAAAACATTTTATTAAGATAAATTAGTGATTAAAAGGAGCTACTATGGCCATGGACAAACATTTGGGTCCCATCAGATCTCTTTATGTGTTTTCATTTCCAAAAAATGTCATCAAAATATACTTTCACACATCTATATTCAAAATATTATTTTATCTAAAATGATATCGTATGATTTCCAAATAACTCTATGAATGACATTATTATATTCTTCATGAGAAAGTAAACACAATAGTGGAAATATAATTTTCTCACTTGAGTCATCATCAAATTTAATGTCCAAATATTTAAATTTAAAATTTTCCATTTAAAAAATCACAAATAGATTTAGAAACCTTGATCTTCTGATATACAAGAGAAAATGAGTGAAATTCTATTTTTTATTTTCCTCAAATATACAGCTAGTAAAATTATACACATTTTTGAAACATTTAAATGAAATGAATGGGGACCTAGTGGTAGGGATCCCATGTGGTGGTTTTGTACATCTCTTCATAGAGAGGGGTTTTTACATGGTCATATATATCATATGTTCTTGTCTTATGCTTCTGGTGAACTGATTTGGATCTCCTCCAAACCCATCCCATTAGGTCAACTATCCCATAAAATAAGCTGGGCCATCTTCATCTAGGTTGTTACTATAACCCACTTTAGTAGCCTGATCCATGCATGTTCCATCCTCCCCAAACTGAATCTCTGAACCTAACCCACATGGTTTCCCTATTTCCCCACAAATCATTAGGATCTCATGGACCACCATAATCGCTACCATGAAATATTCTTTCTTCTCAACTTCCAAACCATGTGGTGGGCCTTGTTTAGCTCTCCTAGATGATCCATTTTTCAATGTGGATCTAATATAATTTCCTTACCTCTTTCTAGAAAACCTTTAAATCCATCCAAAAAAGACAAGAATCGCCATCAATTTTTTACATCATCACTCTTACCCCATCTCTTTCTTAAATACAATCACCTTTTCTATGTGAACATGTATCTAGTCTAATTTTTTCTATACTCCTCGTCTATGAGGGTGATCAAAAACATTATGGGTTAAGGCAAGCTCTATTATCGGCGTCTTATTATTGTTGGAATTTTAACTCTAGTAACCTCCAAGATGGTATTAACTCAATGGTTCTCCATGGGTTAGCATGGTTGGTTGTGGTTTCACTACACCATATTTCTAGGGTAAAATTCCCATTAATAACACCCATGGAATAACTTGTATTACATGAAACCTAATTATAAAAAGAGTAATGTATTATTATATTATAGAATAATTTAATAATGAAATGTTCACTAATAAATTAAAATAATATCTAAATGAAACAAAATTAGGAAATTTACAAAAGGAATAAAACCAAAAATAAATAAAAATATAAAAATATAAAAATATACATAATGAAAATCTCTTATGTTGATCATACCATAAATGATAATTATAGAGAGAAAAAAAATTACAAATATAATAAACATATTATGAAAATAAATCAGGTAAATGATAAATGATTTTAGAGAATTATATAAGTTAATATATAGGAATGGAAGAGGGAAATGTTTTTGTTATATGGTCATTGGTCATATACAGCCGATGGATATAAGAGTGATAAATGAGATGAATTACATTACTGTATTTGATTTAATTAATACATGATAAAAAAATTAAAATAATCATATTATTCGACTATTATAATTTTTTTTATACAACTTGTATAAAAATAGATAATCACATAGTTTAATGTTTATAAAAGGGAGGAGTTATGTCATCAAGCGGTAGAATTATTCCTTATGAGTATCATTTACTAGATATTAGAATGAAGGTTGAAGCACTAGGGGATGTCTTTGACTAAAACCCATCTAAAATTCAACAATAATGGATTTAGTGTAATCATTTGTGGGGGATTTCAAATCTCTAGTAAATAACCATGAGATTAGGGCAAGCTGAATCACAACCTATGGCTACCACCATTGCTTATCACACCCTTATTGGTTATGTGATGGTCTTGATAGGTTTTTTAAGTAGAATTTAGGAAAATTTCAACTTTTGATTATATGATTAAATAAATTATATTTTAAAAATAACAAATATAATTTTTATTATGTTTATTTTTATATATCTTATATTTTTATTAAATTTATTTATGTTAAAGTTTGAATTTAATTAAATGGAATTTTAAAATTAAAGGAAATTTCGTAAAATAATTTTATAACATACAATAAAAAATTAAGTAATTATAATGAATAAAAATTTAATTATGATAACAAAAATATATTTTATTTAAAGACATTTTTTATTATATATTATTTTTTTACTTACATGTTAAATTTATAATATTTAGAGTATAAAATTTTATGAAAAAAATTATATATATATATAAATGAATTAAAAATAATATAATAATTATTAATTATTATTAAATAAAAATAAATTCTTTTAATTTTTACAAAATATCTTTCTGAAAATTTTATTTTTAATGGTACATTATTACTTTAAAATTAATTTTTATTATATTTTGAAATTTAATTTAATAAAATGAATTTCAAAATATTAATTTTAATTTTAAAATTAGTTACTATGGTTAATTAGTTTTTTTGGAAAAAAATACATTAGTGGAGTAGAATGGTGAATTACTATGGTAAATAAAAAATGGATAAAAGAGTTGAAATGATTAATAAAGTGGTAATATATTAAAATAAACTATTAATTAAATATATGGATGAGGTAATTCATGAACCATATTATTCTATTTTCTAGTTTTTGTGTCACTTTATTTTCAAAATTACATTTTTATGTATTAAGGTATGAGTATTTGTAAGATATTTCTTTCATTATCCCATATAAAAGGACCCCTCATCTACCCCCTCACAACAAAAACATTACTTCCATTTCTTACCCAATATATGAAAAATTTCACTCTATAATAATTCTCTCTCATGTTAGGGTGATTTAAGTTGTAATAAGGGTCCCATAATTTTTCATTTTGAAGGACGCCCTTAAGGAATGATTTGATCCTTCAACATTTGTATTACTCTTTTTTTAAATAATTTTAGTTATCTCATTCATTATAATATTATTTAATATTTCTAAAAAAATTAATAAAATTTTATTAAAATAATAATAATTATTTTTTAAATGATATTGCAATAATGAAACAACATATTCTTACCAATTCAATTGTTATAACATGTTCTTGTTGAGGTCGCTTTTACCTCCTACCAGAATATTCTTTTGATTAAGAAAATTTAAATGAATTTAATATTTGAAATCAATGTTTTATTAAGTTTGTGTTTATAATTATATAATGGTAATATCAATAAGAATATTAATTAACAAAATCAGTTTTTTTATTGATTAAATATTCATAAAAATGGAAATCTCATACTGTTCTTGAAAAACCACTATTACAACATCCATGGAATAATTATGTAAATATATAAATATACAAAAAGCACATATAAAATCTACATTACCCTTCTATATGTGATGAAAACATTATTAAGGAATAATGATAAAAAAATACCATACTGAAGAAAGCTTTGAACAAAAGAAACAATTGACACCTAATAATTAATTTAACTTTTAGATGATTAATAAATGGGAAATAAAATAGTATTACTAAATGTAATTAAGTAAAATAAATTATAATAATGGTCTTATATAAATTAATAATACATATAAATTAATTATATAGGATGTTAGAGCATGTTTGAGCTAGTGGGAATCCAATTTAAGGGTTTTTACCTCAATTCCCATTATTTGAGACATATTTTTTATTATCATCCTATTTTCCATTATATGGTTTATATACTACCCTATATATATATTAATCATTTAAATTTGATTCATTTGTTTTTAAATTATATTCTCACTTTCCTTGTGGTTTGTTTTATACATTACCAATGTTCTGTGGGTTTTCACGACTCAATCTCCATTTATTGAGTCCTACTCATTCTACTTTGGATATTATCTTAATATTTTTATATTTTATATCCCTTATCTATTTAATTTTTCATTTTATATTAATTTTATAGAAATTAAATCTTCTTATCAAAATATTATTTTAACTATGTTTTCATAAAAAAAATACAACATTGTGATGGATAATTCTCACCCACTATATTACACATTTCTCTTTCATATACATATTATTTCTAAAAAAATAATTATTTTTATTATGAGAAAACTGAAATATTTATTATATTAATTACCTTTCTTATTAACTTTTATCTCTTTTCAAAAATAAATTTTACATCCCATTTTTCGATGTGGGTTACTTAAAAACCAGAAAAATTCTTATACAATATATCGTTTAACATTAATACCATTTTGTATCCTTCACCCCATATTTATTCATATATAGATTTTTTTATTTCAAGGTTATATTATTATGATTTTATTATTAAAATATTTCTTTAATAGTCTCTCCCCCCCTTTTAAGTAGATTTTGAATGCTACTTCAAACTCTATTTTTACATATATGTCTCTAAAATGCACGGAAAACACTTTTTATGAATCATATTAAATTCTTATTTAATAAACTAGAATATCCATCATTTATGAATATTCCATATATCTCATGTATCACTGTCTTTATTATATTATGATGTGTTTCTTATGGTTGATTGAATTTTGGTTATCATCTTATCCAATTCATGATTTATTTTACTATAAAGCCTTAAAATTGTTTTGTAACTGATTTTATTTATATAGGTTAATTAGTATTTAATGAATGGTTGGTATCATGTGGTGCCCATATGTATGCATATATCATTATGAAACTAGTGGAATAAAAAATATCTCTTTCTCTCTAGTTCATTATGTAAATATTTTATCGCAGGATATACTAGGGGATGTGCATAATTATACCTAATCCACTATTTTATGATACGTGGGTAATGATACTCAATCCACTATGTTATGGGACATGGATAGTAATGACCAATAAATTTTATTTTTGGGAATGTATAGTGATTCCAAATACACTATTTTATTATTTTTTGGTAGATACCCTTGACATATGATGTCATTTTCTCAACTTAATCTTTTTCTACATTCCTAAGTTAGGTTACCATGGTTCACAATTATTGATTCCACATTATTATTCCCTTTTATATTTTATCCTTTCATGATGATTCTTTTATGGTTATACATTCCTATTCTATGATCTATTATTATTCTATTATTACTTTTGAACGCATCTTATGATTCCATGATCGTATTCCATTAATCATGCCATTTCTACCATGTTAGTTTTTTCTCACATATTTATGATCTAATAAAATTTTCTCCATATCACATTGATATATATTTTTTACCTTATTAACAATATAAACTCACCCATATCAAAATTTTCCCTTTTCCTAAGGTAGTTAAGAATAGTGGTATGTGTGATATATCTATAATGGAATCATGGTTGAAGAATTGTTTGGAAGAAATGTACATTCTATCATGAAATAAGTTGGTAGTGTAAGCTAATCTCTAAATATATTATCCCTTTAGGTTTTGGGAATGTATTTAATTACAGATATATAATGTATAATTATGGTAAATGATGTGAAATATAAGTATTTCATGCATGTGTTTTCTTAATTTCAATTAGATCTGGGTTTAATTATTTTTAGGGATTATGTAAATTAATATAAGATAATAAAACACAAAGAAACCTAGTATTAATAGAAAGTGTACTAGGTTAAAATGATATTTCAATTGATTAATATATATTAGGTTTAATTTTACATATTCATATGATTGTTTAAACTGATTTAATGAAGTTATTATTATTTATTACTCATATCAATATTTTAGATTTTACTATATAGTTGGAATAATTATGAAACTAATTAATAATGAATATGATGAATAATGCAATGATTGTCCTAACGAGAAACCATGATAGATATGAGATGGTGTGAACAAATTCTTGGATTTTATATCTTTGGTTATTTAAAATAATTTATACCACTTCAAGATCCTAAATAAATCAAATAAGGTAATACACACTATTAATTAATTAGTGCAACAATGACCACCATATTATTTAGAAACATCTTATACCATAGTTATTTAGAAATAAATCAATATGATAAAAAATATTTTTTTTCCTATTCTAAAATTATTAGAGTATGAAGAGGTAATATTTTTTGTTTATATTTTGGAAGTAGAGTGGCATAATGGTAGATAATGATTAAGAATTAAATAAAAATGAATAAATTAACACTATGGAATAGGGTAAGTTTAAGAAAATATTCATCCCAAAATATTTTCCCCAAAAAAATTCATAAAAAGGGAATATGAATTCCTTAAGCAAAAGAAATATAATGATGAATATATTAATCTCAATTAATAAAACTTCCAAGATACAAATTATTCTCATTTATTTTGGGATGAGAAAATTAAAATGCAGTATCCTTAAAGTTTAAATGATGAATCTCAAGGATTAAATAAAATTCCATTTCTTACATTCCAAAAATATCGGAGGATGATCCCTAGAAATTTACTTTAAGTAATGGGAATATGTTTCATATAGAGTATAAGAGGCCATAAATAATTAAATTTACCATGAAATATGAAGTGTCTAATTAACATAATAGAATATATAAAAATTCAACATAATTCACCATAAACACTTCAATATTTAAAATATAACAATTTTGATATTTATATAAATAAATTCACTTATCCATTGGATATAGAGAAAAATAAATGTCAGTATCCTTTGAAACCAAGATTCTAAGAAATATACCATGAAATTAATACAATAGATGTAGAATAAGATTATTAAGTGGTAAAATGTGCACTTACTATCTAATAAAAAATTATGAATCATTTATTTGATTTTATTTATGTTCACTCCTTTATATCATTAAATGTTTCTATGATTATTTACTTATCTCCTAAATAATTGGATATTCTGTTATTAGTAAAAACATTCGACATTACAATGATTATATCCCAATTATATAACTATTCTATGATTGAGTTCTATGAGAAGATACTTCTTAAAACTAGTTATTCTTCCCTTAGTATATTACGACAAAATATAGTGTATAACTTGGAATTATTTACATAGATATTGTATTAATTTTTAGGATAGAGAAATATAATTATATATATATAATCGTACAATTATCAAATATCAGTATAGGGAAAATTATGAATGTTATTTGGAACTAATTTCGTTATATGGGTTTTGATACCAACCAATGAGAGATATTTGGATCAAATGGTTTATGGGGAACTTAACATTGAAGACATGAAAATTTTATGAGAATATTTCAATGTTTTTTCTAAATAGTTCCCTATATTACCCTTATATTATGAGGTTGAATTTTCAATTTATCCCTTTCTTGATGTAATCTCTATATTAAAAATTCCTTATAGAATGGAATAAGCGAATTTGATTATTTTAATAATTAAATTTATGTTAATTTAGACAATGGTTTTATACACCAAACAACTTCACCATGAGGTATACTAAACCATACCTTTCAAATATAGATATTATATATTATTAAATGAATATTGATTACAAAACATAGAGATAAATGCCAGAATAATATAGTACTATTATATTTGGATACTTTGATACAAGAACAATTGGTTTATAAGTTAAATATACCTTCTCACACTAATTTATTCATAAATAGAAACCTTATTTGACATATCATACTTAATAACATTATTTATAACATATGGAAATGGAATATAAGAAAGGGTGGGATCATATTCTTGGTATGGGTAAGTAAGAGTGATATCAATGATCACTTAAAGATAACATGATCATAAGAATATGAGAATATGATCATAACATTTGAAAACCATTCCCTACATATCATAGATCATAATATCGAGTCATGGAATAAATCATAGTAGATTATATGACATTAATCATAAGAGAATCAAATAACATAATACATGAGAGCATAAAATTGGAATAATACATAGATTTTCTCTACCCACATAAGAATAGAAAACCATTTCCATTATATGAAAGGCTCATTTCCAAGACTATCATAGGACATTGGGTTCAGTCCCCAAACCATTGTGGTAGTCAAGGTTTACTCCAAATATTATCATAGTGGATATATTCCCTTTGTAAAACCATGATATTTTATATTATATTAGTCTTTAATAAATATTATTTCTTTGATATCTTTCTTTATACACAACACTTAGTTTTAATGACCCGTGGTCTTCTATTAAAATATTATTTAACAATTATCTCTTAGAAATTGAGTTAGTGGATATAAATAGGACTACCCAAATTATGAAAATATATGTTTTATATTTGTATAAAATAAATTCATTGGTTATTGATTAATTATAAATTAAAATAAAATACAATTGAAAAATAAAGAATTTTTTTTATGAAAAAACTTTTTTTATGTGTACAATATTTTTTTATCATAATAAATTAAATTAATCACTTTTTGTGAATGGGTTTAAATAAATTTATATATTATATATTAAATAAATAAATTAAACATCCAATCAATATTTTTATTATGCATGGGATAGGGATAAGTCTAGTTTTATACATGAAAACTGTAATTTTCTAAAAGTGATGTTCATTATGTTTTGAAAAATTATTTTAAAATTAATTTATATCACTTATAGAGATTGAATTTGATAAAATAGATTCCACATTTGTAATTATGTGGTTAAAATTTGGTAAATATATCCTTGTTATTTTTAGGCATTATGAATAGTAACTCTGGTAAAATTTATAACCTCAGTAAAGAGTAAATTGGGTTATTTTAGGTTAAAACATAGTGATAAGGCCATAATTATTCATCATAATTCTTATTGGGTGAACATAATTCGATCCATATCACCTTGGAATCTAAATGTATTTGTTTAACATACACATTACCGTGAAAATAACTAATATAATATTTAAAACAAAGAAGAATAAAAAATTTCACTCTATTACTTTTAAATATATATTATATGTCCACATATGAAAAAAAGTTAGGAATGAATATAAATATATATTTTTAGAATAATGAAATAATTTATAATATTTAATTTTTTTATATAATCACCATAAATTCTTATGACACGCTGATAGAATATTTCGCAAATTAATGAAAAATATAAAATAAATTCTTTTAGAAATATTAAGTGATATAATTTGAATGAGTTATAGTGTTCCATAAATTTTATAGATGGGTATGGCATATTAGTAATCTATTAAAGGATTATATTGGAATTCCATATTTTTATTTATGCATTTTAGGTAAAATTAATTGAATAGTTTCAATACTGACAATAATGATATGTTATGAAAATAATATTTTATTAAATTATTTATTGTCCAAAAAATTTTGAAAGTGGAAAATAGGGATAATATATGGTCTGAAATATTATCCCTTGTCAATTTATGATTAAATATTTTCATTAGTAGTAAAATTATAACCCTTTAAGAATGAAAAATTCATTATCATGGTAAAAGTTAAAACGGGTTAATGGGGTTAAACTAAATATTATGTATTAAAACACCTATTAAACATGTCTAAATTATATTAGATGATGGGATTACATTTCATTCCTTATAAAAATATTTTATGTATGGGAATTATTATGAGTTTAATGTTTATATATGATATTTATGAAATAATTACACATATGGAATGATAATATCATATCTATCTTATTACCTTCTAAACCATTAAGAGATGATAACTTTGCATGTGCGTATCTGTGGACTATCATCTACACAAAAATAAGTGATTATTTTTTCCAATATATTTTATATTTATGGTAATGAGTATGTATTTGAAAATATATATGATTTATATGATATAATAATGACTCTAAAAATCTGAACAATTGTCTTCTATTCGTTTATTGCATCTGTTTAAAAGTGATATCAATGTTCATGTGTATGTATGGCTTACTATCTCCTTGAATGGTGTAATTCATTTTTCAATCTCTAAATTTTATAGATTAATCTAAATAAATATATACATAATATAAATAAATTATATCATGGTTAAAATTTTGGATATTGTAGAACCATAGCCAATGTAAAAGGACTGAAAGTAACAAACCCAAACGTACAAGAAAAATAAAGCAGGTATTACCAATAGTAGTGATTTTTACATATAATTATTAATAAAAATGTGAAATAATATTAGAATTAAATCATATTTGATATGATATATATGTTTATAGACCATTAATATATTTATACTAAATTTATATTTATTATTTAGCAGGTTCAAACATATATGATGTAACTCAAATCTGAGGTAAGAGTTTATTTCACTATCTCATTATTATCCGGGATTTTTTTTAAGTATCCCCTGGGGAAATTATTTGATATATATTTCTTAAACATAATATACTTTATTATCCTCTAGTAATTCATGTAAATTTCAATTAATGGTATAATTTCTCTCTATTGGGTACTTAAAATGAGTGATAACATATTTTTATTAATACAGACTTTATTTCTCCCTTTGAAAAAAAAACATTTTTTCTAACTTGTCCATGTTTTCTAAAAAAATTAATTTTTTTATTATAACCCCATAATTTACCAAAGAAATTATTTATTCATGTTTGACATTTTTAAATTTTTTTTGAATGTAATCTTCTTGTCATTTTTTGAAAAAGGTTCATTTAGCCTTTTACAAATGTTTAAAAAGGAATGCCTTTTAACATATGGGACAAGAATGGAATTTATCACCATCATGATATCTCAATTAGTTTAATATTATTATAAAATTTCACAAGGTTATTTTTAAAATAAATATTTTTCCTTAATATTTGGGAAATATTATTGATTTCAATGTTAAAAAAGGATATTTTCCTCAAGAAATTTTCCAGTGATCGGTTAAAAGTATTTTCATCTATGTAAACATCCTTATTTTAATATTATACTGAGGATATAATCTAATTATACTATCCAACATATATCTCAAGTTGTTATATTAATATTTTAACTATGGATGTACTATTTTGATAACATTCTCCATATTACATTGGATGGTTTATGATTCTATTTATTGATTAGGAAAATTATTAACATTTTGTACGGTCATTTGTCAATATAAATTCTTATTTTCATTAACACATTTCAAAAAAGTAATTAATTATACATACTATGTGATGGTTGGGGCCCAAAATTACATATCCCCTCGATGCGTTAGAACGTATCATGGGAAAAACAAGCTTGTGTATTTGGATAAGGCCTTATACATTTATGTAATATATATTAGCATGAATCCTTGATGGAATGTTATATATTACATGGAATGAGGACTCAAAATATTGGGTTCCATAGATGGCACTACTAGAGGTATCACTTGTGGAACAGTGACCACCATCTCTGGAGTATGGTCATCACCACCCTCCTAGAACATGACTATAGGATATCATTGTGGAATAGATCTATAAATTCCAAGGCCACACCTCATATTGTTTTAATAATGGTAAAGATCATAGCTACAAAAATAGGATAGGTAGAATCCTTCTTATGTAAAAGTTACACCCCTCTACCTACTCCTAGAGCTATGTCTGAGTGATAGGATTTTTCATTTAGAACATAAGAGACATTACCTATTATTCACTACTAAGGTTAGGTCTGGCTCAAGATATCTGTGTGCCTGTAATGGTACTAGTATATGGAATTTAAATTTCATGTTATAGATGAAGGACCACTTTAATATTCAATTGGAATCCCCATTTAAAGGTGAACATATTCTAAATTATAGATTTATCAACTCTTTCCTTTACATAATTTAACAACTACCTAAAGTTCCATTTCCTATTTATATAAGTACATACTTTATAAATTGAAATGGGTAGTTCTTTTAAATACATCCAAAACCTTAAATTAGGTAACATAATGTAATTGGTAATATGAGATGATCGACTATATAGTTCATAAATCCCAATATTTAGAGGCATATGTACTCTTTGTATTACAAATGAAATTCATGTATATAAAAACAACTAACATTTAGTCTATGTAACCTCACTTAAAAACACCAAACATGTGATAGTTGGTTAGTTATGTTTTCATCATCAATATATATAGGAAAAGACCATTTATGTTGACAGAGACACTTTAATAACCTTTTATCTAATTTCCTTTCTCCTACAAAAAATTAGCTTCTTAACAGATACCTCATTTAAGGCACATACAAAAAATATCATGGTGTAAGGAAATTAATCCTACATGTAAATGAAAAATTCCTGACCTATTAGTATTATAAGGTTTATAAAATATTTCATGATCAATTATTCCTTATTGTATTATGACAATGATAAAATATAATCCAAAATAATAAAAATAAACATCAAACATCATGTGTGTCACCCAATGATGGAATAAAATCAACTATAATAAGTGGAATCCAAAACAAAAATTTCTATCCTAGGAAATTTGGATTTTTACTGTATATGGATTATATACTCCTAGGTACATCTAATTACAAAACTCTGAAACATTCCTAATTTCTTATCTTATATTGAAAAATGATAAGACAAATGAAAATAAATGCTCTAATACAAGTTTGTAATGTCCCAACCTGGGAGCCACTATATGGTGCCTCGAGCTAGAGGGTCACATAGCCTTAAGCACACCTCCCCATATGCCATAGGTGGTTGACTAGTAGTGAAGGAATAAGGTGGTATAGTGGGGGGACTATACCCTCACGATCTTATTAGTACAATGGTGAAATAGATAGATAAATATAAGAATCATAATAAATATCTAAAAATGAAAGGTAAACCATTACAAAGTAATAAATTATCAATAAAAAAATATTTGGTACAATATATAAACTGATGTAATTTCATGTATCTATTAAAATGGAATATACAGACATGGAAGCATACATTCATCTCAATACATGAATTAAAAAAATAAAAGGACCAAAAATATGATCTCCAATAGCATCATAATCCATAGATTAGTTCTATGATTCTCAAATCCCATTTTATAATCAAATAAAGCATTAATAACTAGGAACTTTCTCTTATCCCTACCTACATCCATATAATATTCTTGGGTACCATCATCCACCAAGATAGGGTGTTCGATAAACTCAATAGGCCACAACCAATGTTGTATGCCAATACCCAGTTAGTGAATATTATATAATTAGTGGATAAATGTATAATAATTATAACCAGTAATAAAAACTATAAATGGGGTCAAATATGGTTCCATAAGGACACTAATTTTACACTATATACATCATCCCATGCCGAAAAATATCTAAATAAGTAACCATGTGTATACATATATATATGGTTTGTATATGTAGTAACGTCTACATCCAAAAGTATGGATATTGTTACTATCCAAGACCTGAAATGTAACTCAGGAATCCATGGTTATTATCATGAGTCTCTCATGTTTCAAGGGTGTTCATTCCTGGCATCACAAGTATAAGGTATTCCCTTCCCAATTTCAAATCAATAGGGTCACCATGCCCATTTACCAAAATCCATAAGGGTTATCATTCCCATTCATCATAATTCATAAGGGTCATCATGACCATTCATCATAAATTATAATGGTATCCATGACTATGTATAATAGTATAGGGAAGCTGTTCCCATTTCACATAAACATAGGGTCGTCATGCCCATGTATTATAAAGTTGGGTCATCATGCCTGTATGACCACATTGGGATTCCATGACCATATAACAATATTGGGATGCCATGACCATATAAAAATATTGGGATGTGATGATTGTAAACAATATTGGGACACCATTCCCATATCTCTTAAACATGGGGTCATTATTCTTTTATATCATAAATCATAAGGGACATTGTCCCCATTTATCTTAATAATGAATAGTGGTCAAAGGATTTAGTAAGAGTTGATCGAAATTTTCTATTTCATTAGAATTTCACATTAATAAGGGAACAACCATTGCCTACTTTAACCAAGTGTCATGGTCGTACTACTCACACCTATTAGTTTCAATATAGTACAATAAGTGGGATAACCATGATACACTACTATAATTGTCCATTATAAATTATGATATCTTCACCTACAAGTCAATCCAGACACATTGATAATTTTTTTGGTTATATAAACATGCAATTCAAATATTAATACAAAGGTAACACCCAAAGGGGTGGATCACGTTGAGGTTCATGACCTCCGATGTCTTTTGTGATGTAAAGAGATTCATTATGACCAATAATAAGAAAAAAAGTTAGATTCATTTTAGGGAAAATTATCAATGAAACTGGCATGCGGTACAATGGAATATAATATAAATCCTAACAACATTGAGGGATAATTACTAAAACGCTAACCTTATGACTGTAAAAGATAAATCATCTAGTATCAGCCTCCGGTTTTGTCCAAATTGGGATAAAATTGAAAAAATAGATGAATGACCTGAAAATAGGGAATAAGATCCTTTAATAAAATAATGTATCTAATAGGAATATAAATGACAGAAGGTTTCTAATTAGTATATCACATACTAGGGGTGATCCAACAAGATAATCTAAAGTCGAATCAGAGTCAGGGTGGAATATTTCTACAAGAAACTAGGTGCATCTTGTAGGGGAGATCAAAATTGAGAAAACATAGCCACCTATCTATTGGAGTAAGAAAAAAAGAAGGAGTTTAAATTTATAATCCCTTAAGGGAAAAGATTAATTTTTTCTAACTTATAGGGGTCACATGGTTGGCCAAAAAATGCACTAACTGTGTTCTATATACTATCCTAGTAGGGAACTCACATTGTTCATGCACACAGATTAGGAAACCATGCACAAAAAGTTCAATAATTATTTTCAAAAACTATAGAGAATCCTCATAGGTGTGAGTCCAGGGTCACATGGTTAGGGAGAACCATGAAGTCAACTTCTTCTTACTAAAATACCCCACACGGTATGAAGAAAAAATGTGAATTTGGTGGCATAATTTCTACTAACCATGTGGCCTAGTTGTTTCCTCCACTTACTGGTGTTCTAGGCTCCAAACAAGACATGAACACCCTTTTTTTACTCCATAGCCTCAATAGGAATTCATATTAGTCTAATACCAAAGAATTAAACAAAAATTTAAAGGATTTATACCTCATAGAAAATACAAGTTGTTATAATAAGTGAATTCTCATGCAATATTCTCATCCTATCTAAGACACAATGAAGTAGTAAAGATGAAAAATAACTTAAATAAAATATAACCAATCCATAATTTAACCTTAAATATGTGACCCCGATCAAATGGAGATCCTATTAACAAGTCATTGACCTAGATGTCATACCTCTCATGTCGTGTGAAATCAAGGTTTTTAATCTATTTCCCATCATTTCTTAGCAATTGGTTACTTCCTATATTTTCAACACATATAACGAGGAACATTGGAGTTCCTATCCATCCAAGGAGGCAATTGATATTTTGAGGATGGGATTGGCCCTTCACGATGATTATTACGTATCTTGTATATAATAGGAATCAAAACCCATGTTGTTCATTTAAGCCATGTAGTTTAATGCCATGTGTAAATGATATATATGTTGGAAATTATGTATCAGGTATTGAGCTCGAGCCTTAGGAAGGCCTCCTATAAATCCTATTTAGAACAGGAATCAGAGCCATCATATTCCAATATATATTCAACATGTGGATGGGTGGTGATGGATAATCAATTCTTGTGAGGGTTATTTCCCCACAGTTTAATAATATGGTAGTGTCTTTTGGGACTTACCCTGAGGTAAGTTCCATTGTGTAGGGGTAGTTGTATCATTCCACTGAATTAGGCTTACACATCGATGTTTCCCTGAATATAGAATATTTATGATGCAAGTGATATGATCATTTCAAATCCCTAATACCTTTTGAGTCATGATCAGTTTGAAAAACAAGGGATAACAAATGATCAGACTCACTGCATATGAATACAGGACTTATTCCTTGGGGAGACCCTAAGGGGTGTTTTATATAGATCTTGGGCCTTATGAAATTGTAATACATATCCAGTTTTGATAGGAATTAAGTCTATTATAATTTAGTTATATTCTGAATCCTCTATTGGATGAATAATAATTATGAACCGAAAGGAGAGTTTTGGTCCCACGAGTTATAATGTCTAAGATATGGAGGGGATTTCACTAAGTTGGATGACCATTAGAGCACACGCCTTAAGAAGTCATCCTATGTATCATATTTAGATAGGAATCATAGTTCTCATGGTTTTGTTTGATTGTTAATATTTTGATGGATGGGTAATGATGATGAACCCGTATGAAGATTTTAGGTACCGTGGTCTAGAGTTTCTAATACATGGAGGGGATTATACTAAGGTGGATTCCCATTAGAGATTATCCATTTGGAAGTCACCCTATGAATAATGTTTATATAGGAATAAGTGTTCGCATATTTTAGTTTTGGGAATTTATGAATATGTATAATAGAAAAGGTTATCATGTAAAGGGGTGTCTTCTTAACATGTCCTGAGTGCCAGCCTGAAATGTCATGAGAGCCTATCTGGAAATGCTGATATGTCTCAAGTTGTTTCACATGATTGAAGCAGACATGTTAGAGGTATATCACATGATATATTTGGAATGTCTATAGTAAATCACATGATCAACATATAGATATCTAAGGGTGTCACGTGATCAAGGCTAACATGTCCTAGTGGGTCGTGTGACCATGGCTCACATGATTGAAGGTTATTGTGTGATTCAGATGAAATGTATATAATACTTCACATAACATTGGTGACAAGTCCAGATGACTTATAAATACTTGGGATACATTTTTGTAGGACTTACCAAGAATTTGTATGAATTTCTAAAGTAATTATCAACACTTGGGTGACAAGTCGAGAGGACTTCTTAAGACTTGGGAGACATGTCTGGAGGACTTCACAATACATGGGAGACATGTCCTAGTGTTGTCGCATGATCTAGATATGTCATGAGAAGCACATTATTACTTCTCATGAAAATTATCATATCCATCTTCACATTAGTATTGTGTAGTTTTATCCTTTATTAGGTTTGTTCCTCTAGGTTCCTCAAGAATTATGATTTCAAGTTTTTGTGTGAATAAGTCAACATTTGCAAATTCCTTTACATGACATAGTTGTATCACTGAATTCATTCACGTGATCTATAGGGAGGTCACCTGAAACATGTATTCATTTCACCTGATCCTTTAGGTCTTTCATTGAACCTTACCTAGTGAAAGACCCTTGTGATGGCATGGATTTCTGCTCTGAGAAGCCTTCTCTTCTATGATCCCATTTTTATTCCTTATGCCTCATGTGTGTATTAGTCATACTTTTTTAGGATAAGGGGGATGAATTTATAGTCCACACCACCTCAGTTATATCCTACCTTTCATTGAACATATATCGTAGATATGAAATCAAATCAATGGAGGAATTTTTGCATCATGTACGTCTCATGATCCTTCCACGATATGTCCATGGAATTTCTTGATAAATAGTGACCATGAGAACACTCTTTCATCACCTTATATTAGAAATTGTCTCATCAAAATGGATTTCCCATAATCATTTTTACATATTAAATGGACTTTTCACCATTGAGATGACATGTATAATAGTATCCACAAGACCAACACGCTTGTAGAAAGGATTTCATGTGATCGAAGAAGACTTATCTGGGGTCCTTCATGAGACTATGATGGCTTATCAGGGACTTTTTCTGAGATCAAGATAGGTTTTTAGGGGCGTCTCATGAAATGATGTTGTCTTGTGGAAGAGTCTTTGCATGAGAAATGGTGATCACATGACACGCATAACCCCTTCACATGAGAATCAACATATCTTCACCACATGAGTGACTTCCTTATTTTTTCAGTTTTTTATTCATTATTTTAAAAGAAATGTTGAATTTTACCATGGGTTATCCATGACTGAATTTTATGATCCTTATATAATCTCATGATGGCATGTAATAATTGTCACATATAGTCAAACTTCTTCTCTATGTGTGTTGTGTGATACATTTTGGATCGTATGGTGGTGTGTGAGCACTGTCACAAAAAATACATCCACTTGTTATCCAAAGGGGAATCATCTGATTGAGTGGATATGTATTATTTCCTTCACATGATGAAAGTTACATGCCAACATTACCTCACATGAAAAGTTCTATATTTTTTTAAATGTATATATGTGGTCTCGCAAATTTCATAATCATGTCACATGAAAATAAACATAAATCCTCATCACAAGAATCTTCCACATTTTTAAGACTTTATTTTATAATGGTATTTAATTGATTATCATGTGTTTTTTCTTGGCATGTCACATGACCGGTGGATCTTCTTAGGTAGCCTCTGCATGATTATTAGTGCTTGTCTGGGAGTCTTCATAAAAACATGAGGGTTTGTCAGAGGGGCTTCATGTTATTATTAATGAACCACGTGCAATGAATGATCCATTTTCATTTCTTTCCTAGGATTATTTTATATCATGTCCACCGTGAGGTTATGTGATGCACACAATTTATATTTCTTGGATTCATGTTACCGTGTCACTCCTTCCTTTGTTTTGAAGAGAAAATTAGACCCATCCTTTGGGTATTTCATCAATTCTTGAATTTCCAATGCCCATTTGGAGGGAGTCAATAAATTCCCACCCTAAGGAGTAAGGTCTGTAGTACCAAGGAATTAGCTCTAAGGAGATTAAATGATATCTTGATTCGTTGACTCTTCCACTGACCGATGTCTCAAGTGTAATTTAGTCATCCAGGTGACCTTTGGTAATATGTAGGATGTCCGATAAATATTTGAGAGGGGGGGGGGGGGGGGCTCATTACACTAGTTAATTCAAACTCCAATGATCTTGTGATTTATACCATCTCACGACTACTTCATGAGACCTCTCCACAAGACCTATTTTGTATAACCTCTTCACAAGAACAAATCACAATATCGCTTCAAGAGAATTGACTGCATGATCTCATTGCATGACTTCCTTGTCTCAGTACTTGTTCAAATGAACCATGAACAAAATATTGGTAATTTTTTTGAACCTTAATGAATGATATTAACTACATTACTATCATGTATACTTTTCCTGATCCATTGGATTGATCATGTGATATCTTGAACATTACATAGTTCATTAGACCATCTCAGTTTTACGTGATCGCAAGTCTTTCAATGGTTCATGTGGTCTCGCGGTGCTCCATGGATCATGTGATTTTAGAGACCTATATCAATTCATGTGATAATGAATACTTGTAAGGTTTATGTGATTCACATAACTCTATTTGAGTCACATACCTCTCTTTTTATGGGATTTCCTTACCCATTTGACATGTGATTCTTTTTTTGTAGATATGGATTCCAGTTCTTAGAAGTCATCCAACATAGATGTTCATAGTGATATGAATGTTGGGAATCCAAATGAAAATCCTTGTTATCATGATTTCTTAGACAACGAGGCTTTGAAGGGAATTATTCTACCCGAACTTCATTGTTATCCCCTATCATACCAACTGTCTTGGTATAGATTCAGTCTTCTAGATGATGCTTTCATTCTTTCACCTGATTACAATCTTCTATCTTTCTTGATTTAATCTTCCCTTGAATATATTCAAATAAATATATCTAAGGATAGTCAATTGGTTATCACACCACTCTATGGATTATCTCACATGTCGGATAACTCCCCATGGGGTCCAGATGGTTGCGATATTTCCCATCATCCAATATCGTAGAGCTATTCGAACATACTCATCTCACCATTAAATAACCCATGAAATAGTTGGAGCTCGAAGTGGTACATGTGACATGGTAGTAATTTGTTTGATGAATTTTCATAAAAATTTTGTGTCATGCAATGCTACTCAAGAATTATACATCCAGTTACCTTCTATTCATCTCTATGTGGTGATATAGACTTCTCAGTTTATCATGTATTTCCAGTCAGAACTTCTCAAATAGATGATTAGATATTAGTGTCCTGGTACTAATTCCTTCTATATGTCCCATGAAAATGTAGGGTTCATCCTTTGGTATATTTACCAGCATGGAAGAATACACCTTTTTAAGGAGATGTTTGAATAATTTATTCATACTATAGATCTTTGGGATGACCCCTATCAAACTTCTAACATGGAAAAAGACATGATCATCATTTTCAATGGAAATATATGGAAGGAGATGATCCTACACTCTATCTTTTCTTTAAGGATTGGATCAACATATTCTTATACCATAGTGGGACTCATCCAACTAAAATATTCCCCCACTTATTCACTTCTATTCAGATTCAGAACATTGTGGGATCTTATAAATCCATACTTGAGGCCTATAAGTATGCCCCATGGGGATACATAGTAAGATTTGAGGTATCTCGAATTCTTTATCTAGTAGGGTTAATAGACATGATTTTGAACAGATGGATTTTCTATGTTAGGGAATCATGCTTGGGAATTAAAATGGGCACATTGGTTATATAACATTTATTATAGAGGGGCGGCATCTTAATCAACCTGATCAAACCCTTCTTTCTATTATTAGTTAATTTTTCATATCCATTAGGAAAACATATATTAATGGATTTGTATCCCCTTACACTTCCTATTTAGATGGATATTAGATATTTTTTAGTGTTTTAGATATCATAACAATATTGGAATCCCTAATACTTCATTTCACCCCAAGATGTTGAATGTTTCTAGGTTGATATGATGACACTAGGACCTAATGAGATAATTGACATGTTGCGCTAGCATGATTTTTTCAATTTCACTCCTTATCCTACACTAACCAGGATAATTATTGATAATGGTTGTGGTTATCTCAGTGAGAGGTCATATAAAATCTCCCTCCTATATGTGGTTCTGGTGGACCTGTATAAACGAGCCAATTATTTTCAAGCCATATACCCCATATCTGTTCTCTCTCAAATTTAGTTTTATTCAAAGGGTTTTTCCACTCACTTCAGTTAGCATGCAGTGGGAACAAAATATCAAGATCATTCTCCAATTTTGGATCATGTTGAAACATGAAGACATGAATGCAGATGTTACTCTTCCACCTATCAATGTCCTTGTTTTTCTATCTCACAAATATTCCTAGTCTTGTGTGGAATCCAACCAGAGTGGTGTACTAAATATATTGGTATGTTAGGTATAAAAACCATGTGCTTAACTATCCTCATTATTTTTAGTAGAAATGAATTTATTTTAGTACTTGGGCTATACTCCAAGGAAGCTCTCTCATTGTTGTGATGAATAACCCAATAGTGGGAATTTGTTTTGAGAGGTTGGTCTTTTAATATCAACGATGGATGATGCATAGATTAAGAGGAGAGTACATGATAATTATTCTCTTTCTTCTTCATCAGCTCAACTAATAATTCCTCCTTCTAATGTTCCCACCCTAGTGTTTATAGAAAACCTAATATCATGAAAGAAAATTCGTAAGAAAATCCAATCCCAGATTACTGAGACAACCTTGGAGGATTTTTGTGGCCAAGAGGAATTCCTTCTCTAGATCTTTCATGATCTAGGGGTAGGTGGCTTTGATTTCCAGCCATTGAATGATATCATGCAACAAATTGTTCTAACCCGACAATAATTGGATAGTAACAAGGTAGACTTGTGAAGGTTTGAAAATAGGACATGCTGGTTGTATTAATAAGGGAATCTTTATAGGTTCTTGAATAGTGAAATCAAATAATCTCTCAACTGCACACCCAAATGGATAACTTGACTGCACATATAAAAAAACTAGAGGATATCATAGGACACACAAAGTATGATATTTCAGAATCATCATCCTTATTGGTGAATAATCAAAAAGGTGTTGTGGAGTTTCCCTCTTTTATTGAATCTCTTTATCCTTAGGAAACAATAGAAGTAGTAGGGAAGACTGCACTTCAGTGATCAATCATAATTTCTCTCCAAAATCTAGCTGATTTGGAAAATTCATCTGATTGAATGTTATTATAGATAGATCACAATTGTTTTTTTTTCTTTTGATGGAATCCTTGGAGAGTCTCTAGAATGTGGAGAATCCCTTTTTTGTTCACCTTATCTATGAATAAATCTTCTAAACTTTACATGTCATTATTCATATTTATTTAATCCATGTTGTTCATGATATTTTATTGAACTGATATAATATGGATCATAAATGATACCCATCCTTTGTATAATACCAATTAAACCCAAATGATTTGAATTGAGTGCTTAACTCATAATAGAATTCCCTTGAGAATTACTCATGATTTCCCACTGGCATGATATTCTTATTTAATTCTTCTACTCTATTTTTCATGAGATAATATTTTTTAAAAAGATAATTTGGGTAAGATATATATCTTGTAGGAAGAGAAATCAAATTTTTTTGGAAGTAAATGGTGTTAGAAACTACAGCCTGATTTTTTATAGGGATGAATAATGATCCCTACAAGCATTGTATATTTTTATTTTTATATTTCCCTATCATTTTACTATTTTTATATGGGGAAATATTAGAGGGAAGGGACATGTCTTTTTCATAAGATACCCACTTATGGGTTTTCATTATTTCATGTTTTATACCATTCTCATTTTATAAATTCTAAATATTTCCTGGATCACACAAAGTGCATTACCAAGAAGTAGAGACTACACTTTTTCTCAGGGTTCCATTTTTGGGCTTCCAACCTAGAGAACATTGTGTCTCTTTCAGAAAATTGTTTTAAGGTCTGGAAAATTATACCATTTTTGTAATGTAGTGTAAGGTCTTCCAAATCAGACCAATTGATTATATATTTTAAGGTCTTCTAGCTAAAACTATCTATTGTTGTATTTTTAAGGTCTTCTAGATCAGAACTTGAGATACTATGCAGTTTTGGGTCTTTGTGCCAGGACTTGATTGATGAATATGGAATTGGGAAAACATGTAGGGGATGACCAAAAAAAAACACTAAGGTTTTGAGTTCTGTCATGTTTTTGTTATATATAACAAGGATTTTTGTTCCTTCCCTACAAGGAGATGATATCTATTGTTAGTAATTCAAATAACCTTATACATGGTCCCATAGGGCTTACATGAATGGTCTAGTAAACGGGATCCCCACACTATTCACAGGGTCATGGGTGATTTTGTAGAGAGGGTATTGGTGGTTGGTAAAATATTAGGGAATCAGAGTACATTAGGATAATTGGAATATATTTTGTATGAATCAGGAGTCCACGATCGTGAATCAATGAATATGGTATGTAAAAGTGGTTTCAAAGATGACCCAAAACACCGTAAGGTGTTGAGTTCCACCACAGTGTTACCAGGGCTCGTGAGGATTAAAGTTTCCTTCTTTCAAGGTGGATATTCCTTAACATGTTAGGTCAGAAGCCCTTATGCATGGGGAAATAGGGATTACAATAATGGTCAAGTAAAGGTGATCCACACTTGTTTTCAAGGGCCATGGAAGATTTTTGAAAACTCAAACGTCTGGACTGTGAAGTGGGGCATGGAGAAAAGTGATATCCAAGAGGGGTTCTGTCTCCCTAAGGATGTTTATCTTTTGGTTGAGATTATTGATCCATATTCCATGTGGTTTTGAGTTACATGGTGTGGGCCATCAAATGTTTTGGGAATAGAGGGTCCCATTCCTTTTTGAGATAGGGTTCAAAACATGGTGACGTAACGTTGAGGATGTTTTATCTACCCAAATAGTTTTCTCACGGGGATTGTAAATCCTAGTTTAGGAAAATTTGAGTTAACTATGGGTGGGAACTAGTGGGTATAGGTCCATTATTGATAATAGTGGGAGCCTATAATTTTCCACATGGTCAAGACAATAACTCCTAGATTTAAGGGGGTACTTCTAAGGACCAAAGGGTCTATTTGGATAAACCAGTCCCTGTTACAAGTTCTCTATAGGGAAGATACATGATCAAGGAATCCCAAGGTCCATGATGTTCTAAAAGAAGGGTATCAACTCAAGGAACTAGTTGTGATATACCATAAATCAAATATATGATGTTTGTTATGGAAATTGTAATATTCAATAAGGGTTTGAGCTCCCTAAAAGTTATGTCTCTGCCTAGTGAACATATTATCCTAGAGAGTAGGTGTAAAAAATCATTAATATAAATTTTTCATAGACTAGGGATTCCAGAAATCAAGGATTAGATTTTAATAGGGCCAAAAAGTTTGACCTATAATATATATTCCTTGTTTAATTATACTCTAACATTTTCTTACACTCTAATGATGAAGAGTTTACCAAGAAGAGACTTGAATTATTTTAGGATTCCCATTGTGGGTTTTTTAACATGATAAGTTGAATGTATATTTCACTATATATTTTAGGGTCTTTCAATTTGAACCATAAAGGGATAAATTTTAAGGTTTTATAGCTTTGACTAAAGTGCACGCAGATTAAGGTCATGATGTACATGAACCTACTATGATGAGGATGTTATAAAATAACCTAATCAGGACACCCAAGGTAAAGATTAATCCACTATCCTTTTGATTGAGAGATTTTTTTTAAATAATGCATCAAAGTCATCATTACATGAGTAATAGTATGGGATGACCATGTTGGGGATGACCCAAAACACCCTAAGGTGCTAAGTTCTTTCATAGTTATGTTAGGGGTCACAAAGACTAAAAAGGGATTATTTTAGGTCCACGATTCCACTGCTTGGTAGATAAAAGACCTTATGAAAATACACCTCTAGAATAGTCAAATAGAGATATATATTTTCTTTTTCAAGGTCTGTTAAAGGTTTATGGAACCCTAAGGCGCTCAAGAAAAGAATTTTTATTTACAGGTTAAGGTTCTTAAAAGATGACGAAATCAACCTGTAATCTGGTTGATTGGGGGTAGGTTCTTGTTTTACATTAATAAATAATGATGAAGGGTGATGGTCAATCCATTTATCTTCATGTATTGAGGTCGTATCTATTATGATTTTTCACTTCATACAATAATTATATTTTCTTTTAATTTTAACAACATGTGGTAAGGACGTTTTCCTTACAGTTTATCATTATGTAGTAAGTACAAGGGAACTGACGTGAAATTATATAAGATATCCTTGGGGACAATTTTCACTGGTTATAGACATTTACATGTAGGGAAAACCTATTATTCATGAAGAGGATTATTAGTGGGAAACCATATGCCGAAGACCTTCTTTTCTAGATTCATCACATGCGTAAGAAAGTTGTATGTAAATCTAAATATTTTATAAGAGGAGTGATATTTTATCAATCAAACCTCATTAAATAAGGGTATATTTAATTTCTATGGTTGGTTTTCCCTAGGTTTCCTTAAAAATATTTTAATAACATGAATCATTAAATAATCATCTCCTTTAAGGATGTCCCTCTGCATAAGATCTAACTCGTATGTAGGGGATACAATCGGGAGCAATAGAGACCCATGACTGGGCTCGAAATAGAGTATCCAGGCATCACTATGGATCCTATGATATGTAGAATAAATCCATATGTAGTTATCTGATTTCTCTTTGCATAGGTACATTCCATATGAAGGATGGGTACATTTTCATCATCGATATTATGACTGGACCCAATATTAGAGATCTGAGTATCACTACATATCATATTATAGCATGAATCAAGACACATGTAGTTATTGAAATTGAAACTCTCCATGTAAGTCTAACCCATATACATGGGGAATTGTTACCATCGATTATTGAGGCTAGACCAAGGGTTGGATATTCAGGTGTCACTACGTATCATGTGATAGAATAAATCAAGCCACATAAAATTAATGTATGAAAGCTTCCTGTGAAAATCTAACCCATACATAGGGAGGGTCCATTTTGTTATTGTGGTTGGACCCTGTATTGGAAATATGGGAATCGATATGTTTCCTTTGATGGAAGGAATAAATCCAAATGTAGTTCTTAGATATATCCTTACATAGGTCTGACACATACGTAGATGGGGTGTATTCTTGTCATAGATATTTCAATTGAACCTTGGATTGGAGATATGGGAATAAATACATATTCTATGATTACAGAAATCAAACCACATATAGTTCCTTAATGGGAAACTCTCCACACATGTTATACCCATATGAATAGGGGGTCATTGTTCCCATTTATTATTGCATCTAGACACATTATTGGAGATTCATGTGTCACTATGTATCCTAATATGGTAGGAATCAAGCCACATATAGTCCTTGTATGAAATATCTCTCTCTGTAGGAATGATCACTACACAGGGAGGGGTCATTTTTATATTGTGTCTAGAACTAAGATTGGAAATCTGGGAATCACTATGTATCCAGTGATGGTAGGAATGAAACCACATGTAGTTCTTGAATGGTAAACTCTCCATACAAGACTAACCCATACATATTGGTGGGAATTATTACCATTTATTATTATTGATGGACCAAGGATTGGAGATCAGGGAATCACTACATATTGTTTGGTGGTAGTAATCAAGAAATACGTAGTTCATTTATGGAGGTGTGGTGGTATACCAACACTAAGGATATTGGTCCTCTCAGGTGAGATCCATAGTAATGCGTAGTTTTATATCATATAAGAGATGTCAACCATGCAGTTTAACATCATGCGTTAAAGATTTGTGGAGTTCCTTTTAAGGTCTTGCATCAAGAACCATGAGGATCCATTCATGAATTGATATGTCTCAATCATGTGGGGAATCCTGAACCAAAATTCTTAAGCACGAGTGAGCTATGCTCAGTGTGAGAAACAAGAAATGTAAAAAGTTTATTTAATGATATAGAGGTGATTAAAATAATGGATGATATAATTTCCATAATGAGGTTTCTAGTGCATGATATAGGATTTAATCATCTCTATGTATCTCATTATATTGAAAATCAAGTCATACGTAGTTCTGGGAACATTTTAACATTGAATGTTAGGGACATCCGCCATGTAGTTTAACATCATATGGAGAGGATAAATGATATCTATATATTTTAGATAGACCCAACATTTAGGATATGGGAATTACTACATATCCCATGATGGAAGGAATAAATTCATGCATAGTTCTTTAATTTAGAGGTTCCTTATTTTGGATTTAACTCATACACATAGATGAGGCACTTCATTTTTATTTCACACAGATCTAGATCATCTGTAGTGAATCATTCATGAAATGAAATTCTATGTGCATTTTAATGTCAAGTGGTAAGGACTCAAGGTGATTTATAGTTTAAAGTCCAACTGTCAGGCCTTAAGATACCATTCATTTTAATGTCTTGCTGTCAGGACTCCTTCTGTTCGGCTTAACATCTTGCGGTAATGATGTATCAGTCATGTAGTTTAATGTCATCCAATAAGTAAATTTTCTTTATAGTTTAATTTCATTTGACCAAGATGTTTTACTTTCATTTTTTCATCATAATGTAAGTACATTTTCCTTGTAGTTTGATTTCATGTGGCCATTATTTTTTCCTTGCAGTTTATTATCATATAGAACAAAATTTTTCTTTATAGGTTAATGTCAAGTGTCCAGGATGTTTTCCTTACAATTTAAAATAATGTGGCTAGGATATTTTCATTTTAGTTTAATGTATTTTTTCCGAGATGTAAGATTCTTGATGACATATACGAAAAGTATTTATTGAGAAAATGATGTGTTACCCATCAATTGTCAATAATGAGTAAGATCTATTGGAATAAACATTATGTATGATTTAAGGTCCTTACCATTTAGGTTCTAGTTTTATAGGATTAATTCCTAGTATCATTGGGGTTCCGAGAGATAATACCAGTTCCCCATGAAGAAATGAGTAGAGGCAAACCTTTTTATTGAAGTCTCATACAATCACATTTGAATGGACTTTGAGATTATGCAGTGCATGAAACCTTTTCTCATCGAGTTGTTCCAACTCATCTATCAATTTTAAAAATTGATCATCGTATAAGAGTTTTCTACATATATATATTCAATGTTAGGGCAACGATAATTCTTTGGGAAATACTTGCTCACTTCCGTACACCAATGAATATTGATTTTCCTATGTAGTTGTGCCAGTGGTGGTATAGTAGGCCCATAAAGCATGAAGGATATTATATATCCCATAATTATTGTCCTTTTACACCATATTATGGAGTATATTTGAGAGAGTCCTATTTAAGGCCTCTATATATACAATTTCTATAGCATGATAGTGGAATGAATGGTTGGTCTCAATGTTGTACTTCTTGTATAATTTCTTCAACTTGGTAGAATAGAATTTTGTGTCATTTTTTATCACTATTATGTGAGGGAAACCGAATCGAGTGATTATTTTTAATTCTATAAAGTTATTTATATTCTTCATCCAAACTTCCTTAAGGGGTAATTCTGCATCCCATTTAGAAAATAAGTTTGTAATAGTAAGGATATACTTAAACTACTTAGTTTTTTCTAGGGGATATGCCCCCCAAACTTTCATCCCCCATATGGAAAAAGATAGGGAATATTTAGCTATATGTAGAAATTATCTGGGTAAATGGATGAAGTTTTCATGAATCTGTAATTCATTTTATTTCCTACTAATTCAACACAATATTGTATCATTGTTTTCTAATAGTAACTAAGCCTCCAGATTTGATAGGAGAGTCTGGTCCTGGATTGATGAGCACCACAAGAGCCTACATGGAATTCTTCCATGATGTAGGGAATATATCCTTATGCTGTTAATCAAATAGGATTCCATAAAATCCTCATTTGTAGAGGGATGTTTTCTCATTTGGCCCATCCTAAAGGGTAAATTTTAGGGCTTAGTGTCGGGTTTGTTCCCATCCATCTAATCCTAAAGGGGGTTATGATTTTGGGGATAATAAATTATGGGTTCCATCCATCATGTGGTGGATATCAATTCATCATTCTCTTGGTCAGTGTTGACCTAATTGATTTTCTCTATGTCATAGATGATGACTAGTGAGACCATCCTTTAATGCATGATAATGAAAATCACATCATCATAATGAGGTTCAGCAAAGATTATGGCTAAATTATAAAGTGTGTTGGTATGAGTATTTTGTGATCAAGGGACATGATGTAGTGTGGTTTTAAAATGGAATTATTTTATCATCCCTCTAATGTAACCAATGATAGGGGAAAACTATTCCTTTTTTGATGGTATACTCATCGTTGACCTGTTTTATCACTAGTTGTGAATCACCTTTGATGTTTAGGAAGGCTATCTATAGTTTTAGGGATAGTTCCAATATTAAAATGAGGTCTTGGTATTTTGTCTCACTATCAGTGAAGCCTTTCTATGGTGAGAAATTGTAGGTAAATTTTTATTTTTCCATAGAAATAAATAAAATCCCTAATCCAACCTCATTATGCTTCATGTTTTCAATCCTCTTATTGATAATCCTTTAGGATACACCATAAAAATACATCCCCCATGTACAAGGAGTTTAATTTCCATAGAAAAACTCTTTGTCTTGAAGCTAAGTTTCCATGGGTGTGCCTCATAGGGTGGGATGCTTTGTAAGAAAATCAGCTATGGATTTCCATTTAACTACCTTTTACGACATGAACTGGATGTCAAATTGTTGCAAAATAACTACCCATTGGCCCAATAACCTATTCAACATTGGGTGGAAAATGATGTAATTAAGCGAGTCAATACAATATACCTAGTGGAATTTGTGATGTTTTAAGTAATGTCTTATATTTTTCATTGTAATGATGAGCATGGGGTAGTTCTTCTCGACATTGGAATATCATGTCTTAGTACCTAACATCGTTTGACTAAGGTATTAGATATTTTTTCATTCCTTGCATCATTTTTCTATGTGATGAGAGCACCAATTTATAGTTCTATGGTAGACACATATTATATGAGAAGCTTTCCTTCCACTGGAAGCATCATGATTGGGGGGTGTAGTAAGTACTTCTTGAGACTCTCAGAGGTTTTATGGTAGTATTTATCCCATTGGTAGGTGAATACCTTCTTCACTAACTTTGTAAAGGGAAGATATTTTCCGACCATGTTAGCTATGAAATGATGAATGTAAGTTAATTGTCCATGGATACACCTCATTTATTTGAGATTCAAAGGGGATTGCATTACTAGTATTACACTTGTATTTTCTGGGTTAACCTTGATTCCATGGGGGAATACCACAAAGCTAATGAATTTCCCTAATGTTACCAAAAATGTTCACTTCAATGGAACCTTACAACTATGTTTTCACAAATTATTAATGATTTTTATGATATGTTATGAGATCACATCAATTTTGAGATTTTATTAACAGTTCATAGATATATCTTTCTATTAGTTTTCCAAATAAGGGCTTAAAAATATGATGCAAGGAACATTGGTAAGCAGCACCTGCTTTCTTTAATACAAATGGCAGGAACTGATAGAAAATATCCCCTAACGAGATCTGAAGTTAGCAGATTCCTCATTTTTAGGGTCCATATTTAATTCATTTTATGTTGAATACCCATCCATGAAGGAAAGGTCTTAGAATCTAGTAGTTTCATTGATCAAAAGTTCTGTGATCAGTAACGATAAATCATCCTTTGGGAAGTGTTGATTAAGGTGTCTAAAATTAATGCATACCCTAATATTATCATTCTTTTTCATCATAGGGATTATTTTGGTGATCCATTTGGGTATTTCACTTCTATAAAAAAGTTAACTTTGATCAATTTTTCGAATTCTGATTCTAAATTTGTATCATGGGAGGGGTGCATCCTTATGGTTGCCTAATTGAAACCTTAATGGTCATCAGGTAATCCAATATGGTGTGTATTCACATGAGGGTTCAGCTTGGGCTTTTCCATATTATTCCAATAGAAAACATGTTGAGGTTTATTTATAAATGAAATATATATCTCCTTCCCCTTGGGAAGCATGGATTCACTAATCAATGGACCGCCTTACCTGACTGACTGACACTTCAATTTTTTTATTTCAAAATATCCGGTTTAAGGAGAAGTGGTAACCAAAGTTATAGTCCCAAAAGACACAACATCATCATGATGGAATCCAAAGTTGCAAAATACAACACATAACCAATTTTCCAAATTTGAATTTCACAAACAACACAGAACCTAATGCCTTGATTCAGGAGTTTCCCGTGTCAGCCAGAGTCGCTTCGTTCGACATCATCCATCAAAATAATTGTTAATCCACCATCGTCACCACCCATCACTAGTCGTCGGTGAGGAAGCCACCGCGAGCCATCATCATCGACCATAAGAACCAACATCGTTGTCAGATACACACAGCTTGCAACATCACCATTGTGAACAAAAAAACCACCAGCAGAGCATCCACTTTCTTCCATGCCACACCTCATGAGATGCCAACCACATATGAAACCACACCATCCCAAAACCTCACAAGGATCCAGTGCACCAGACTGACCAGGCATGGTGAGAAGGAAACAGAGGCCAGAGTAGAGTTTGGGGAGGGAATGCCTAATTGATGAGGGGCGACGTTCAACTAGACCACAAACCACACTCCTCAGAACCACCATCAACGTCACACCGATCATATCCATCCAACCAGAAAATCTGAAACTAAAAATGAAAAATTCATAGCAAACCTTTGGGAAATCATAGCCAAGACGAACAGAGATAGAAAGAAGAAAAAACCATTGTGAATTCCAAAAAACACCATAACCAAACGAAGACTTCGACACCGAGAGAGAAAAACAACACCATATGAAAATCCATGAAAAAATGAAGCAATCAAAGAAACTAAACTTGAACCAACACATTCCCAATTCGTCTTCAACACCATCATGATGGGGTATAGCGCGGTGGTGGAAGACGAAAAGAGTAGAAGGGGGGGGGGAATTACCATGATTGTTGATGATCCAATCATAGATATTAAATGAAGAGAAGGAAGAAGGAAATTATATTTGGTGTCTTAATGGACAACCCTGAACTCGTTGTTCGATGTGATATCACTGAACTGATCCTTGAGATTAACCATCCTAAGATTGTTTTTCTGTCTCTTATCATACCCTTGAATGGGAATGTTTATAAAAGATAAATCCCACTGAATATATCCCAAACATCAACAATTTGAAATCAAGATTTGGTTGATCTTGGAAACATTATCAATTATATCCCTTCAGATGTTGAAATTTTTGAGTTTACATGAAACATATAGGGTTATGATATGTCCCTAGATAACTTCTTCCTAATCCCGCTATGTTAATGAGATTGCGACATGTAATTCTTAGGGAATATTCTCCACTCACTAAAAATTTGATATAGTGACTTATGTATTGAAATCTTGTATGCTATAAAGGGATTTAATGATTAAATATCTCACTTATTTTGAAAGATGGAGAGAATTCAATATTGAGAGTTTGGATGGAATAACTACCAAATATTTTAGAATGTCTTACTTTTGTGCCAAAGGCCTATGCTTCCCAAGGTGGGGTTGCTCCTTATTATTTGGATTAGGATTTGAAGTGTTTATGGTGAATGATATAGGTGATTGAGAAAAGGTTTAAGGAGAATTTTATTAAAGTGGTGTAGGTCACATTGGCATCCCTATTTATTTGGGATGATCCGACAATCACACCCCCACTAGATGGTCATGTAAGATGACTGGGATTTGAGGAAAAATTGAGGGCTCTAGGACACCTCTATGTGTCTATTGAACTTTCTAGAGTTCCCTCCCATAGGTCTCGATTGAATATATATCCTCTGTGGGTATATGACCAAGATATTAGGTCTAACCACACTCAGGTTTTACCTTGTATCCTTGGATCCTAAACCTTCGGTCTCCAAATCCCCATTCAGGTATGGGGGACTCATACTCAGAGGCATATTCTTCATTGGGAAGGGGTTTGTTAAGTGTACTATGTTAACATAAACAAAAATGAGATCTTCATTCCATGAGGGTTCCATTTGGTGGGGTGGTTCATGTTCATTGGATATTAAATAAAATAAATCTAAAGGAGTCAAACCATGTGTAGGTTCTGAATATGACTCATACTCTTCTACCTTTTTCTATGTCTAATAATTAGATCCACCTCTGGGAGATGTATCTGATTTCACCTCATTGAGATATGTGATCTTTGTGGGTTTTTGAAGCTTTTCTATCTGGGTGGTATAATCTTGGTCAACTATTTTTCAAGTCATCCAGTTATTGAACTTTTTTCCACACAAAACTAGAACTTCTTGCATGTCACCATCTTATTATTATTGGGAAACAGTAATCAAGTCACCTATGCTGGGTAATTCTCCAAAATCACATGTCCGGAATCAACCATGATTTGAAGGACTTCATTAAAGATGAAGTAATCGTGGATGGTGTGACCCAGCCTCCTATGGAAAGGGAAGTAGTCAGGATGATTAGTGAGGCTGACCTCATTGGGTTTCCTGGGTTGTGGTATATTGAGTAGGTATTTTCCATGGGTAAAAGGAAATAATTGGGCGCCTGCTCATTTCGGATGGATTATACTTTATTCATCCATCCCATGAATCATGAGTTACCTTAATCTCCTTTTTCTTCTATTCAAGGGTGATTTTGACATTGTTTCCACTCTATGAGAGGAACCATGTGATTTTGGGCCTACATGGATTCTTGAATGTACACTTATATTGGTTTTAGGGTAACAATAGAATTTTTTGTTTTACCAAGCCTCTTTCCCTATACTAAGGGAATGGTCTGAGATTTATATTGGTTCTTCTGGATGGAATTTTCCAAACATTGTTCGATTTATGTGACCTCACATAATCTACCTAGATACTTCATTAGGATCAAAGGAATTTTCATCTCATATAAAATATTTTTGGAATAGAGTTCTAGATGTTTCTCTTATGAGAGAGAGATTCTGAGTGAATATGTTAGACCTTTCCATCTGGTTATGAGGTCATAAACCCTCTCATTTTCATGTTTTTTTTATCATATTGTGGTCAAAAATTTTAATTTTCCTTATCAAAGAGTAAACTAATAAAGGAATTTATGAAAAAGATCTTCCAATCCAACAATGGATATTTCTAGAAGGGTATTGTAACAAATGAATGATGGGATGACCAAAGTTTGTATGAAACATCTCATCTAGGTCGCCTCCTATTAATCTCGAGGGCCCTACCTTGGTCCGCATCAGGACATAATGTGTGTGAGATATTATTTTGGATCTCCTACGTCGTCAAATTATGAAAAGGTAGGATTTATGAAATTAGGCGGTGGAAGAAAGTCATCCACCCATTCGGGATATGGATTATTCTAAGGCAGCATGGGTATACGCATCCTTCTATGTACTTCATTTGAGCACCTAGGGATTCAATGGCATTGCGCAGTTCTAGAGGTACCACTTTCTAAGCCATATCTTACCTATAGGGAGTGGGAGAGGATTGATGAGGTGGAATCATTTCCATATAATATTGACTCTTGATCTATGATAGGATTGAATGATCACCTTGATGAGGAGAGGCTATCACCGTAATGGAGGAAATTCATGATCATCATTGAATTCATCATTTATATAGGCTGGCTACCTAGATCCAGAGCCTTCCTAAGGTCAAATTCCTCTCTTTCATGTAGATTGTCTCTTTCAAGATGTGTGTAAGGACTGATAGTCATCTTTTTCTAAAGAAGATACACAATGAGAATGTTTTCCCCAAGTATCTCGTTAGTGATTTATCTAATATTTTGTATCTAATTCTCATATTATGCCAATTGTTCCTCTATAGAGTGAATTTCGACTCTTCTGGGTGTTGAGCGGGATATAGCCACACCTTTCCCTTTATCCTTGGTGGTGTTCCTCCATAGTGGTGGAAATTAATTGTTCCGGAGTGCCAAATTCTAGATCCTCTATTGATTGAGCATAGGTGTAGCCTCAGTTGGTACATCCAGATCACCCTCCTTTAAAGGTATATTTTTATGTATTTTTACCTCTATGTTTTCATCTTAGTCCATATAATTTTTTATGTTGATGGTGATTAAATTCAGTGAGGTGTATTAGGATATGAAAGTTATACTATAACTCTCAATGAAATAGAGTGATTCTCCACCACTTTATCCTCCTTCAAGAGTTTCATTAGAGTCATTTCTCTAATGCTTAGCCATATTTCAACATTTTTTTTATTATCCTTACATGGTTTATTACCTTTTTTGTACATTCCTCATATCTCGGTCAGTGAATAGGGACCATGAGGGCGTTTTTGGCCATGTTTTCTGAACAGGTCCTCGATAGAAAAGGTTTTTATTGTAGTGGGAAGAATGAATGGGATTCTAATAATCAATAACTACCTCACAACCTAGGGAAGACTAATTTCTTCCAAGGTAATGATAATATTGAAAATTCCCTTAACCCTGCAAGCCATGAGCGATTCAAGGCCACTATTGTAACTTATTGATCCTATTGTTGGGGATTTAATGATTCTAGTCAAGGATTTGATGATTATTGAGATGGGAATTGAGATATAAATTCCCACATCCCTTTATGATGGGGTTGATTTGGAACCAAAACTGAATTCTCTAGGACACTCTTAGGGTATGATGAACCTGGTGATGGTTATTGAGATAAAAATGCCTCTAGATCTATGGATTGTGGTTGGTTTGTAAAAACTGCTAAAATTTCATAGATCTTCCAAGATATTGATGAATTGAGGGGTGGAGGTAAAGGAAAATATTCCCCCAACCATGTGGAATGGGTTCTCTCACAGATGGATTCTATAAAATCTTCTATTGCGACACATTTGATTTGGTTCAATTGTGATTAGGTAAGATCTTGGTGAAATAGAATCCCATGATGGGAGTAATTTTCAATAGGAAGTTTTCAGGTTATAAAAAAAATATTTTGTGTTTGAAATGTGTTACCATTATTTCAATGGTCCCATCTTAAAGTTCTATTGATAGGCCTCTCCCTCTGTTTTGGAATTTTTCATGTCATAAGTAATGTATTTCTATCACTGGTGATCCTCAGTTGGAACATGAATATGATCTCAGTATTGTGCCTATTCCATTTCTAGAATATTCCTATAATCCTCCTAGACAATAGCAAGAATGTGAGCATTCTACAGTATAGAAACTTATCCATATTGTTTATGGTGATGTGATGATCTAGCTATTAGAATAGGAATATGTTACTATCCCTATACCTATAAAAATGTTGTAAAATTCCCGTGGAGTTCATCAATTTTTTCTAGAATGTAGTGTGACTTTATCAAAGAGTATGCAAGAATGTATTCATGCACATTTTAAGTCTCCAATATGTACCAGAAGATATATTCAATTGAATTATGGATATAAGACTATTCCTTCCCTCTTTATTCCATAAGAATATATTTATGTTGTTCATTCATAGGGGCAATTATATGTGACGCCCATGATTACAGTCAAAATATGTGTGCTGACTTAATCTGAGGGGGAAGGGATATAAGCCTTCCCACTAGAAACAATGGGAATATGTCGACAAGAATTATCATTGGAGTATGGGATATGTGCCCACTCCCATTTATCCCCAACTTGTTTTTCCTGACATGACTTCCTTGGTACCCATGCATGAGTTTACTAGGTGGAAATGTGTTGGGTGGTTCCCTCAATAGGTGATTGAGGGACATCAGAAGGATGACGCTGGTGACAGTGGTTGATAGGTTCCCTCCTCAGTGGTTCTCGAACTATAATAGAGTGGTAGTTGACTCCTTGATCCACCTTACATAGAAACAGATTGTTCTGATTACCCCCCTCTAGGGATAATCATTCAAAGTTATTGGTAGTGGAAAAGAGCGCCACCAGTTTCACTATAGCATTTCCCAGATGAGACAGACTCATCAGCTTCATCGTTTGGAGATATATACATGAATCTGCACGGGTTAGGATCGTATCATGTTGATGTTATTCCCAAACCATTATATTCTCAACCCAAATATGAAGGTTTCATGTGGGTGGTGGTATTTTGAGATATGCAAATGTTTCTTACAAGGATAATGTTCCATAATGTTTTCTCTATGAGGATATGATCTCAGGTTAAGGTGTTATTTGTGAGAGTAGTTTATAAAGTTACAAAGACAATATGTATCAAGTTTATTGAACATAGAATCATTGAAATTATGAAATATTCGTAATTATCTATGAATAGGTATCCCAATTGTCCTTTCAAATTCCCTATTTTTCTATTTTTCTTGTGTGTAATAGTCATAAAAAATAAAATTATTTTATGAGAACCCCAGTTATGTTAGATTTCACATCGGGTGACCCATTTTCCTTTGTGGAGGAGACACAAAACAAAATTTCCTGACACACGATCTACCCATCATTTTAATCATTTAAGATATTTATGTCAGATTCACCATTTTTTTCATTTATAAAATTAATAGAAGACATAAAACAAAATTTCCCAATGAAAGTTCAATCGATCCTATTTATTATTTAAGAGATTCATGTTAGGTTCACTATTTTTTTCTCAAAAAATTAATGGTTCCCTAGGTTTAGGAGACAGGGTTCCAAACACCTATAATGATTCAGTTATTATTTCATTACATTCCTTCACAATATGTTTAATATTTTGATTTCCATTCTAAGGGTTGATTGTGAGGTTTTAGGAATGGTTTCACATTAATTTATGTTGGATTCACCAATTTCATTTCTGAGAAACTATCAATAGCTCCCACATCCATAACAAGGTACATACCTACTTTCCAAAGACAGATGGTCATTTGTGGTTTTATACCCAATGGAACTTAGAAACTCACATTATTTGAGAGGATGAGAGTTTGGGCTCATCATACCTTTTTGGGGAGGATTATTTCATATTCTGGGACTCTCTTATAGATTTAAGATAAGTTTGAGAATCTCTTAAAAATCTTGATATTGGTCCTATTACCCTAAAAAAATTATTGAGTGTCGAATAATTTTATTTATAAAGGGTAGTTCTATTTATGAGACCATTTTTATGTGTCTTAAGTTCTTCAACTGTCTCCCATAATTTCTTAGCAGTCATTATATACTTATATTTTGAATCCATATAAATTGGAACTCTGAAGTTTATATCCATCCAAGGAGGTGATTTATATTTCAATAATGGGATTGAACCTTCATTAGGTTTCCTACATATACTATTTAGTATAGGAATCAAAAACCATGTAGTTATTTTAAACCGTTCAGTTTAACGTCATGTGGATAGGACACATATAAGGGAAATTAGGAACCATGTATTAAGCTCAAGACATAGGAAGGTGTCCTATGTATCCTATTTATAACAGGAATAAAATTCATAATAGTTTGATCTGTATTAAACCTATTGATGAAAGGTTCTAGATAATCAAGGTTTGTGAGGGTTATTTCCCTTGGGTTTACTAATATAGTACTCTCTTCAGGACATAACCTGAGTTGAGTTCCTTGTATTGGGGAAGATTTATCATGCCACTGAATGAGGTTTAAACACTGTGGTTTTCCTATTTGGGGAAGATTTATGATGTATTTGATATGATCATTGGAAATCCCTAATACTACATGATCTATCCTCGACGTGAGAAATAAGGGATAACAAGTTATCATACTCACTGTATATGAATACAAGACTTATGTACTAGGGAATCCCTAATGGTGGGTTTGATATGGAGATTTGGACTTAGTTAATAATCTTAAGTATCCCATTTGGAAAAGAATAATTTTTCTCATAGTCCAATTAGAATATCAATCTATTGATGGATGAGGAAGAATGATGAATCTGTATGGTAGTTTGGGTCCCATGGACTAGAGTGTTTGAGATATGGAGGTACTTACACTGAGATATATACCCATTGGAGATCAATACTTGGGAAGGAATCCTGCATATCCTGATTGGATATTAATCAAAATTCTCATAGTTCAGTTAGCTTCTCAATCTATTGATGGATGGGGAGGATGATGAACCCATATGAAAATTTGGGTCCCATATGCTACATTGTCTGGGACATGGAGTGAAATACACCAAGGTGGATTCCCATTGGATATCATGCATTAGGAAGGCATGCTATATATCATGTTTTTATAGGAATCAGAGTTCTCATTGTTCAATTTAGAAAAATTATAAATATATCTTATAGATGAGGTTATCATGACCTCGGGTGTCTTCCTAACATGTCTTGAGTGCCTGCCTGGCATGTACTGAGTTTCCTTCTAAAAATGTGGACATGTCTAAGGGTGCTTCACATGATTAAAGTAGAAATATCAGAGTTCTATCTCACAATATAGTATGCATGTCCAGAGTACTTTTAATGATCAATATTGACATTTCCAACGTTGTTTTATGATCAAGGATTACATGTCCAAGGGTGACATATGACCACATCTGACATATTTTTAGGTTAACGTATGACTTGGATGACATGTCTAGAGGAATTTCATGACTTTGGAGACATGTCCAGAAGAATTTTAAAGACTTGGTAGACATGTTCATAGGACATATCATGACTTGGGAGATATTTCCATAGGACTTCAAAAAACATGAGTGACCTATCTGGGGGGCTTATCAAGACTTCAGAGTCATGTACGAAGGACTTTTCAAGACATATGATACATGACTTGGTGTTGTAAAATGATATTGATAGTTCATGTGAAGTTCATGATACCTTAATATAAAAATTATTTTATCTTCCTTTTCATAAGTCTTCCGTATTTTTCAATCTTTATTTTATAAGTTCCTCATGTTTCTTCAAGCATTAGCTTGTTTAGGATTTGCATGACTAGTTTTATATATGTAAATTAATTCACATGACCTTTAAATATTGTTGTAATTACTTCACATTATCTATAGGGAGACCACATGATGTGCACATTCATGTAGCATGATCCCTTATTTCATTCCCCAAACATTACCCAGTAGAAGACCCTTACGATGGAGAAGATTTTTTCTCCAAGAAGTGCACTATTCTGCACTCCCATGGGTATGCCTTGAATCTCATGTGTGTAGTATTAATACTATTTTTTTTCAAATGTAATGTTATTTATAGGCCTCACCAACCTATTTATAAACTACCTTACATGACAGATATATCTCAGATATGATCTGGAGTCGGTGTAGGGAGTTTTTCACCCCGTTCATTGCATGATCTTGTTATGGGTCATCCATGGAGTTTCATGATAAATAGTGATTGTGATAACACTCCATCCTCTCAATATATTAGACCATGTCTCATCAATGAGATTTCACATAATCATGTTGACATGTCAAAAGGCCTTTTCAATATTTTCATGAAATGTCTTATAGTCTCTGCGAGATCAAGGCGCATGTGGAAAGGATTTCACATGATCGAAGAAGACTTGTCAAGGGTCCTTCACAAGATTAATACAAATTTTTAGAATTTTTTTAAAGATCATGAAGGAATTTTAGCGGCCTCTAATGTGATCAAGTTGGATGGTCATAGGGCCTTCTTTTGATCAATGATGATCACATGAGGCGCATAATATATTCCCATGAAAATCAACATATCTACCCTTCATGAGAGGCTTCTAATTTTTTTAGTTTTTTATTCCTTATTTTAGAAGACTTCATCCTTTTCCAAAAAAAATACATTAAGGAATCACATGATCAGTATAGGATCTCACAATAATGTGCGATCATTGTCAAAGATAGTCAATATACTTGTCTATTACTCATATCATGTTCAATGCTGAATCTTAAGGTGGAGTGTGAGAATTTTCATGGATGATCCTTATGCCTGTTTGTAGAGCCAAAGGGGAATCACATGATTGAATGGACCTGTCTGAGGTCCTTAACATGATGAAATTGAAAAGCCAACATTACCTTTCTTGACAAGTTCAACATGTTTCTCAGAATATTTGCGTGGCCTTGTTAATTGTATAAGATTTTTTCAAGAAAAGAAACGTAACTATATATCACAAGAAGATTCTATCTTTTCACAATTATTTTATAAGGGAATTTCAGTGATTTTCATGATTATGTTGTTTTCCAAGTCTCATGACTAGAGGTTCTCATCTATAAGAATTTATATGATTCTTAGCGCTTGCCTAGACACCTTCAAAAAAATAGGAGGGTTTGTCGAAGGGTATTCATCTGATCATTCATATAAAACCCTTAGTTCATGATCCATTCGCATGACCTTCCCAATATCATGTGGTCATGTTTCCTCCTAACGACTATGAAATCTGCATGATTCATCCATCTAGACTTCATTTAGTCATGTTAATCATTCCTTTTTTTGAAGATAAAATAATACCCCTGATTTGGGTATTTCTTCAATTCTAGAATTGTCGGTGCAAATTTGGTGGGTGTTAAAAATCATCCAACCTATGAGAATTTCCAAGGAATTACACATATGAAATCCCGGTATCTCACAATGAATAATAATTTGGATCCTGGTAAGTACATAATGGCATCCTGATAAATAATTTATAATCTATAAGGTTCAGAAGTAGGATCCCAGGAAGTACATTGGGGCATCTACATCATAGAATCACACCGTATGAGGCTCATTAGGCTAGTGTTAAGAAGATTATCTGGAAATCATATTTGAATCAAGAGTAACCATGTGAATATATAAATAAGGAATGAGGGTGGTAGAATTACTAATCCCATCATTAGTTTCATATCCCCTTGGTCTCACAAGTTCAGTCAGTGTTCTAAAGTGACACTTGATACCATCTCTATCCAAATCCATAGTGCACTAGATCATGATTGGTCAAACACTAGGGAAGACATTGGGTCCCTGAGGTCAAAACCTAGGAGAGGAATCCTTTTTGGGATTCTCTACATCAAAACATAAGAAAAGGTATCCTACTTGGGATCCTAGGAAATAGTATAAAATTAGACTAATCCTACACATAACCCTTGAAAAGAGTATGTTGTCAGAGGGATCCTAAATGGGATACTCAAAAATCATTAGGTATGTGTAGGTATCCTATATAGGATCCCCATAAACAACTAATATCTCAGGTTAAACACATCCCACAACCTCGTTTCTAACATCTCTCAGCCTCCTACGCTAGAAGGGAACATCTCATAAGGGATACATCCTCATGGGAAAATATATGTAAACATAATTCAAGGGAGATGGATCATGTCCCATATTAAATCGTGGTCTCACTCTATGTTGGTCCAAACACCAAACCAATCAGTTTCATCAAGATAGGTATATACCCTCTAACTAGGGACTATTTTGATATACTTTAGGAGAGGTCCTTGGAAACCCCATTCAATGTCCACTAACCTTTCATACGACCCTCAAGTGAGTATCATCCCATTTTACACCCTCACGAGACAATAAAAACTATTTACATTCATAATAGCATTTCCATCATATCTCATTCACCCCAAAACACCATTACGAGTCCTTAAATCAATCCAAGTGTTCCACCATCATGCTATATATAGAAAAAACAAAAAATGGTCTCCCCTAATATCCAAATCATAATTTAGGGTGTAAAAAAATGAAAATCCCACAAAAGGGTAGCAAGGGAGACATACATTGTGTGTATACCTAAGTATATGGAGTGTACTATGAATTCCCCACCTAGTTGTGTACTTTATCCTGAATTAGAATGTAATACCCGTGTACAATGTGTGTGGAATATGTACATCTAATGTACCTTAAAAAGGTTACATACATGTCTAACTCCAATAGGTCGGCCATATATTCCTACCTATTTGTGTACTTTTACATGGATTGTAGCCCTCACAGGGTCTGGTCATGTGCCCAAAATGGGTTAGTTCCTCTACACGAGATGTTAGGACTTGTACTCAACTACATGGAAATGAACTAGTACACTGTGTGTACACCAAGTACATGTTTTTTACTTCAAAAAAGTAATATTCCCAAAACAGGAAGAGTACATGATGCGTGTTCATATAACCACATCTCGTGTGATTATTATTTCCTAAATGGGAACCCCTAAAATTGGTTAGAGACTATAATTTTAACCTAGTTAAGCATAGATCATCCCAAAAGGGGTCCTTAGTAGTCATAAAAAGAATATTAAAACTAGTAAGTGGTAAATCTATGGGTATTTATGTAAAAAACCTATTTTTTTTACCTTTGGGTGGAATATTCCAATGCTTCACTGGTTTCTATGATTCATAGCAGCTGCATGATGATCACACTCCTCATGATCTCCATGGTGTCACTTCCCATCTTCCCTCTCTCTATCTCACTCTCTCCCTCACCACTTTATCTCAAGGTTTTGGTGAAGTAAATATCGAAGATGGAATATGTGAGAATTCATGGGGATGAGAAGAACAAAAATAGGAAATGAAAAGTATTAATTATAAAAGAAAATGAAAATGGGATATGTGCCAAACCCCAGTCCCTAACATGATTTTATACCTTAACTATAGAAACTCAAATCCAAACTCAATAGAGGAGACAAAATATAAATCTAAAAATCTAATAAAGATACAGTCGATTGAATATCTAAAATAAATTAATGTTTATTTTACTAAATTTTAATTAGTTATTATTATATGAAATTTTGAATGACTCAGATTTCAACCAAAATCCATTCATATTGTAAAATACCAATTTTCTAACCAATGGAGTGGTTAGAAAAATTATCTGAGATTATCTAATAGGGGAAAATGACAATTTCTTCCCTCATAATCTTCTGAAAGAAAAAATTCAAATATTTTTTCAATTACACAGTCTATAAAAAATAGGTCTTTACAGCCTCCACACCATAACCCTTCTCGTCCCCAAAAATCCTTGGTGTTTAATTGAATTCCTGATCTTACCCATAGAATATACAAAAAAAACTCTCTCTGGATCATCCAACCACCAATCTCACAACATTAATAGCTCTCCCCACAAGGGATATGTTTAACCATGACTGATAGGTAATACCCACTTATGCCTAATAAATAAAATCCATGTTCCACATCCCATTCTCATCCAATCAACATATAAAATGAATGGATCATCCAAAACCACTCATCCTGAGCATAAAACCACAACATCAAAATATCACCAGTTCTTGTTTCTTGAAAATTGTTACCATAGTAAACACTGAATTTGAACTCATAAAAATGGTCACCGCCCTCAGTGTCTAATGGTGAACTCCCCATTATATAACATAACGTATACTACTCCTTGAGAACAACTCCAAATGAATTCATTCATCAAACCAGAAGAAAATTTTAAAATTCTCAGTTCAAAGATGGTTCTCTCCCATTGAACTTATCAAACATATCATGACCCCCATTTTATTCTAGATGTATCATCTACCTTGAATAGACACTTTACATTTTATCACAACTCTTAGGAAACCATTCCCATAACAATTATTTGAAACCATTGGCTCTCATCTTTCATACGACCACTCACTTATTTTGGATTTAAATGGTTCCACAAATAACAAATGAAAACCATTATCACATTACTCATGATACCCCAAGTCTTCCATCATGATGCTAATTTGACCTTTCTATATGGAATTTACATCTCATTAATCAAAAATATCCCTCAAAACACCATTTTAAAAGCGAGTGCCTCTATACTTCTATGATTTTTTTTCCACACCTACCCATCTCAGGGAATTGTTTTCCAAAATTTAAGTGTCAACCATACAAACACTGGTCAACAGGGCCAGGAACCTGAATATTCCTACCCATGAAAGTGAGTCTCAATATCCTAGCACCCTTGGTGAATCCTCAGAAACCAAATCGAAAACACTTCCTATATTGTAAAACATGAGCACCCCCCATGTATTGGTCTCTATAGGAGAATAAAACCAAGATCACAACCTAAAAAGGAATGTGTAAACCTCAACCAAATGATTCTCATATATTTTCTTTAATATAATTAACATTATGTTATAAGGGTCTGAGTCACAACTAAGGGCATGTAGGTCTCCCAACAATCCCTACCAATCATGTTTCGTAAGAGGGTCACTAGGTCTAACCACCTAGCCCATAGATCAAACCCCTCACCATGGTCACATCTAATAAGGAATCACCCATGAAACCATCTCAATTAAAAGAATATAACACACCTTTCCACCCTTTCTAAGGTATGTAAGGATAACACAAACTACGAGGATTAGATCCTTTCAACATGGTTTCAATTGTGTAGGTTGTTAATTCCAATGTTATAGAGGATAACACCCTATATGTTGTAATTGGAAACACCTTTAAGTGAAATAAACTAGTAACTACTAATTTAATGAAATAACTCTAATGGAATTACCTACCATGCATCGGTCTACTAATCCCTGATTATCTTTGAAAATCATCATAAAAACTGTGTCTTGGAGGGTCAGGATATAACATTGAAAAGATGATGAAATGACACTCACCAAGCATCCACATACAATAATATTCCCCCAAGGTCCCCATTCACTATAATCATTTAGGAACCAATTATCATCAATGTGGGGTATCTAACTAGATAATTGTAAATTAATATTGGTTAAGTAAAATACCATAGCAATCTAGAAGGGTAAACTCTATTTAGGTTGTTACAAATTTTTAATTAACCACTCATGAAATGAATGTACCCATAAAGGATATACGGAATTGAATCATGTTCTATATCAGCTTACTAGGGTCACTACACCTCTCATGCATGAAGACTAAGTCATCAACCTCGACATAAAACATGTCACCATAGATCTACATACCCTACCATCCGATGGAAATATATATAAAAGTTGGTTCAATTGAGAATAATTTCACCAAGAAACTATAAGGAAAAACACCATTCAGTATTTTATTAACACTTTAAATAATTGACCTCTATCATCAGTAATAATAAATCTCTAGGAGGCCCATAACTTTTAGACCCTATTATTCAAATATAATGAATTATTTTCCTATTTTCTTTCCTATCCTTAATCAAAATAAATCACTTGCATATTTTCAATGTGACACGAGTAATAAATCCAAAATTAATCCAAAACTCCACATCAAATGTGCATATATCCATGAGAAAATCATATATAACTATAAAATTTCATATCAAGACTAGTAATACTATATCTCTAACAAGTAGGACTTCTTACTGAAACCAGTGTTCTCAATGCACCAATTTGATATCCATCACATGTTTCAAAACATTTCTAATACTACCATATAACATATCAAAAATATTATTACATCAACAAAAAATATATTTGATAAAACTTTTTCTAATCCCAACCTAGCTCATTCTATAAATAGTAACTAGGCTATTTAGCAATAAGGCCTCAAGAACACATCCTCATATGCCAAAAGTTTCCATCTAGTAGTGACAGCCTTGGGTGTGTCTGTGGGGATACTATGCCCTCATATTAGATTAAGAAAATAGAAATGGTAAGTAACCATCATCTATTATAATAAATAATCAGAGTGAGAAGGTATTAATTATAAAAATGGTTGAAAAAACAAAATGAAATAAAGGAACAAACAACTATGTCATACATAAAACACTAATCATTTACTAGTATGATCAGATATAGAGGAGTAAATAAAGTTGAATAGAAAAAAAAATTACAAGGATATACTAATAACTCTGGGAAAAACTACACACCTAGTCTCTAAGACACTACTAGGCTACACCAGCCCAATCATAAGAATCCACACGAGTGACTCCACTTGATTATGAAAACCAAGGCCTCATCATTACCCATCATATATCTATGATCAACCTAAAAGTATACATAAGGTCTACATGAATGAAGAAGTGTGCATATAATGGGTGAATAATAAATCTCAGTAAGCCACCCCCAATGGTAAACCTATAAACTATTGTTGTATGTGCATGCTCATGAAATATGATCAGCCTAGCCCAGATACAATTAAGTAATAAAGAAAACAAATGATTGAAATAAAATACAACCAATCCACATTCTATCATTAAATATGAGATCATGTTCAACTAATCATCATATCAATAATGAATTGATTTGGATTTCATAGAACTCGACCCATGTATAATCATTTTTATCCTAGGGTTCATAATACCAATTGACAATACATACATCATCCATCATAAAAAATTTCTCTAAACAATCTACGTTACAATATTGAGATACAATTCCTAACCCTAGGACCATCCGTACTCACCTTCAGTTACTAAGTTGAAGGGTGTCAGGTATAAACTACACATCTTGCAAATATGGCATGGAGATGGATTTTATGCGACTATATCCACATGTAATCTAGTCTGATGTCTATGTCCTAAGACCTGGTCCATAAGAAATAATGACATTGAAACATAGATAATCTGTAATGGGGACGACCCTTAGGTGATCTATAATGAATTCTCTCCAAATCCAAGATATCACTTCACATCCATTTAATAAATATATTAAGAGGAAACTCCAAAAAAATTCTACTAAGTACTATAATGGTGTGTCCACCTGATCCTAGGGAGCATCCTAGGAATAAAATGGGGAGATCAACATAAATCCTTAGGGATATCAGCATACCATGCTATGGGGGAAATGTGCCCACATGGAAAAACTTGGCATCACCTAGATCCTAGAAAACTAGCCTTCATCGGGAAGATCCAAAATAAGAGGGGTTATAAAACAAATTCAATATCATCCTTTGTAATCCCCATGTAGGGAGGAATCTTAGTGAAAAATGGGACTTCATATAGTAGTATAATCCAACATGTGATCCTATTAAAGGCATTCTGTATAAGGAATCCATATATCTATCCATGGATAATAAGCTAGATCCTGAGAAGTATGTCTAGGAATCCTGATATATATGTTCTTATCTATAAATCTAGGAATCTAGACCCTAGGAAATATATTTTTGCGTCCCCATCACAACATCACATCATATTCGTATCATTATCCTAGTGCTAGGAATAATTTCAAGAAATCATAGCTACATAAAGAGTAACCATGTGAATTTATAAATAAGGAGTGACGGAGGTCAGAATCCTAAATCCAAAACTGATGCCAAAGCCCCTTGGGATCACTAGTTCAGTATAGGTTCTAAGGTGACACACACTACTATCTCTTCCCAAGTCTATAATTCACTAGATCACGGTTGGTCAAACACCGTGAAACCTGTTGGGTCCCTTGGGTCAATACACTAGAGATGCATCCTACTTTTCATCCTATACCTCAACACATAATAAAAGGAATCCATCTTTGGATGCTTAGAAATAGTAAGAAATTGGAGGCATTCTACATAAGACCCTCAGTAAGAGTAAGAGGAGTGGTCCTACATGGGATCCTTATAAGTAGTAGTATGTAGAGGCATCCTACACATGATTCATTGAAAAAACAAATCATTAAGGGTAAACACATCCCAAAACACCATTTCTAATATCTCACGTCTGCCTAGGACATATGGTTTATTCTCCCAAGGGAGATATTCCCATGGTAAAATCTATATAATAATTGACTAAGGGATATAAATCATAGCCCATATCATGTAAGGGTCTAAATTTAGGTTGGTCCAAACACCCAACCAATCAGTATCATCAATTCATGTCTCAGTACCGCTTACCATGGACTATTCTGAGATACATAAGAAAATGCGCTTAGTGATCCTAGGAAATTTCCACTAACCATTTAATATAATCCTAAAATGGGTATCAACCCATGTATCATCCTTAGGAAACAATATATAAAATTTTCTGGAGGAATAACATCTCCATCAGTGCTTGAACCCCCCAAAACCGCACCTTAGAGTCCTCAAATCACCCCATGGGTTTCACCATCACGACCAATGTGGAAAAAATACTCAACATTTATTACCCTTAAGTACAAATCTGACTTCGGGGTTTAAAAATATTAAATCCCATCAAACGATTAGAAAATGAGATGTACATGGTGTTTATACATGAGTATATATTGGGTACTCTCAAATCCCCATCTGGAAGTGTACTTTGGCCTGAACATCCACGTAAAACCCAATTACATGGTGTTTAAAACATGTACACGATGTGTAACCTATATTAGGTATCTTATTTTGTCCCTCACATGGCCTAGACAAGGGTTATATTCTTGTCATGTACTATATGGTTTGTATCCCGCATGGGCTCTGATCATGTACCCTACATGAACAAGTGCCCCAACATGGGCATTCTGGCCTTGTACTTGACTACATGGTCATAAACCATCACATTGTGTGTACTCCTAGTATATTTAATGTACTTATATAAATACATCTTTACTAAATTGAAAGATTACATTATGATTGTGTTGGAGTTGGTTCCCTAGAACAACTTCTATGTACTTTATGATAACTTATATTCATGGTTTTTAATATTAATAAACTACTTATCACATTATGATTGTTCTTCTGCATTACATACTATGTGATAATTTATTAAGAGTAGCAATCACACTAAAAGGTTATAGAATTTCCCCACTATGATGAGAACACAGATGTGCTATGACACTATTCATGAATATAGGTTCTATAGCTGGATTATATAATTTGAGGGACACAAATGATACGGGATATCAGGGGTGGAGACTCATAGGACATTGAGGAACCTTATCATGGTTTATTCCCTTGGTAATATCCAATAGTATATTATGATAACGATACCCTCTAGTAAGAAATAAACATTTATATCTGTTATTGGATCTTCCTATATGCAGACATGTGTATTGGTCCTTAGATAATAAGATTATTATTAATGAGTATTATGAGTCATTTACTTCGATGAATTCACAAAAACTATGATGATTGAGGTTTGTGGTGAGGTAGGATACATTGGGTGCATCAAGAGTAATATTGCATTAATAAATAATGAGTGAAAGGATTTATCCCTTGTGGTTTTTAACAGATTTTGATATCTTAGACCCTTCTATGGGAATGATAAAGCCTAAATAAATCCATGGGGATAGTGTTCAATAGTCAAATTCTATTTCCAGAAAGTCAAAGAAAGAGAAATCGAGGGCATAGGTTGATTGGACTATCATGAAGTCTACTTGATTTGAGGTATCATGATAAAGAGATTATTTTATACAGTAAGCATCAATACGAGGCATCATTTCATTGTGTCATTAACTTCATTCTATATGGGTTCCTTGGAATGTTCCTATATGCTAACCTTTTACTTTAGGATATTTTACCTAATGCCAGTGAAAAAAAGCCTAGAGGGTCACACACCGAGTGTATCTAGAATCTAAATCAAATAATATATTATTATTTAACAAGTCTAATAAACATTATTCCCAGATGTGTTTTAATAATTATTCATGTATTCTTCATCCCATATATTCTATCACCAGTTATTCGAGAGAATATAATGTGAGTATAATATCTAATAAATATTTATTTTCAATTTAAAGAAAACAATATATATTTATTTTTTAGCGAATAATGTAGTGATAATTATTTAACAAATAAATATTCATTTTTCAAGGCTTAATAAATATGGAGGAATGAAACACCGAGGTTTTAGGTCTCATGAGAATTAATAAATATTGAATATTATTTAATTAAATAATATTTAATATAATTCACAAGTTATGAACATGTCAAGAAATGATAATATTATTATTATTTGTCATGGGGTTCCATAGGGAAAAAATAAATAATGAAAGGAACATGTGCTATTATTTTATTTTTACTCTAGAAATATATAAACCTGTTTATATTATTTTCCCAACAATCCAATTCATTTTATTGGTTATGCACAATCGATTTGGATAGTCCTCTCAAGCATAGAGAGCTCCCTTCTCCAAGAATGATCCCAAGAATGGAGATAAATCTTCCTCTACCAAATCAGAGAGAATGATTTGGAATTGGTTCTCGTAGTGATCAAAGGCAGATGATGCAAGCACAAGGATATTCCATGCTGGCACCTAGATATTCCTTCAGCAATGTCTGTAGATTCAAGGAATATTTACTTGATTCCTATAACGAAACAATGGTTCAGTGTGTATCTATTACCAGATTCATTAATGAATAAATAATTCCAACAAAGATAATTGTTTAATTAATTAAATTAATTATAAATAATATGTGATGATCTTTCCTATGGTTCTGACATTATTACTCTTTTCATATTTCATTGATCCAATTTCATATATCACGGTATTTATCATCATGTAGATCTAGGATTAATCATCGATCATGAAAAAAATTTGTGTTGGGCATCGCCCATCACACACATCCACTATTCTTGGAACCTACAAGTGGTATCTAATCGATCACATAATTATTTATAATTATTAAAAAATCATTGTTGATTTAATCATTTTAATATAGTTTTTAAATTCAAGTTTAATTGTTCTTTTAATACGATATGAAATATATATTTATTCCTCTTTCATTTCTCATAGATCTAATCGAAATGTTTAATTATATCATTAAAATAAAATCAAGGAACTCATTTGGAGGTGCCAAGGATTCTTTCTGGACAACACAGGAGTACACGCTGTGTAACCAGAGTTACACACCATGTACTTGTGTTTAATACACCAAGAGTTAATTTGGAAATTACTCAAATTCTGTGTATTGATTAAATTTGGTATAGTTAATTCTTACACTATGTGTTGATCAGGATAGACTGGTGCACGACCATTCGGAGTATACACCGTGTATCCCACATACTAGATGTGTAGTACCTTTGAGTCAAATATGGGCTTTGTATTTCAATACACAACCTACCTGGGTGGTGACCATGTAACTCGGAGTAAACACAGAGTGTAATCCCATTTACACACTATGTATTCAATTTTTCATGGCACAATTTACACATCGAGTCCCTAGGTGTGTGTCCCAAATAGACAGTGAGATACGTACATTCCATGTAGCATAATGTACATGTCGTGTAATGATAATAAATTATATAGATTTAATTTTTTTATTATATTATGTATACCTTGAGATATGTTCATGCGTGTGATCATTAAGTTGATATGGTATTCCATGTGTTGGGTTTTAATATATATATATATATATATATAAAATTTTAATTAATATATTTGTTATGTTCAGATCTACATATCATTCATGAGTCATATTACGTATGTTACTCTATATACATTGAATCATAACATGTGACCAAAAAGTCATGCAATTGATGTAATTGTACACATCATGAAAGTACATGATAATTTGTGTATGCCATATGTCACAAAAGTAAAACTACATATGAGTATAATACATGTTGGGTTGATTCAGAAGAGTATTCACTATGTTGTCTCCAAAGTACATTTATGTACACAATTAATTATAAATGAATTTAGTTAATTTGTTTAAAATTATAATTTAGGGTAATCTCAAGGAAATTCGAATAATAATTAAGATAAAATATTTTATTGATTAAAGATACTAATTAATTTATTTGCGCACGAATTATCTTAAATAAGAACGATCAAGAATTGAATGCTATTTCTATTAAATGCGTAATTATTTTCATGCATGTGGATGATCATGAGCTAGACTAGACCTTTTTATGTGATTGGTTCCATTTAATTTATTATTAAATTAAATTGTTGGTATGTGTTCCGTTTCTCTTATTATTATGTATGGTACGTGTGCCCATGGTTTATTTTATGTAAAACCCTTTTCCCCTCACCTGTGTTTGAGTAAAATGCATTTGTAAAGGATGAATCTCCCGAGCTAGTCGATATGGTTCAAGTTCAGAGATGCGGAAAAACCAATCCAAGGAGATACGTATTTGGACAAGTGGAAATTTGTAACACGTACCTTAATTGGTCTGAGGTTATTTTCCCCTAGGTCCGTAGTTAGTTTATCAACCACTTGATAAAATTACTGTTAGTACAAGATTTTGATAATACGTCTTTATTTTTTTTTCAAGTTTCATGGTTATTTCATTATGTATGTTTTTTTTCGCAATCACATAATTTAATGAAATTAACGAGCATGCAAGATAGAACTAAAATAAATTGGATTATGCATTAATATTATCTAGACAAGTTTAATAACTTAATTAAACCCATTTAATATTTTAAATCTTGTGATAAAGACAATAATTGAAAATTTACACATAAAAGGATAAAATCCTTCCATAAAATATTAAGTCAGTATATCCTTCCATGACTTCAGTTAAAATCAAACCATATTTCAAAGTGCTTGACCAGCCAAAGTTTGGGTGCTTTCAATTATTGGGAAATTCTAACTTGACGTTTTAGGTTGACTTAACATAGTTCAAATCAAGGGTTGGCTTCCAAAGAAGGACTTGGTGTAACTAAGAGGAAAAAGTTTAGGAAATATAAATTAATGATTTCAGGATTGGGGAGTCCACTCAATAGATCAAGGAACTGTGAGTTAATGCAGTTGGAATTGGGAATGCCTACCTAAAACCATTCATTTTCCTTGACCAACCAAATATGGAGTAATGATAAGTGGGATATGGATCCTTATGACTATAATGTACAAGAAACATGATATTATGAATCCAATGGTGAGGCCTATTAGGTTTCAATAAATTAGGGGGAGAATAATAAATATAATATTTATTTATTTGTCAAAATTTTATCAGATGAAGTACTAAAACTATGATCATCTTATTTATAAAAATGAAAATAAAATGACATCAAACATATCATTGTGATCTGTACTTGATAAGGAAAGATTTCTCACCATCATAAATTTAAAAGAGTGGAAAATGTGTGTACATTTCATCCTTCACCATGAAAGGAAATTATATGTGTTAGAAGAAACTTTTCTAGTTGTGCTTGATAATGAGGAAAGTGATGAAGAGTAATCTATATGTGAGAAACATCTAAATGATTCTATATATGTTCAATTTTTCAGGCTATTAACCATGTATAATGAGATTTTACAACAACATGTGGATATGGATTCCTATCGAATGACGTATCTCTTTCGGGATCTCTATCAAGAGAAGGCTGGACAAGAGAGGTATGATATCTCAAAAGATTTTTTATAACTAAGCATGGAGATTCTATTCCAGGTGGGCCTCATGTAGTCAAGATTATCAGCTACATTGAACACCTAAAAATCTTAGGGATCAAATGCCAAGATGTGTTTCATACAGATCTCATAATTTTATCACTACCCATTACCTAATATATTTTTATTATTAATTAAAATATGAGAAATAATGAGAAGAGTCTTTCAAAACTTCTAAACATGATTCTTCTAGTGGATAAGGACATGGGGCATGAAAAAGTCGTGGTCCTTATGGTGGAAAGGAAAATGAATGATAGGGTAAAGGGGCCTAAAACTGATAAATGGTCTAAAGCTCCCGAGCACTTTCCTTCCAAGAAGAGGATGATCTAGATGAAGGTGAAAGAAAAGAATGTTGTGTGTTTTGAATGTGGAAAATCAGGCCACTGGAAGAGGAACTGCACCAAGAAGAAAGGTGAAGCTAAAGGTGAATTTGTTATTGAGTTTAATCTTTTAATATCTACACATTGGGTATTAGATACAACCTACAGGGCTCAAATATGTGTCCATATGTAGGAACCACATAGATTATAAAAGATTTATATAGGAGAGGTGGATCTGAGAGCTGCCAATGTAGCGAGGATGGCTATCATAGCCATTGGTGAATATTGCCCCTCATTTCCAATGGGAATGATTTTGGTTTTTAAATATTGTATTTATGTACATATAGTTACCAAGAACATAATTTATGCATCATGCCTAAATTCTTATGAGTTCATTTTCAAATTTGGAAATAAAAGTTGTTTCTTTTATAAGGAAAACAAATGTTATGGCATGGACCATTTAAATAATGGTATTTTTCTATTAAATTACAAAAAACTAAGTGTTGGAAATTGATAACGAATCATGTTCACATGAATCATATAACACCCAACATTGTAATCACTATATTGGTCATGTAAACAAGAAGAATTTGAAAAAGTTTGGTCAAGATTGTTATTTAGACACTTTTGAGATAAAACCACTTGATAGATGTCATTATTTTTTACAAGTAAAATTGTCCAAACCAGCATTTGGTGGATATGTTGATAGGGCCACAAAGATTATAGGATTTTTAAACACTAATGTGTGTGGACAATTTCCAATAGAATCTAGAGGTGTATATTCTTACTTCATAACCTTTATTAATGACATGAGTAGATATGGATATTTCTACTTAATGAAGTATAAGTCTAATTCCTTTGAGAAATTCAAAGAATTCAATAATGAAGTAGAGAATCAACTTGGTATGAATATAATGAATCATCAATCAGATCAAGGTGGTAAATATATTAACCAAGATTTCATTGAATTTTTATGGTAGTTTAGTATTCTATCTCAACTAACCCAACCTTATACGCCACAGTGGAATGGTGTTAGTGAAAGGAGGAACTATACATTATTAGACATGGTAAGGTAGATGATGATTCATGAATATCAGCCATTATCCTTTTGGGGATATGAATTAAAAACTATGGAATACACATTAAATCAAGTTTGAAATAAAGGAAAAAAACATAAATCCCATTTAGTTATTGAGTAGAAAGAAAATTTTTCACATAAACGTGTATGGGGTTGTGAGTCATTTGTTAAGGCCTTCTCAGGCAACAAAATAGAACCCCGAGGCACAAAGTGTATCTTTATAGGGTATCCCAAGGAAACAAAGGGGATACTACCTATAAAGACCCTCAGAAATAAAGTGATTGTCACCAGAATATCTATCTTTCTTGAGAGGGAGAACATCCTCAAAAAGGATATTGGGAGAAATATTGTCTTCAATGAAGTTGATGATCAATATACACAAGAGTTGGAGTAGGAACAGGTTCCATAGGTCCCCGTGAAAGAATTAGTTCCTAAAACACAAGTACTACGTATGAGCATAAGAGAGGTAATATAACCATAGAGATTTGATTTTCTAGTCACCAAATATGGTCAATCATTATTGGATGACAATGATGAACCTATCTCCTACAAGGAGGTGGTAGAGAGCTCGGAAGATACAAGATGGAAAGAAGGAATTAATTCTGAAATGGATTCCATGTATCAGAACCAAGTTTGGGTTCTGGTCTATGTTCCATATGATGTAAATACCATTGGATGAAAAAGGGTATTCATGAGGAAACTAGACATGAAAGGTAAATTAAATACCTATAATGAAAGGCTAGTGGATAAAGGGTTTAAACAACTTTAATGAATTTACTATGATGAATCCTTTTTCACTAGTTTCTATGTTTAAAATAATTATAATTATATATTCTATATCATATTACCAAGATTATGATATTTGGCATATGGATGTCAGGGGAACCCTTAGTAATATTTCTATATGACACAACCAAAAGGGTTTGTGACTCCAGCTGATGCCAAAAAGATTTTCAAGTTGTAGAGATCCATTTATGGATTGAAGAAAGCATCCAGGCCATAGAAAATTCAATTCAATTAAGCCATAAAAAATTTGGTTTCATTAAGAACGAATGTGAACAGTGTGTTTACAATAGATTTAGTGGAAATGAAGTCATTATCCTAGCAATATATTTTGATGATATATTACTTAATGGAAATAACATACCAATCTTACCGTCTGTTAAGGACTGGTTAAAATGTTTTTTCTCTATATAAAAATTAGGTTAATAAGCCTATATTATAGGGATCAAGATCATTTATAATAGATCCAAGTGGATTTTTGGACTAATTAAAAGTACATATGTTGACCAGATACTAAATAGATTTAGTATGGAACAATCCAAGAGGGGATTGGTTCCAGTGTCACATAGTTTACATCTTTCTAGGAAAATGAGTCCCCAAACACAATAATAGAAAGCGAGAATGAGCAAGATCCATTACTCTTCAGTGATAGGATCAATAATGTATGTCATGTTATATACTAGGCTTGATCTTGACTATGAATTGATCATGGTAGGAAGATATCAAGAAGATCTAGGAGAACATCATTGGACTGATGTTAAGGATATCCTTAAGTATCAAAGAAAAACTAAGGATATGTTCCTAGTGTATGGAGGAGGCAATGAGTATTTCATCAAGGGTTATTCTGATTCTAGGTTTTAGATAGATCATAATGACTTTATGTTTAAATTAGGACATGTTTTCTATCTCAATGGAGGAGCTATGAGCAGTAAGAATTCAAATAATCTATTTTTCACTAACTCTATAGCAGTGTCTGAGTATATAACACCTTCCGATATAGAAAATGAATCGATTTGGATTCAGGAAATTTTCTAGGATTTGGATGTGGTACATTTCATTAAAGACCATATCCCATTGTATTGTGATAATACTACAACGGTGGATCTTTCAAAAGGTCCAAGTTCACACCAATAGACAAAGAACATACTTTAAAAGCGTCACCACTTGAGGGATTTCTATTAGAGGGGTGAAGTTGCATTAAGCTGAGTACCCATGGAAGAGAAGTTGGTGAACCCCTTGATTAAAGGCCCATCTTAGCAGAATCATGATTATTATGTGAGTGATAGTGGAATGAAGGTTGTTCGAAGTTAGATCTAGTGAAATATGGAGTCTATTGGAGTTGGTTCCCTAGAACCAACTTCTATTTACTTTTTGATAACTTGTATTCAAGGTTTTGAATATTAACAAACTATTTATCACATCATTATTATTCTTCTATATAACATAATATGTGATGATGTCCTAAGAGTATTTACTTCACTAAAACGTCATAGGAGTTCCCCGCTATGATCAGAACCCGGAAGCACTCCGACACTATTCTTGAATATATTCTATAGCCAGATGATATAATATGAGGGACGCAAATGATATGGTCTATCAGGGGTAGAGACTCATAGGACTTTGATGCACCTTCTCATGGTGTACGACCATATTAATATTAAGTAGGATATTATGAGAAGGAGACCCACCAGTAGAAAATCCACATTTATATGTGTAATTGGATGATCATATCTATAAAATATTACCTTTTTATCACATAAAATTTCATTACATTATACACAACCGAGGATATTTAAGGTTTAGTGTCTTGGAAACCGGGAGCTTAATACATGAAAACATAAAAAATTATTCTTAAAAACATGAGAGACTTCTTTCATTTGTTCATCCTAAGCTCATAACAGCATCTCATAACCTGGGAGCATACATCAAAGGAAAGGGTGAGCAGAAGGCCCAGTAAGGGAAACAAGGGAATCATTTTACATGTGAACTTGAGATACATCAAAAAGTCCTGAAAAATAACTTTAAGGCATGAGAAAGAAATCATGAGGCATAACATTATAAAAATAACGTATTTCATAACTTGAATATGTGGCTACGATATTTAACTTAGACAATCATGAACATATCACCAAGGTAAACCCCAAGGTTTCATTTTAAATTACCATGGTTATTCACCCAAGTATCGTTAAAATTGTAACATCTAGTGGTTACATCATTACTCAATGAATTGGAGGGCTATCAGGGTGCACCCTTAAATTTTCCTTTATTATCATGTGATCCAAATATATAATCATAAAACATTTCCTAAATAGCCCATATAACATAAAAGAAATGGGTTTCATTTCATAATCATAACGTTTTAAAAAATGCTTTAAAGACATGATCTTTATGTTACTTTAAGCCCATGGAAAAAGGAAAGAGGGTTTCATGTATGTAAATCCCAGAATTTAAAATAGAAAATTTTGATATATATTTGAATACCCCTGTAGAAGAAAGATATTTGAGTATTCACTCAATATAATAAAATAATTTTAGAAAAAGGGAGAGACATTTTGAGATGAAAGTTTTTTCAGCATAACGGCTATGTTACAGGGTTTTAGAAAACATTGAAAAGAGAGGGGACATGGGTCACCCACTCATAAATGATCCAAAAGAAAAGTATAGGGACAGAATATAATGGATATAAGAATATGGTAATGAAATTTGAAAGACATACCATATGAAATGAAAAACATGGAAGGAAGAAAAAAAAGATTTCTCCTATGAAAATTCGGCATCCTAACGGCGCCACTTAAAACTAAAAAAAAATGAATTGATGAGATCAAATAGGGTATCTCATCATGTGATCATAAAAGATAATTATGATAGATATTTATATCATACCCCATAATAATAAAAAGGAACTTGAAAGACTTGACATGAAAGTAGAATTTTGAAAAATGAGAAGGGTGAAAGAATCCCTTAAAAATTTGGCAGCCTAACGACACCACTTAAACATTCATAAATTGAAATTATGAGATCAAGAGGGGGTATCTCATCATATGAATATGAAAAGGAAAGTAGGATGAATATAAAAGAACATCCCCAACATAAGAACATGGAGCGTAAAAGAAATGACATAAAAGAGAGTACTTGGAAAGAAAGAGAGAGGTAGGATCCCCTACCTTGAAGAGTAACTTCGAAATCTTGAATTTTGGGACCTTGGGAGGCTTTAGGGAACCTTGGGAGGACTCCTTGGGAGGTAAAGAGACGAGAACTTCATTGAGGATGATTTTGGAGTGGAAAGGGCTTAGTATTTATAGGGGAAGTGAGGGGACAAGTCATTAATGGCCAAGGGACACCTCATTGGTGGTATGGGCAAAACAAGTGGTATTTCCTCATGGTATTGGCCACTTGGGACACCTCACACCTTATATAACTATTAAAAAAGTCTACCATCCCTTAAAATATCTCATGACATCATCATGACACAGTTATGATGTCATTGAACATACCAAAACCCTAAAACTATATTTTTACTATTCACTGAAAAATCTACTTTTTCAGAAAACTCCCAAAAATTTATCTTAACATAATATCAATGCTCTGAATTCAAAAATAAACTCCATTTTATAAAAATAATTTTCTAAATATTATTAATTTAATTTTTAAATAAAACACTATTCACTGAAACTTTATTTTTCTCAAAAAAATCCCCAAAAATTACATTAACATAATATCGATGCTCTATGTTCAAAAATAAACTCCATTTTATAAAAATAATTTTCTAAAAATTTTTAATTTAATTTTTAATTAAAAAAACACTATTCACCCGAAAAAAACTAATACATGACTAATAATTAATGAAACAGTTATTTACCTATTTTATTGAATCATACTACTTAATCAAGGTGCCTAAAATTTATTAATACTTTCTTTAAGTGAGATTAATAATCCATTTGGTCACATTACTAATCCTAATCATAAAATCACTATTCATAATTTACTATTCATCAAAAATTATGTTGATCTTATTAGACTCTAAATTTCTTACTGAACACATTTTCAGAATACCATTTTTCGAAAATCGTTACACATCATTAATTATTTATGGTCTACATAAATATTTTAAAATATTCTTTTTTTCAAAAAAAATGCATCCTATATTCATTCGAACATTTGAAAACCCACAAACTTCACCATAAGAAGAAAAAAAAATTATTTATAACAAAGGATTACACAATGTAGGTATAGTCTCCTTACATATCCCCTTATAACCCCAGCATAGGACCTAAGCTTAAGGTGTGCTAAGTTGAGAGAATCCAAGGGCGGCTCGACCAACATTGCACGAGTAGTAATTTCTATAAGCTCGAACTTCTCCCAAAGGCGATTCTGTTCCATCTTCACACGATGAAGTTCGGCTTGGGTTTGGTCCAGAGCAAGGCCCAATGGTGCTATCTCCTTCCCAAGTTCTGTTAGATGGGCTTCGATCGGCCTAAGACTACAGGATGAGGCCATCAAATCTTCTTTCTATATTAATTAACCAAGATCACAATTATTTAGAGACAATAGTCGCAACATTCAGTTTCCAATGGTCATAATGACTAACAGTCATATAATAGTCAAAACCCAACAGTCTCATTTTAATTATACTCATTTTGTTAAATAAAAATGTTTCGTTGAGTATAAAATAAAATAACACAAAAAATTAGGAAACAAGATTTATTCAAAATTTTGGGTCGTTATAATCTTCCCCCCTTACGAAATTGCATTCTCGCAATTTTTAAAATTGGGTTTGGAAATTTCATTGAAAGTCCCACATCAGAAATAGAGTCAGTAACACAATTACTTTAAAAGAAAGAAAATGAAGTACAAAGGTCACCCGAGTTAACCCATACTAGGATTCCATGTAGGAAGACATGGACATGGAAGTGAAAACAAAGGGTCACGTTATGAGGGAGAGTGATAGAAAACATGATTAGGAGAAAGTTAACAACAAGAAAATCACAAAATTATGATGGGTTAAACAGTATTTGATTTCCTAGTAAGAAATGTTAACAGTCAATGTTTTTGTTTTACGTTCCTTTTCATAGTTTTGAGGAATTCATTTACTACATAGAATAAAAACACAAGAAAATATATTTAACTTCAAGTAGAGTTTCATCCCTTAATAAGTTTCTACCAAAAATAATCTTTTCTCCAAACGATGAGCATTCAAAAGAACTTGGTCTCATCAAAAGCACAAGAATAATCTTTTAGAGAATCACGTAATAAACCAAAAGAAAAACTATCTACCATTAAACATTTATCCCAAAATAGAAAGGGAAAGATAAAACAACTCTTCAAAAATAAAGAATCTCATAGGAAGGGAAACTACTTTAAATCTTCAAAGTTACACAGTACTACCCAAAGTTCATCATAGACCATTCCATAAATAACTGCCCTTAAAATTCCTCAAAATAAAAAAAACTAAGATTGAAACCCAAATATAAGAAGGATTTGATAACATAGACTTCCAAGATAAACATTATCGTTCATCACCAAACAACATCAACCAATCCTAACATCTTATAACCAAAGTAGCTAACCTAAACATATTTTTCCCCAAGATAGGTTAATCATTTCCATAAGTAACCTATATTACCATAAGTTCAACTTAAATTCATCGATTCTTCAAAATATAAGTCAACCTTTATTCCTCAAAGAAATTACCATAGTAATCTATTTACCTCGATCATATAGGGTTCCCAAAATAGTGAACGTCTTCCATAATAATAATTATCTTTTAATCCCCTAATCATCTTTTTTTTCAATATGAACAGCTTCATAACATCAACACATGATACATAATAATATATGTTTTTCTTAATGATATAAAATCATCTTAGGTAGTGACTCAATGTTCTTAGAAAACATTAAATATATGAACATAGGGAACGAACTAAAAAACAACAACATGACATAGACAATTATTGCGAAGAAGTTACATGTACTTTAGTCAACATGATCCATATCATCACATGACATTCATTGTTCCCTTTTCCTTTAAGATTGTTGATGCTCATCATGCTTCTCATCCCTTACAATAGAGAATTGCCTTGAATAATATCCAACTTCTCCACATTTACGACATTGAAAAGTATAAGGTACATTAGATCGAACCTTATCTATATTCATCACATTTTCCATTTTTAAAGCAATTGGCTACTTTATGCCCTATCACCCCACACTTAAAACATCTCCCGGTTCCTTTGTGAGAATCCCCTTGGTGCCTCTTTCCACACTTTTTGCACAAAGGAAATTGAGTCTTCTTTCCCTTATCAACTTTATCAGATGGAAATCCTTTAGACTTCACCTTCTTCTTCCTTGATGAATTTGGACATTCAACTAGGTACCAATTATTAATTGTGATTTTTGATAGCTAGTTTGGCATAATCACAATATGTTCAAATTGATCTCTCTTCATCTCTGTCGTATTAATAGGGAAATTGTCCCATTTTCTATCACATTGGTTACTGGGACATGTTCTTCCATTTCCCACCATTAACTAAGAAAAGAAAGTATAATTAGGGGGCTTAAATACTTAGCCAATAATCATGAAAAGGAAACATAAATCATAGAAGGATAAACTTGTAGAAGAAAAGTATACCCTAACTTGTGATCCCCTAGGTTCCAATTTAGGTTATCCATGATCATATATTCTTATGTGAATCTTTATATTATTTTATCTTTGTCCCTTTAATAATGGTTCATACTAAGCTTATGAATTTACCAAAGCATATCCCCCGGGAGTGTCGTAACCAAGATTGAAGCAAGGCCTATTGTCGTGTACCAGTTCCTGTTCGAATCTAGCTCAGGCAGTGTTTTCAGGTTTTACCCCTATGTACATCTGTTCTAGAGCCCACTCTATATGATCGTATCCAAACAGGGATGTATTTGCTTGAAAACCACTTACTAAATACTCACCAAAATAACAGGAAGATTTACTATATTTAAAATTTTCTATAAGGTTATTCCTAAAGTTTTCATATCCTAATTTCCAAAAATAAAAAAACCATAACTTGATACCAACTATAACATTCCACCTTTTTATCAATTAAACTTTAATTACATTATACAAAACCGAGGATCTTTAAGGTTTAGTGTCTTGGAAACCAAAAGCTTAATACATGACAACATAAAACATTCTTCTTAAACACTTGAAAGGATTCTTCATTTTTTCATCCTAAGTTCATTACATCATCTCATAACCTGGGAGCATACATCAAAGGAAAGGGTGAGAAGAAGGCCCAGTAAGGGAAACAAGAGAAACATTTTACTTGTGAACTTGAGATACATCATAAAGTCATGAAAAATTACTTTAAGGCATGAGAAAGAAATCATGAGGCATATCATAATAAAAATAACGTATTTCATAACATGAAGATGTGGATAAAACATTTAAATTAGACAATCATGAACATATCACCAAGGTAAACCCCAAGGTGTCATTTGAAATTACTAAGGTTATTCACCCAGGTATCATTAAAATTTTAATCTCTAGTGGTTACATCATTACCCAATGCATTAGAGCGCTATCAGGGAAAATCCTTAAATTTGACTTTATTATCAGGTGAGCCACATATATCATCATCAAAAATTTCCTAAATAACCCATATATCATAAAAGAAATGTGTTTCATTTCATAATCATAATGTTTTAAAAACTGCTATAAAGACATTATCTTTATGTTACTTTAAACCCACAGAAAAAGGAAAGAGGGATTCATGTATGTAAATCCCAGAATTTAAAATAGAAAATTTTAATATATATTTGAATAAACCTATATAAGAAAGATCTTTGAGTATTCACTTAATATAATAAAATAATTTGATAAAAAGAGAGAGACATTTTAAGAAGAAAATTCTGCAGCATAACGGCTATGTTACAGGGTTTTAGAAAACATTGAAAAGAGAGGGGTCATGGGTCACCCACTCATAAATGATCCAAAAAACAGTATAGGGACAGAATATAATGGATATAAGAACATGGTAATGAAATTTTAAAGACATACCATATGAAATGAAAAACTTGGAAGGAAGACAAAAATAAGATTTCTCCTAAGAAAATTCGGCAGCCTAACGGCGTAACTTAAAACATTAAAAAAAATTAATTGACGAGATAAAATAGGGTCTCTAATAATATGATCATAAAATATAAGTATGATAGATATAGAGCTCACAACCCAACATAATAAAAAGGAAATTTAAAGACTTGACATGAATGTAGAACTTTAAAAAATGAGAAGGGTGAAAGAATCAGTTAAAAATTCGGCAGCCTAACGGCGCCACTTAAACATTCATAAAATGAAATGATGAGAGAAATAGGGGGTATATCATAATATGAACATGAAAAGGATATTAGTATGAAAATAAAATATCATCCCCAACATAAGAACATGGAGAATAAAAGAAATGACATAAAATATAGTACTTGGAAAGAAAGAGAGAGGTATGACCCCTTACCTTGAAGAGTAACTTTGAAATCTTGAATTTTGGGACCTTGGGAGGCTTGAGGGAACCTTGGGAGGACCTCTTGGGAGGTAAGGAGACCAGAACTTCGTTGAGGATGATTTTTTAGTGGAAATGATGAGAGAATGGCTTAATATTTAAAGGGGATGTGAGGGGACAAGGCATTAATGGCCAAAGGACACCTCATTGGTGGTATTGGAAAAACAAGTGGTATTTCCTCATGGTATTGGCCACATGGGACACCTCACACCTTATCCCACTATTCACTAGTCGACCATCCATTAAAATATCTCATGAAATCATCATGACACAGTTATGATGTCATTAAACATACCGAAACCCTAAAACTGTATTTTTTTACTATTCACTGAAAATTCATCTTTTTCAGAAAACTCCCAAAACATTATCTTAACATAATATCAATTCTCTAAATTCAAAAAAACTCCATTTTATAAAAATAATTTTCTAAATATTTTTAATTAAATTTTTAAATAAAAACACTATTCACCGAAAATTTATTTTTCTCAGAATAATCCCCAAAAATTACCTTAACATAATATCAATGCTCTAAGTTCAAAAATAAAGTCAATTTTATAAAAATAATTTTCTAAATATTTTTAATTTAATTTTTAATTAAAAAACACTATTCAACTGAAAAAACTAATACTTGAATAATAATTAATGAAACAGTTATTTAACTATTTTATTGAATCAGACTAAATCAAGGTGCCTAAAATATATTAATACTTTCTTTAAGTGAGATTAATAATTCATTTGGTCACATTACTAATTCTAAGCATAAAATCACTCTTCATAATTTACTATTCATCAAAAATTAAGTTGATCTTATTAGACTCTAAATTTCTTACTGAACACATTTGCAGAAGACGATTTTTTTAAAATCACTACACATCATTAATTATCTAAGGTTTACATAAATATTTTAAAATATCATTTTTTCAAAAAAAATACCTCTTATATTCATTCGAACATTTGAAAACTCACAAACTTCACCATAAGAAGAAAACACAATTTTATTTATAACAAAGGATTACACAACATTGCTATGGTATCCTTACATATCCCCTTATAACCCCATCATAGTTCCTAAGCGTAAGGTGTGATAAGGTGAGAGAATTCGAGGGCGGCTCGGCCAACACTGCACGAGTAGTAATTTCTATAAGCATGAACTTCTCCTGAAGGCGATTCTGTTCCAGCTTCACAAGATGATGTTCGACTTGGGTTTGGTCCAGAGAAAAGCCCAGTGGTGCTACCTCTTTCCCATGTTCTGTTATATGGGCTTTGATCAGCCCAAGACTACTGGATGAGGCCATCAAATATTCTTTCTATGTTAATTAACCATGATCACTTGTATTTTGAAATAATAGTCCCAACATTCAGTTTCCAACGGTCATACTGACTAACGACCATATAATAGACAAAACCCAACATTCTCATTTTAATTTTACTCATTTTATTAAATGAAAAAGTTTTGTTGAGTATGAAATAAAATAACACAAAAAATTAGGAAATAATATTTATTCAAAATTTTGGGTCGTTACAATATCTTCAGACATGTGTATTGGTCCTTAGACTTTAAGATTATTATTAATGAGTATTATAAGTCATTTAATTTGATGAATTTATGAAAAAAATGATGATAGATTTTTTTGGAAAGGTAGGATATGTTGGGTGTGTCACTAGTAATATTCCATTATTGAATAATACAAGAAAGGATTTATCCCTTCTAGTTTTTAATAGAAGTTGATATCTCATCCTGTTTGATGGAAATGATATAGCATAAATAAATCCATGGAGATGAAATTATATTGGAAAGTTATATTTATATAAATTAAAATACAGAGACATCGAGTACATGGGTTGATGGAAACAACATGCAACCTCTTTGATTTGATATATCATGATAAAGGTATTATATTACATAGTAAGTATATGTATCAGGTATTATATCATTAAAACATTAAATTATTTCTCTATGGATTCCTTGGCGTGTTTCTAGATACTAACCTTGGAGTTTATGCTACTTCAACTAATTCCACTAATAAAGAGGCCTAGAGGGTTACACACTAAGTGTATCCAGAATATAAGTCAAATAATATATTATTATTTAACAAGTTGAATAAATTTTATTCCCATGCATGGTTTAATAATTACTAATGTATGATTGATTGAATATATTTATTCACCAGTTATTATAGTGAATATAATGTGAGTGGAATATTTAATCAATATTTATTTTCTATTTAATGAATATAATATTTATTTATTTATTTAAGAATAACGAAATTATATTTATTTAATAAATTAATAGTCTCTATTCAAGGCTCTATAAATATGGAGGAATAGATGAAGAAGGTTTTAGGTCCTATGAGAAATAATAAATATTGATTATTATTAAATAAAATAATATTTAATATAATTCACAAGTTTAGAACTTGTTTGGAAATAATAATAATAATATTATTATTATTTCACATGCGGGTTTGTAGGGATTAAAAAAATAATGACGTGTAATTGTGTGATTATTTTATTTTTACGCTATAAATATATAAACCAATTTATATTATTTTCTCAGTATGCCAATTCATTTTTTTGGATGTACACAAAAGATTTAGAGAGTCCTCTCAAGCCTATAGAGATCCCTTCTCCAAGCATTCTCCCAAGAATGGAGAAAAAAGATCCTCCACCGGATCAAGGAGAATGATTTGGAAGAGATTCCCATACTAATCAAAGGTAGAGGAGGAAATCCCAAGGATCTTACATGATAGAACCCAAATATTACTTCAGTAATGTCTGGAGATACAAAAAACATGTGTGGATCATAGCTAGAGGGAATTTTCACTTGATTCTTATAACACAATAATGGTGTAGCGAATATCTGTCACCAGATTCATCAACAAAGAAAAAATTCTAAAAAATGTAATTATTTAATTAAATAAATTAATTTTAAATAATATGTGATCATCCTTCCTCTGGTTGTAGCACTATTACCCATGTATGATTTTTTTCATCCAATTTTGTAGATCACATAATTTATCGTCATGTAGGTCTCGGATTGATCATCGTTCATGAAAAAAAGCCATGTGGGGCACTTCCAATCACACTCTTATACTATGATTAGAACCTACATGTAACACCCGAGATTTTTATGAGAAATGTTTTGTTTTTATTTTATATACATCATTAAAGGAATCTTTCACTACACACAACACTATCTTATCTTGCTTTACAAGCAATCGCGACCTTCCTCGATAGCTTGCGTTGTACGCAATACCGACTTTCACTAAACAATGATATGCTATTAAAATATTATTAAAACTAGCCGTTATGAATAGTAATACCCACTCTTTGAAATTTTATAAATTTTATCTTTCAAAATGGATTTCATTTTTGGATTCGGAATATTGAAATTATCCTAGGGTGAAATTTTGGTATTTTTTTGAAAACTTTCAATTTTTAATGAATAGTGATAACACTGGGTTACTATTTAAAAAATGACTTTTTATTTAAATAATAATTTATTTTATTTAAATTTATTTTAGGTAAAAATTGATAAATAATACCTATATAAGTTCAAATTAATTCATTGGAGTCATTTTATAATAATTTTAGATATATAAAAATTTTATTAAGCTTTTCACCGTCTTTTACCCGCCTCCTAGAAGAATTTTCAAATTCACACAAAACATAATTTTACTGCTTCAGTGAATGGAATTTAGAAACTCCAAGGGAAACAGTTAATATCAAGGACTAAAATTTGGTTCAATGAGATGAAAATATTTTTTGGTGAATAATAACTGTTTAATTTTTTTTACCACGGTTAAAAGTAAATAGGGTAATTAAGGGTAAAAATGATATTATTATTACCCTAACACATGTCCTAATTCTATTGGATAAGTGTAATTAGACCAAAAACCAGCTTAGTAATAAAATATGAGCATTTATGTACACTTGGATTAGATTAGGACATTTAATATTATTTTATTTAAAGAAGAGTTAAAATAGATAAAATCAAAGTTTAATAACTAAAACATTTTTAATATAGGGTTATACATAAGATAAATTCGACTATAAATATTAATTATAAATATAAAAATATTTCCTACATAATTGTATTTTATTTATATTTTTTAGACATTAAATAATTTAATTTATTTATGACACAATGATGATGCAGTAATTATCTTATTAATGAAATATTAACAAAATTGATGTTATAAATACTCAAATAAATTTAATTTGAGACTTTTTAGGAATTAAAATAATTTTGTTGTTAATATGACATGTTAGTATTGGTTTAATTAACTTTTTTCTAACTAATAATTCTGTTATGATTTTCACAAAAAACAATTACCAAATAGTGTCAAAATTGACATAAAATAGTTTTTAAAACAAATTTTATATTATTAGTTGTTATTTTATTCCTAAAAATCTACGGTTTGACCAAATGAATTAGATAAGGTTATATATATTAATAATAAACAACTTGGGGTTCATTTGGCTTGTTATAGTATGTTTATTAACCATATAGTGTAAGAATAAAAGAAGACACAAAAAAGGTTAAATTATTTAACTTAGAGTTAAATCTAAATGATAAGGTTAAAATAGTAACCTAAACTTGTATAAAATCTATTGGATGAGAGGATTTAGACCCATCCCCACCTTACCATCAAAATAAATCAATTTGGAGCTATTAAAAACCGAATATGACTTTATAATAAAATAATATTTTATGTTTTCGTAAGGTGCCCCTCTCCTCCCTTATAAAAGGGAACCTCCTCCCTCTCCTACTCACACCACTTTGAGCATTAAAGCTCAGAAAAACCCTGCCAATTTATCTTCTCCACTTCCCTATAAACATCCTATAGGTTCTAGTCTTCTTCAAAGTCCAATCTTAGTTCCATAAGAGGAGGTTCCAAAGAGGCGTGTCGAAGAAGAGGTAATATCCGTTACCAATTATTTAAAATTTAGTTCTTCTTATACATATTATTCTTTAGTTGTTTCATTATTACGTAATAACATAAGTATCAATAATATAACAATATGATATTATAAATATTATACAACCCTATTTCACCTTCTATCCATCCTACGGAAAACGAAATCACCGTACGTGCGTACGTACGGAATACCGTCTCCACGCCGTGGTGTAATCTTTTTTCCACCACCACCTTATTTGGATGGGTGTAATGGTGTGAATAATAACTATATATGATTATTGTAAGGTAATATTTATTCTGAAATAGTATACGAACACTTCAATACAATTTCATGATCATGGGAATGAGATCATCGCTCGTGTGTACGTACAGCCCACCGTCTCCACGATGTGATGCGACTCGTTCTACATGATCTTAATTACATAATGATTATAAATATGAATTGAATTAATAAATATGATATATATTACACTAATAACATTCTGTAAATGAGGTATCTATAACCTAAAGGGAAGAATTGGAATTTATTCAACAAAACACACATAAGAACAAAAAGCAATAAACACCTGAATAACAAGTATCAATGAAATATTACTAATAAGAAGCTAAGAATATGACCATATATGATATCATAACAATTATTATGATTCTGAAAAAAGTCAATGACATTATTTAAATCATTATATAGAAGGTTCAGACACTTACGAAGAAAATCAGACCTAAGGTAAGAGAAAATCTCACAATCTCATTTTTATCTGAGATTGTTTATACTTCATAATCTACTGGGGAATATTTATCATCCACATCCACATTTCCTCAATATTTAATATTATTTCCATCCACCTACAATTTTTTAATTCCAATTTTACCCATTGGTGAGTTTTTAGTAAAAGATATGAAAGGAATCATTTGTCGTTTTTAGTACGAGGTACTTTTTTGAATTTTCCGGCCAAAGTACGGGAAGAATGTTTTTCTTTAACTTATACAGCATGAACGGATTTTTAGAAAATTATTTCCATGAAGCTTCCTTTACAAGTTTTCAAGTTTATTTTTAATCAACTTCTTTTATTTTAAAATTTTCTAACATGTTAAGAAAGGAAAAATGTTTTTGAAGTAGAAAGGATATTTTCCTCAAGAATGGAGTTCAAGAATTTTATCAAAATTATTTTCCATCTAAGATAATATAGGGTTCTGTTTCTATCCCTATTTTTACATTTATTTGATTATGTTATGATGGAATTATTTTTATGATGTCCTTTTATCTTATATGGATTATGTTATGATTGCATGATGTTTAAGAATCCAATTTTTATTACAAGGGTTATGCTATGATGTATGATTTATGATTTTGTGGAACACATAAGAATGGTTTCATTATGAGTTGGGTGGGACCTATATATCCCACCAATGCATTGGGTAAATATTTATATCTCATGAGATAGACATGTCTGGAACGAAAAGTTAAACTAGTTTTGTGAAACAGGACTGAAATATGGAGTGAACTCGGTTCAGAAATGGACTTTGTCCTCTAAGATAGTCTTGGCAATGAGTCTTGACTACTAAGAAATGATTCTATATGATTATGTGTGTATGCCACAAAGTTTCATGTTTTATGTTATGATTATTGGGATTATATTTCACTACTATTATTTATCCCATGTTATGAAATTATGATCTCTTTTGCAGGTTATGATTTCCAAAATGATATGTTCTTATGAATATGATGTGATTGATATTTATTTTGTTTACCCTTATTGAGCATTTGATCTCAACCTTTTGAATGTTTTCTTTTCCCTAGGTCAGGAAGAAGGACATTAAGTAAGATATGCCAAAAGGGACGTTAGATATGATAAAATAAAAGGGAGACAATGCAGATGTTTTATGAACCAGTTGTTTATGTTTCCCAGTTTCTAAAGACACTATACCTATACGATCCTTTCATGGTTTTGTTATATGTATTAATAAGTGTGCTTAAATTCTTAAGTAATAACAATGTATGTAAAGTATGGGTCGTTATAGTTGGTATTAGAGGAAAGGTATAGTCAACCTTTAGAAACTAGGATGTTAAAGCCTTAGTAAGAACCCTAAGGATAAGTCTAAGCATAGAACACAATCATAGTATTTTAAAAATATCCATGAACAACCTATGATAAGACCTTAAGTGTGAAATTTTATTCTTGATTATGTGGTTTTCCTACTATAATTAGTGTTACTCACACTATTCTTCTTGGTTTTAGTCAATGGCTGGAACCCGAAGGAACCATGTTAACGCGGAATGTGACAGGCAATGCAATGATTGTCCCCCTGAGAAACCAAACGTTATGGGAGCTAGAATGAAAAATCTTGTAGCCATGCTCACACAACTTTTTCAAGCTATAAATCATGTAGGGCTTCCAAACGAGAAAAGGAAGCAGTAACATTCTATTGAATCCTTCACGAGGCAGCGTCCACCCTCATTCAGCGGGTCTACCGATCCATTAGTGGCAGAACAATGGATCAGTACCACTGAAAAGATATTTTCAGTTCTTCAATGTTCTGAACATGATAAAGTCATCTTTAAAGTATATCGTTTGGAAGGTGAAGCTGATCAATGGTGTAATATTATCAAGAATACGAGGCCAAGAGATGAAATTGAATCCATGGAATGGGACGAGTTCAATAACTTATTTTTCAATAAGTACTTCCCTTTTATTATTCGAACAAAGATTGAGAAGGAGTTTCTTGAACTGAAACAAAAGGATGATGAATCTGTTGGTACCTAAGAAGCAAATTTTACAAGACTTGCAAGGTACGCTTCTGGGATTATTATCCAACCTGAGATTAAGATCGATCGATTCTTTAGTGGCTTAAAACCAAGTCTTCGAAGGGCATTATCCATAAGAGACTTTAATATCTATGAGGAAATTGTTCGATGTGATCTCAAGGTTGAGATGAATATTAGAGTAACCCATCAGTAATATGCGTTTGATATGAAGAGGAAAATGGAATTCAAAGGAAAATCTAAAGAGCACACTGAAAAGAAGATGAGTTTCCCCTTATGCTCAAAGTGTGGAAAGAAAAATAGAGGGAGTTGTCTTAAAGGAAAAATTAAATGTTTCAAATGTGGAAAGGAAGGTCATTGGGCATTTGAATGCCAAAATGATGGGAAGAAGATGTCTAGTGATGAGAACAAAGAAAAGGCTACATAGAGTGCACCTCCTAACCTTCAATGTTCCAAGTGAAAGTAAATGGGTTATTATGCTAATCAATGCTTTAATCCAATGGTTTTTGATGATGATCGACGTCAACAAACTCTTAAGGATAAAGATAATGGAAAGTCACATGCAATTTCTATCAGCGATGTGGAGTACGATAACGAAGTGGTGAAAGGTGCACTTACCATCCACTCTAAAGTAGCAAATGTTTTATTTGATTCTGGATCCACCCACTCTTTTATTTATGAAGAATTTTCTAAGGGTATCTCCGTATTACCTCAAAAATTAGATGTTGAGTTAGCTGTGACAACCCCTAATGGAACAACAGTCACATCAAAAGTATATAATTCTTCTTCGATTAATGTTTGTGTGAAATTGCTTCATAAAAATCTTGTGATCCTTCCTATAGTGGAATTTGATGTGATTCTTGGAATAGATTGGATTTCTTTATACGGAGCTCATATCAATTTCCAGAGAAGGGAAGTCACATTCCATATTCCAGATCAATCTTTGATCATCTATCGATGCAAGGATGAACATAACATTCCAGTGGAAATTTCTTCCATCTTATGGGTCTTTATTCCAATAAATGAAGGTTATTTATCTCAAATGGTTGGAGAGAAAATGACGATTAAGAATACGCCCATTATACGAGAGTTTGATGATGTCTTTCCGGAGGAATTTCCAGGTCTTCCACCAAATCGTGAAGTTGAGTTTTCAATAGAACCCGTACCGGGTGGTTTGCCTATTTCAGAGACACCTTATAGAATGGACCCAATTGAGTTGCAGTTATTGAAGAAGCAACTCCTAGAGAATCTTGATAAGGGATTCATATGCCCACAGTGAATCACCTTGGGAAGCACCTGTTCTGTTTGTTAAGAAGAAATATGGATCAATGAGACTCTGTATTGATTATCGAGAACTTAACAAGATCACTATCAAGAAAAAATATCCTCTCCCACACATTGATGACTTATTTGACCAACTACATGGAGCTCAATACTTTTCCAAGATTGATCTTCGTTCAGGGTATCATCAATTAATGGTCAAAATGGAGGATATACCAAATATGGCTTTCCGTACAAGGTATGGACACTATGAATTTATAGTAATTCCATTTGGTATTACTAATTCCCTGGCTATCTTCATGGATCTGATGAGTAGAGTCTTTAGAGACTATCTTGATCAGTTTGTGGTAGTCTTTATAGATGATATTCTTGTCTATTAAAAGAGAATGGAAGAACATGAAGATCACATGAGAATTTTATTAAAGACCCTGAGAAAGGAGATGCTTTATGCCAAATTTACCAAGTGTGAATTTTGGATTCAAAAAGTTGCATTCTTTGGTCACATAATCTCAAAAGAGTAGATATCTGTGGATCCAACAAAAACAGAGGTTATCAAAAGATGGTCGAGACCAACAATAGTAACTGAGATCCGAAGTTTTCTTGGTTTGGCTGGATATTATCGACGTTTTGTGAAAGTTTTTTCACGATTATCTAAGCTAATCACCAGGTTGACTTGAAAAGGAGTTAAGTACGTGTGGACGGAGGAATGTGAAGAGAATTTCAAGGAGTTGAAAAGAAGGTTATCTAGTGCACCTGTGCTCAAACTGCCTTGTAGTGCAGAAAGGTTTGTGATCTACAGTAATGCATCCAAGAAGGGGCTGGGGTGTGTTCTCATGAAAAATGATATGGTGATAGCTTATGCCTCATGACATTTGAATATCCATGAGAAAAATTACCCAACTCATGATTTGGAGTTAGCTGTGGTAATCTTTGCATTAATGATTTGGAGGCATTATCTTTATGGTGAAAGGTGTGATATTTATACTGATCATAAAAGATCAAAGTAAATTTTCACACAAAATGAGCTGAATATGCGCCAAAGAAGATGGTTGGAGTTGATTAACGATTACGACTGATCAATTCATTACCACCCTGGGAAAGAAATCAAGGTGGCAGATGCATTAAGTTTGCAAGACCATGCAAGCTTATCCATGATGAGGATCACAAAAGATCCAATATTTATGGATTTACAAAGTATGGATCTTGGAATTATAATGGAAGGGAATAAATCTTGTCTTTCTCAAATGAATGTTCAACCATCTATACATGTGATGATTAAATAAGCACAAAAAGAAGATGTTGAGTTCCAAAAAAAGGTGAGAAATGTTCCCAAATTCAACCTTGATCGTGATGGGATAATAAGGTTCAGGAATCGGGTTTGTGTTCCTCCTTTCCCATAATTAAAGAAGGATCTGCTGGATGAGGCTCATAGTTCTTCATTCTCTATTCATCCTGGAAGCACGAAGATGTATAGAGACCTGAAAGAGTACTTCTGGTGGGATGTAATGAAAAGAGATGTTGTTGAATATGTCTCTCGATGCATGGTTTGTCAGCAAGTTAAAGTTGAGAGACAGAAGTCAAATGGGATGTTACAACCATTACCAATACCAGAATGGAAATGAGAAAATATCACTATGGACTTTTTCACTGGTCTTCGTAAAACATCCAAAGGCAATAATGCTATCTGGGTTATAGTTGATCATCTTACAAAGTCTGCACACTTCATTACTATTAGAGAGGATTTCTCTCTGGATCAACTTTCCAGGATATATGTGAAGGAAGTGGTAAGATTTCATGGAGTACCACTTTCCATTATATCTGATCGGGATCCGAGGTTTACCTCACTGTTCAGGTGAAGTCTTCAGCATACTCTGGATACAGAGTTGAGTTTCAGCACTGCTTATCATCTTCAGACAGACGGTCAGTCTGAGAGAAGAATTCAACTCTAGATGATATGTTAAGATCTTTTCCTATGGATTTTAAAGGTGGTTGGGATCAACTCCTACATTGGGTATAATTGTATTATAATAATAGCTTTCACTCTAATATCCAGATGGATCCTTATGAAAATATCTATGGAAAGAAATGCCGAACTCCAACTTGCTGGGATGAAGTTGGGGAAAGAAAGCTATTAGGACCTGATCTTGTTGATGAGATGACAGAAAAGGTCAGATCTATTCAACAACATATTAGAGCAGCTCAGAGTCGACAAAAAAGTTATACTGATAACCGAAGAAAAGAACTAGAGTTTGAAGTGGGTGATAAAGTGTTCTTATGAATATCTCCTTGGAAGAGAGTTATGAGATTTGGAAAGAAGGGAAAGCTGAGCCTTAGGTATATCGGTCCTTTCGAAATACTGGATCGTGTTGGGAAGGAAGCTTACCGATTGAAGCTTCCACCAAATCTCTCTCAAGTTCACGATGTGTTCCATGTATCTCTTCTAAGAAATTACATAACTTATCCTTCACATGTACTCATCTCAAAAGTTGTACCGCTGGAGCAAGATCTTTCTTATGAAGAACAGCCGATAGAGATTCTGGGTTGTAGCGAAAAAGTCCTATGGAACAAGATCACTCGCTTGGTGAAAGTTTTATGGAGGAACCACCAATTAGAAGAAGCTACATGGGATCTTAAGGATATGATGAGGGAGAGGTATCCTAATCTGTTTGTTACAAAGTGAAGAATTTTGAGGGTGAAATTCATTTTAAGGGGGGTAGAATGTAACACCCAAGATTTTTATGAGAAATGTTTTGTTTTTATGTTATATACATCATCAATGGAATCTTTCACTACACACAACACTATCTTAGCTTACTTTACACACAATCGCGACCTTCCTCGATAGCTTGCGTTGTACGCAATACCGAGTTTCACTAAACAACGATATGCTATTAAAATATTATTAAAACTAGCCGTTATGAATAGTAATACCCACTTTTTGAAATTTTATAAATTTTATCTTGAAAAATGGACTTCATTTTTGGATTCTGAAAATGAAAATTATCCTAGGGTGAAATTTTTGTATTTTTCTGAAAACCTTCAATTTTTTATGAATAGTGAAAACGCTAGGTTACTATTTAAAAACCGACTTTTTATTTAAATAATTATTTATTTTATTTAAATTTATTTTAGGTCAAAATTGATACATAATACCTATATAAGTTCAAAGTAATTCATTGGAGTCATTTTATAATAATTTTTGTTATATTAAAATTTTATTAAACTTTTCACCGTCTATTACCCACCTCCTAGGAGAATTTGTAAATTCACATAAAACATAATTTTACCACTTCTGTGAATGAAATTTTGAAAATCTGAGGGACACAGTTAATATCAAGGACTAAAATGTGGTTCAATGAGATGAAAATATTTTTTGGTGAATAATAACTGTTTACTTTTTTTTACCACGGTTAAAAGTAAATAGGGTAATTAAGGGTAAAAATGATATTATTATTACCCTAACACATGTCCCAATTCTATTGGATAAGTGTAATTCGACCAAAAACAAGCTTAGTAATAAAATATTACCATTTATGTACACTTGGATTAGATTAGGACATTTAATATTATTTTATTTAAAGAAGAGTTAAAATAGATAAAATCAAAGTTTAATAACTAAAACATTTTTAATATAGGGTTATACATAAGATAAATTCGACTATAAATATTCATTATAAATATAATCATATTTCCTACATAATTGTATTTTATTTATATTTTTTAGACATTAAATAATTTAATTTATTTATGACACAATGATGATGCAGTAATTATCTTATTAATGAAATATTAACATAATTGATGTTATAAATACTCAAATAAATTTAATTTGAGACTTTTTATGAATTAAAATAATTTTGTTGTTAATATGACATGTTAGTATTGGTTTAATTAACTTTTTTCGAACTAATCATTCTGTTATGATTTTCACAAAAAACAATTACCAAATAGTGTAAAAATTGACATAAAATAGTTTTTAAAACAAATATTATATTATTAGTTGTTATTTTATTCCTAAAAATCCACGGTTTGTCCAGATGACTTAAATAAGGTTATATATATTAATAATAAACAACTTGGGGTTCATTTGACTTGTTATAGTATGTTTATTAACCATATAGTGTAAGAATACAAGAAGACACAAAAAAGGTTAAATTATTTAACTTAGAGTTAAATCTAAATGATAAGGTTAAAATAGTAACATAAACTTGTCTAAAATCTATTTGATGAGAGGATTTAGACCCATTCCCACCTTACCATCGAAATAAATCAATTTGGAGCTATTAAAAACCGAATATGACTTTATAATAAAATAACATTTTATGTTTTCGTAAGGTGCCCCTCTCCTCCCTTATAAAAGGGAACCTCCTACCTCTCCTCCTCACACCACTTTGAGCATTAAAGCTCGGCCAAAACCAGCCAATTTCTCTTCTCCACTTCCCTAGAAACATCCTATAGGTTCTGGTCTTCTTCAAAGTCCAATCCTATTTCCCTAAGAGGAGGTTCCAAAGAGGCGTGTCGAAGAAGAGGTAATATCCGTTACCAATTCTTTAAAATTTATTTTTTCTTATACTTCTTATTCTTTAGTTTTTTCATTATTACATAATAACATAAGTATAACTAATATACCAATATGATATTATAAATATTATACAACCCTATTTCACCTTCTATCCATCCTACGAAAAACGAATTCACCGTACGTGCGTACGTACGGAATACCTTCTCCACGCCGTGGTGTAATCTTTTTTCCACCACCACCTTATTTGGATGGGTGTAATGGTGTGAATAATAACTATATATGATTATTGTAAAGTAATATTTATTCTGAAATAGTATATGAACACTTCAATACAATTTCATGATCATGGGAACGATATCATCGCTCGTGCGTACGTACGGCCCACCGTCTCCATGATGTGATGCGACTCGTTCTACATGATCTTAATTACATAACGATTATAAATATGAATTGAATTAATAAATATGATATATATTACACTAATAAGATTCTGTAAATGAGGTATCTATAACCTAAAGAGAAGAATTAGAATTTATTCAACAAAACACGCATAAGAACAAAAAGTAATAAACACCTGAATAACAAGTAGCAATGAAATATTACTAATAAGAAGCTAAGAATATGACCATATATGATATCATAACAATTATTATGATTCTGAAAAAAGTCAATGACATTATTTAAATTATTATATAGAAGGTTCAGACACTTACGAAGAAAATCAGACCTAAGGTAAGGGAAAATCTCACAATCTCATTTTTATCTAAGATTGTTTATACTTCATAATTTACTGGGGAATATTTATCATCCACATCCACATTTCCTCAATATGTAATATTATTTCCATCCACCTATAATTTTTTAATTCCAATTTTACCCATTGGTGAGTTTTTAGTAAAATATATGAAAGGAATCATTTGTCGTTTTTAGTATGAGGTACTTTTTTGACTTTTCCAGCCAAAGTACGGGAAGAATGTTTTTATTTAACTTATACAGCATGAACGGATTTTTAGAAAATTATTTCCATGAAGCTTCCTTTACAAGTTTTCACGTTTATTTTTAATCAACTTATTTTATTTTAAAATTTTCTGACATGTTAAGAAAGGAAAAATGTTTTTGAAGTAGAAAGGATATTTTCCTCACGAATGGAGTTCAAGAATTTTATCAAAATTATTTTCCATCTAAGATAATATAGGGTTCTGTTTCTATCCCTATTTTTACATTTATTTGATTATGTTATGATGGAATTATTTTTATGATTTCCTTTTATCTTATATGGATTATGTTATGATGGCATGATGTTTAAGAATCCCATTTTTTTACAAGGGTTATGCTATGATGTATGATTTATGATTTTGTGGCACACAAAAGAATGGTTTCATTATGAGTTGGGTGTGACCTGTATATCCCACCAATGCATTGGGTAAATATTTATATCTCATGAGATATACATGGCTAGAACAGAAAGTTAAACTAGTTTTGTGAAACAGGACTGAAACATGGAGTGAACTCGGTTCAGAAATGGACTTTGTCCTCTAAGATAGTCTTGGAAATGAGTCTTGACTACTAAGAAATGATTCTATATGATTATGTGTGTATGCCAAAAAGTTTCATGATTTAAGTTATGATTATTGGGATTATATTTCACTACTATTATTTATCCCATGTTATGAAATTATGATCTCTTTTGCAGGTTATGATTTCCAAAATGATATGTTCTTATGAATATGATGTGATTGATATTTATTTTGTTTACCCTTATTGAGCATTTGAGCTCAACCTTTTGAATGTTTTCTTTTCCCCAGGTCAGGAAGAAGGATATTAAGTAATATATGCCAAAAGGGACTCTAGATATGATAAAATAAAAGGGAGACAATGTAGATGTTTTATGAACCAGTTGTTTATGTTTCCCAGTTTCTAAAGACACTATACCTATACGATCCTTTCATGGTTTTGTTATATGTTTTAATAAGTGTTCTTCAATTCTGAAGTAATAACAATGTATGTAACGTATGGGTCGTTATAGTTGGTATTAGAGGAAAGGTATAGTCAACCTTTAGAAACTAGGATGTGAAAGCCTTAGTAAGAACCCTAAGGATAAGTCTAAGCATAGAACACAATCTTAGTATTTTAAAAATATCCATGAAAAACCTATGATAATACCATAAGTGTGAAATTTTATTCTTGATTATGTGGTTTTCCTATTATAATTAGTGTTACTCACACTATTCTTCTTGGTTTTAGTCAATGGCTGGAACCCTAAGGAACCATGTTAACGCGGAATGTGACAGGCAATGCAATGATTGTCCCCCTGAGAAACCAAACATTATGGGAAATGGAATGAAAAATCTTGTAGCCATGCTCACACAACTTTCTCAAGCTATAAATCATGTAGGGATTCCAAACGAGCAAAGGAAGGAGTAACATTTTGTTGAATCCTTCACGAGGCAGCGTCCACCCTCATTCAGCGGGTCTAACAATCCATTAGTGGCAGAACAATAGATTAGTACCACTTGAAAGATATTTTCAGTTCTTCAATATTCTAAACATGATAAAGTCATCTTAAAAGTATATCGTTTGGAAGGTGAAGCTGATAAATGGTGTAATCTTATCAAGAATACGAGGCCAAGAGATGAAATTGAATCCATGGAATGGGACGAGTTCAATAACTTATTTTTCAATAATTACTTCCCTTGTATTATTCGAACAAAGATGGAGAAGGAGTTTCTTGAACAGAAACAAAAGGATGATGAATCTGTTGGTACCTAAGAAGCAAATTTTACAAGACTTGGAAGGTACGCTTCTGGGATTATTATCCAACCTGAGATTAAGATTGATCGATTCTTTAGTGGCTTAAAACCAAGTCTTCGATGGGAATTATCCATAAGAGACTTCAATATCTACGAGGAAATTTTTCGATGTGATCTCAAGGTTGAGATGAAGATTAGAGTAACCCATCAGTAATATGCGTTTGATATGAAGAGGAAAATGGAATTCAAAGGAAAATCTAAAGAGCACACTGAAAAGAAGATGAGTTTCCCCTTATGCTCAAAGTGTGGAAAGAAAAATGGAGGGAGTTGTCTTAAAGGGAAAAGTAAATGTTTCAAATGTGGAAAGGAAGGTCATTGGGCATTTGAATGCCACAATGATGGGAAGAAGATGTCTAGTGATGCGAACAAAGAAAAGGCTACATAGAGTGCACCTCCTACCCTTCAATGTTACAAGTGAAAGTAAATGGGTTATTATGATAATCAATGCTTTAATCCAATGATTTTTGATGATGATCGACGTCAAAAAACTCTTAAGGATAAAGATAAAGGAAAGTCACATGCAATTTCTATCAGAGATGTGGAGTACGATAACGAAGTGGTGAAAGGTACACTTACCATCCACTCTAAAGTAGCAAATGTTTTATTTGATTCTGGATCCACCCACTCCTTTATTTATGAAGAATTTTCTAAGGGTATCTCCGTATTACCTCAGAAATTAGATGTTGAGTTAGCTGCGACAACCCCTAATGGCACAACAGTCACATCAAAAGTATATAATTCTTCTTCGATTAATGTTTGTGGGAAATTTCTTCATACAAATCTTGTGATCCTTCCTATAGTGGAATTTGATGTGATTCTTGGCATAAATTGGATTTCTTTATACGGATCTCATATCAATTTCCAGAGAAGGGAAGTCACATTCCATATTACAGATCATTATTTGATCATCTATCGATGCAAGGATGAACATAACTTTCCAGTGGAGATTTCTTCCATCTTATTGGTCTTGATTCCAATAAATGATGGTTATTTATCTCAAATGGTTAGAGAGAAACTGACGATTAAGAATACACCCATTATACGAGAGTTTGATGATGTATTTCCGGAGGAATTTCTAGGTCTTCCACCAAATCGTGAAGTTGAGTTTTCAATAGAACCCGTACCGGGTGCTTTGCCTATTTTAGAGACACCTTATAGAATGGCCCCAATTGAGTTGCAGGAATTGAAGAAGCAACTCCTAGAGACTCTTGATAAGGGATTCATATGCCCACAGTGAATCACCTTGGGAAGCACCTGTTCTGTTTGTTAAGAAGAAATATGGATCAATGAGACTCTGTATTGATTATCGAGAACTTAACAAGATCACTATCAAGAAAAAATATCCTCTCCCACACATTGATGACTTATTTGACCAACTACGTGGAGCTCAATAATTTTCCAAGATTGATCTTCGTTCAGGGTATCATCAATTAATGGTCAAAAGGGAGGATATACCAAATATGGCTTTCCGTACAAGGTATGGACACTATGAATTTATAGTAATTCCATTTGGTATTACTAATTCCCTGGCTATCTTCATGGATCTGATGAGTAGAGTCTTTAGAGACTATCTTGATCAGTTTGTGGTAGTCTTTATAGATGATATTCTTGTCTATTCAAAGAGCATGGAGGAACATGAAGATCGCTTGAGAATTTTATTAAAGACCCTAAGAAAGGAGATGCTTTATGCCAAATTTACCAAGTGTGAATTTTGGATTCAAAAAGTTTCATTCTTGGGTCACATAATCTCAAAAGAGTAGATATCTGTGGATCCAACAAAAACAGAGGTTATCAAAAGATGGTCGAGACCAACAATACTAACTGAGATCCGAAGTTTTCTTGGTTTGGCTGGATATTATCGACGTTTTGTGAAAGTTTTTTCACGATTATCTAAGCTAATCACCAGGTTGACTTGAAAAGGAGTTAAGTACATGTGGACGGAGGAATGTGAAGAGAATTTCATGGAGTTGAAAAGAAGGTTATCCAGTGCACCTGTTCTCACACTGCCTTGTAGTGGAGAAAGGTTTGTGATCTACAATAATGCATCCAAGAAGGGGATGGTGTGTGTTCTCATTAAAAATGATATGGTGATAGCTTATGCCTCATGAAAGTTGAATATCCATGAGAAAAATTACCGAACTCATGATTTGGAGTTAGCTGTGGTAATATTTGCATTAAAGATTTGGAGGCATTATCTTTATGGTGAAAGGTGTGATATTTATACGGATCATAAAAGATCAAAGTAAATTTTCACACAAAAGGAGCTGAATATGCGCCAAAGAAGATGGTTGGAGTTGATTAAGGATTACGACTGATCAATTCTTTACCACCCTGGGAAATAAATCAAGGTGGCAGATGCATTAAGTCGACAAGACCATGCAAGCTTATCCATGATGAGGATCACAAAAGATCCAATATTTATGGATTTACAAAGGATGGATCTTGGAATTATAATGGAAGGGAAGAAATCTTGTCTTTATCAAATGAATGTTCAACCATCTATACATGTGAAGATTAAATAAGCACAAAAAGAAGATGTTGAGTTACAAAAGAAGGTGAGAAATGTTCCCAAATTCAACCTTGATCGTGATGGGATAATAAGGTTTAGGAATCGGGTTTCTGTTCCTCCTATCCCAGAATTAAAGAAGGATCTGCTGGATGAGGCTCATAGTTCTTCATTCTCTATTCATCCTAGAAGCACGAAGATGTATAGAGACCTGAAAGAGTACTTCTCGTGGGATGTCATGAAAAGAGATGTTGTTGAATATGTCTCTCGATGCATGGTTTTTCAGCAAGTTAAAGTTGAGAGACAGACGTCAAAAGGGATGTTACAACCATTACCAATACCAGAATGGAAATGGGAAAACATCACTATGGACTTTTTCACTGGTCTTCCTAAAACATCCAAAGGCAATAATGCTATCTGGGTTATAGTTGATCATCTTACAAAGTCTGCACACTTCATTACTATTAGAGAGGATTTCTCTCTGGATCAGCTTTCCAGGATATATGTGAAGGAAGTGGTAAGATTTCATGGAGTACCACTTTCCATTATATCTGATCGGGATCCGAGGTTTACCTCACTGTTCAGGTGAAGTCTTCAGTATACTCTGGATACAGAGTTGAGTTTCAGCACTGCTTATCATCTTCAGACAGACGGTCAGTCTGAGAGAACAATTCAACTCTAGATGATATGTTAAGATCTTTTCCTATGGATTTTAAAGGTGGTTGGGATCAACACCTACATTTGGTAGAATTTTATTATAATAATAGCTTTCACTCTAATATTCAGATGGCTCCTTATGAAAATCTCTATGGAAAGAAATGCCGAACTCCAACTTGCGGGGATGAAGTTGGGGAAAGAAAGCTATTAGGACCTGATCTTGTTGATGAGATGGCAGAAAAGGTCAGATCTATTCAACAATATATTAGAGCAGCTCAGAGTCGACAAAAAAGTTATACTGATAACCGAAGAAAATACCTAGAGTTTGAAGTGGGTGATAAAGTTTTCTTATGAATATCTCCTTGGAAGAGAGTTATGAGATTTGGAAAGAAGGGAAAGCTGAGCCCTAGGTATATCGGTTCTTTCGAAATACTGGATCGTGTTGGGAAGGCAGCTTACCGATTGAAGCTTCCACCAAATCTCTCTCAAGTTCACGATGTGTTCCATGTATCTCTCCTGAGAAAGTACATACCTTATCCTTCACATGTACTCAGCTCAAAAGTTGTACCGCTGGAGCAAGATCTTTCTTATGAAGAATAGCCGATAGAGATTCTGGGTTGTAGCGAAAAAGTCCTATGGAACAAGATCACTCGCTTGGTGAAAGTTTTATGGAGGAACCACCAATTAGAAGAAGCTACATGGGAGCTTAAGGATATGATGAGGGAGAGGTATCCTAATCTGTTTTTTACAAAGTGAAGAATTTTGAGGGCGAAATTCATTTTAAGGGGGGTAGAATGTAACACCCAAGATTTTTATGAGAAATGTTTTGTTTTTATGTTATATAAATCATCAATGGAATCTTTCACTACATACAACACTATATTAGCTTACTTTACACACAATCGCGACCTTCCTCGATAGCTTGCGTTGTACGAAATACCGAGTTTCACTAAACAACGATATGCTATTAAAATATTATTAAAACTAGCCGTTATGAATAGTAATACCCAATTTTTGAAATTTTATAAATTTTATCTTGAAAAATGGACTTAATTTTTGGATTTTGAATATGAAAATTAGCCTAGGGTGAAATTTTGGTATTTTTCTGAAAACTTTCAATTTTTGATGAATAGTGAAAACGCTAGGTTACTATTTAAAAACCGACTTTTTATTTAAATAATTATTTATTTTATTTAAATTTATTTTAGGTCAAAATTGATACATAATACCTATATAAGTACAAATTAATTCATTGGATTCATTTTATAATAATTTTTGTTATATAAAAATTTTATTAAACTTTTCACCGTCTTTTACCCACCTCCTAGGAGAATTTGTAAATTCACATAAAACTTAATTTTACCACTTCTGTGAATGAAATTTTAAAAATATGAGGGACACAGTTAATATCAAGGACTAAAATGTGGTTCAATGAGATGAAAATTATTTTTGGTGAATAGTAACTTTTTACTTTTTTTTACCGTGGTTAAAAGTAAATAAGGTAATTAAGGGTAAAAATGATATTATTATTACCCTAACACATGTCATAATTCTATTGGATAAGTGTAATTCGACCAAAAACAAACTTAGTAATAAAATATTACCATTTAGGTCCACTTGGATTAGATTAGGACATTTAATATTATTTTATTTAAAGAAGAGTTAAAATAGATAAAATCAAAGTTTAATAACTAAAACATTTTTAATATAGAGTTATACATAAGATAAATTAGACTATAAATATTCATTAGAAAGATAAAACGATTTCCTACATAATGGTATTTTATTTATAATTTTTAGACATTAAATAATTTATTTATTTATGAAACAATGATGATGCAGTAATTATCTTATTAATGAAATATTAACATAACTGATGTTATAAATACCCAAATAAATGTAATTTGAGACTTTTTATGAATTACACTAATTTTTTAGGTTAATATGACATGTTAATTAATTTAATTTACTTTTTTATAACTAATCATGATGTTATGATTTTCACAAAAATCAATTACCAAATAGTGCCAAAATTGACATAAAATAGTTTTTAAAACAAATATTATATTATTAGTTGTTATTTTATTCCTAAAAATCTATGGTTCGGCCAAATAACTTAGATAAGGTTATATATATTAATAATAAACAAATTGGGGTTCGTTTGGCTTGTCATAGTATGTTTATTAACCATATTGTGTAAGAAAACAAGAAGACACGAAAAACGTTCAATTATTTAACTTAGAGGTAAATCTAAATGATAAGGTTAAAATAGTAACCTAAACTTGTCTAAAATCTCGTTTATGAGAGGATTTATACACATACCGACCTTATCTTATAAATAAATCAATTTGGAGCTATTAAAAACCTAATATAACTTTATAATAAAATAATATTTTATGTTTTCCTAAGGTGCCCCTCTCCTCCCTTATAAAAGGGAACCTCCTCCCTCTCCTCCTCACACCACTTTGAGCATTAAATCTCGGAAAAACCCTACCAATTTATCTTCTCCAATTCCCTAGAAACATCCAAGAGGTTCTGGTATTCTTCAAAGACCAATCTTAGTGCCCTAAGAGGAGGTTTCAAAGAGGTGTGTCGAAGAAGAAGTAATATCCGTTACCAATTCTTTCAAATTTATTTCTTCTTCTACTTCTTCTTCTTTAGTTGTTTCATTATGAAGTAATAACATCAGTATCAATAATATAATTATATGTTATTATAAATATGAAAAAACCCTATTTCACCTTCTATCCATCCTACGGAAAATGAAATCACCACGCGTGCGTACGTACGAAATACCGTCTCCACGCCGTGGTGTAATCTGTTTTCCACCACCACCTTACTTGGATGGGTGTAATGGTGTGAATACTAACTATATATTATTATTTTAAAGTAATATTGATTATGAAATAGTATACATACACTTCAATACAATTCCACGATCATGGGAACGATATCATCGCTCGTGCGTACGTACGGCCTACCGTCTCCATGATGTGATGCGACTCGTTCAACATGATATTCATTACATAATGAATATATAAATGAATTTAATGAATAAATATGATATATATTACACTAATACAATTTTGTAAATGAGTTATCTATAACCTAAATTTAATAATAAGAATTTATTCGACAAAACACGCATAAGAACAAAAAGCAATAAACACCCGAATAACAAGTAGCAATTAAATATTATCAATAAGAAGCTAATAATATGGCCATATATGATATCATAACAATGATTATGATTCTATAATAAGTCAATGACATTATTTAAATAATTATATAGGAGGTTCAGACACTTACAATGAAAATCAGACCTAAGGTAAGGGAAAATCTCACAATCTCATTTTTATCCGAGAATGTTTATACTTCATAATTTACTGGGGAATATTTATCATCCACATCCACATTTCCTCAATATGTAATATTATTTCCATCCACCTACAATTTTTTAAATCCAATTTTACCCATTGTTGTGTTTTTAGTAAAATATATGAAAGGAATCTTTTTCCATTTTTAGTATGAGGTACTTTTTTGACTTTTCCGGCCAAAGTATGAGAAGAATGTTTTTCTTTAACTTATACGACATGAACGGATTTTTAGAAAATTACTTCCATGAAGATTCCTTTAAATTTTTTTCAAGTTTATTTTTAATAAACTTCGTTTAGTTTAAATTTTTATGACATGTTAAGAAAGGAAAAATATTTTCGATGTAGAAAGGATATTTTCCTCAAAAATGGAGTTCAATCATTTTATCAAAATTATTTTCCATCTAAGATAATATAAGGTTATGTTTCTATCCCTATTTTTACATTTATTTGATTATGTTATGATATAATTATTTTTATGAGGTCCTTTTATCTTATATGGATTATGTTATGGGGGCATGATGTTTAAGAATCCCATTTTTATTACATGGGTTATGCTATGATGTATGATTTATGATTTTGTGGCACACATGAGAATGGTTTCATTATGAGATGGGTGGGACCTATATATCCCTCCAAATAATTGGGTAATTATTTATATCTCATTAGATAGACATGGATGGAATGGCAGGTTAAACCAGTTCAGTGAAACAGGACTGAAACGAGGAGTGAACTCAGTTCAGAAATGGACTTTGTCCACTAAGATAGTCTTGGCAATGAGTCTTGACTACTAAGAAATGATTCTCTATGATTATGTGTGTATGACACAAAGTTTCATGTTTTATGTTATGATTATTGGGATTACATTTCACAACTATTATTTATCCCATGTTATGAAATTATGATCTCTTTTGCAGGTTAATATTTCCAAAATGATATGTTCTTATGAATATGATGTGATTGATATTTCTTTTTTTTTACCCTTACTGAGCATTTGAGCTCACCCTTTTGTATTTTTTCTTTTCCCAAGGTTAGGAAGAAGTATATTAAGTAAGATATGCCAAAAGGGACTTTAGATATGATAAAATAGAAGGGAGACAATGTAGATGTTTTATGAACCAGTTGTTTATGTTTCCCAGTTCTAAAGACACTATACCTATACGGTCCTTTCATGGTTTTATTATATGTTGTAATAAGTGTGCTTCAATTATAAAGTAATAACAATTTATGTAAAGTATGTGTCTTTATACTCTAGAGTATTCATAGAACCATATTCCATGTGATCAATATTTCCCAAATAGGAACCCCTCCAATCGGCCGAAACCCTATTTTTCTCCCAGTTAAGCATAGATCAACCCACAAGGGGTCCTTATAATTCATAAAACTGAATAAAAACTATAAAGTGTTAAATATAAAGTTATTTTTCACATAAAAATAAAAATGACCTACCTTTGGGTGAAATATATTTAATCTTTTCATGTTTCCCCAATTTTTAGTTGTCGCACGATGATATGTCTCCTCATGAGCTCCTTAGAGGTCCTCTGTTATTCCCACTCTCGATCTCTCTACCTATACTTGTTTATTTTATCTCTAAGTCATAGAAAAAAAGAACCATCAGGGGTAGAGAAAAAGAATCTATGGGGAAGAGAAGAAGGAAAACAGGAAATAAAAGGAGGAAAAAGAAAAAGAAAAATAAAACTGGGTGTTGGCCAGGACATGGTGTCTGATAAGAGTTTAAACATCCAAAAGGAATCCCCCCCCATTATGGACTTAATAGAGGAGACATAATATAAATATTATTCTCCATTCCATAGATATATCTGAATGAAAATGTGCAAATAAATTAATATTTTATTAACTAGATATTAATTATTAATTATTCACTGAAAATTCAGATGACTCGGATTTCCACCATAATATTTTCCTAGGGTAAACACCCTATTTTGAGACCAATATAGTTTTAAAACAATTATCTCATCCCGTTTTCTTGGGGAAAATGATCATTTCCCCCAAAAATGCAACTGAAAGAGAAAAATTCAAATTTTTTCTCAATTTCACGGTCCGTAAAAACATAGGTCTTTAATTATTTAATTCATTATGATAAAAACACATTGTGCACATAAATATGTTTTTTTCGAAAAAATTCCATTATTTTCAAAAGATTTTATTATTTTTCTTTTCTAATTAAATGATAAACAATGCACTCATTTTATACATGTATAAACCCTTAATTTTTTTAATTTAGTTAGTCATATTAATTCCCTGCAATCCAAAAGCTAAGTGATTACTGTCACATTAAATAATTATATTTTAATATAATATCATGGTTCATTTAAAATAGGTGTTTCATGTAATAATATTTATCTATGAAATAAAATTTATTTAAAGATAAATATATTACTTAATCTTGTGGTGTTAAATTAGTCCCCCTTAAAATTAATTTCACCCTTTAAATTCAATCACTCCAATATAGAAAAATTAGGATATATATGTTTCATCACATTATTGGGTTCTTATATAGTGTCTTCAAATTTCTAATTCATCTAGATAACTTTAAACCAGTTAATAGTCATTTTTCATAGAACTTTTTCTATAAAAAAAGATTTATTCTAGTTTTTATTTATACGAATGATCATTCTCTAATGGTACAACCTCTAAGTTTAGTAATTGTGAAGTATCATGTAATTACTTTCTCAAGAAAGATGCATGGAACACAACACAAACTTGAGAAAGGTTCGGTGGAAGCTCCAATCAATAAGAAATCACAACCATTTGATCGAGAATATCAAAGGGGATAATATAACTTGGTATCATATTTCTATTCTTTTGGATTCTCAAAACCTTATTTCATTGAGTAATTTAAGGAAATACCATCTCAAAAAATTTGAACGCTATATCTCACTGAGAGTTATAATTGTATGTTTTCTATGGAATCTGACATACGTTGATGTGCTAATAAATGAATTTATCTTTATCTACCATTTTCTAATATAGATCAGTTCACAATAGGTTTATTTCTCTAACTTCATCCCAACTCATTGGAGTTATACACTTATTTCTATAGAGGGATTCATATGGATATATCTAAATTCTTGAGTAAAATATATTATTGTAAGAAAACTAGACTAGATGAAGTTGTTGATACCAACCACAATTTAAATACATAAAAAATAACTTAGTTTATACTTTAGACTCCGAGGTTTTCTCTCTGACTTACCATTTTTCTGTGGATAACACACTGTATTGAAACTCAACTCTGTATCCAGATCCCACTGAAGACTTCTCTTGAACATCAAGGTAAAACTCCTATTTTGACCAGATACTATATAATGTGGTACTCCATGAAACATTACCAATTACCTAATGTAAATTATAAAAAGATAATCTAGAGAGAAATATTATCTTATATAAAGTAAAATTTCTTACTTTATTAGGGGATCAACTATAACCCAAATAACATTATTTCCTTTAGACATTTTAAGGAGTTCAATAAAAAAATTCCATGGTGATGTTTTCTCATTTACGTTCTGGTATAGGTAATGGTTATATCATCACCTTAGACATCTTTCTCTCAGACTTAACTGGTTTACATACCAATAAATGAGATATATACTCAACAATATCTCTCTTTATGTTATCTCAGCTAAAATAATTTTATTAGATCTCTATACATCTTTGTACTTATAGGATTAATAGAGTATAGTGAACTATGAGATTCATCCTATATCTCCTTCTTCAAGTATAGTATTGACGGGAAACATACATGGTTCATGAACCTTATCATTCCATCACAATAAAGGTTAAAATCAAAAACATTTATGAACTTCTAATGAAAATCCACATCTTTCTTTTGTGCCTCTTTAATCCTTACACAGATAGATGGCTGAACATTTATTTGAGGAAGATAAGATTCTCCCATTCCTTAAATATTTTTATATATATACTTCACAAATCTACTAATAATACATATTTTGTGATCCTCAACATATATAATATAGAATGATTCTTTTGACATAGAGAATCTTCCACTTTGTTCACTTTCCTAGGGTGGTAATGTATTGAGAAATCATAATATTTAATCAACTCCAACCATCATATCCAATACATATTCATCTCTTTCTTAGTGAATATATAATTCAAAATTTTATGATCAATATATATATATATATGTCACATAAATCTCTATAAATATAATTCTTACATATCTTTAATGAAAAAATTACCACAATAAACTCCAAATCACATGTTCAATATTTTTACCCATAAACCTTCAATTTTCATGAAGAATAATCTATAACCATATAATTATGAATCAGAATGCATACTAGTCCCTTTTTTTGATACATCAAAATATATTGAAAACCCTTTTTCACTATAGGGTAATGTAATCACTGGTGTACTGACTAACCTGATCCTCATTTCCTTGAAATCTTCTTCACATTCATCTGTCTAAAGGAACTTAGCTCCCTTCCGAGTCAACATGGTGAGTGGATTAGATAGTAATGAGATATTCCACCTAATGTTCATATAATATCCATTAAAATAATGTAAATAATAGATCTTAGTAATGGGTGTTAGTTTGGTCCAATGTTCAATGACTTCCATCTTCGATGGATCCATTGATATACCCTCCCATGATATTATATTACCCAAAATGATAATTTATGTAGAATAAATTAAAACATGTTAATTTTTTCATAGATATTATCCTTCCATATGTTCCTTAGTATAATACTCATCGGATCTTCATACTCTTCCTTTCCCCTTGAATATATAATAATATCATCTATAAAGACTACCATAAACCGATCAATGTAATCTCTAAGTAATATATTATTTAAATCGTTAAATATAATATGGGAATTTATAGGACCAAATGGAATCCCTAAAAAATATTAGTGTCCAAGACTTGTATAGAATATTGTATTGGTCATATCCTCCTTATGGACCTTCAATTAATGATATTAATAATTAAGGTCAATCTTGGAAAAGTATTGAGCTCCATATAGTTGATCAAACATGTCATCAATAGAGAGTAGATGATGTATATTCTTGGTAGTGATCTTGATAAGTTCCCAATAATCAATGACGAATCACATTAATATATTTTTCTTCTTAACAAAATTAATAGGTTCATACCTATGTAATGCACATTTCCGAATTAATCCCTTGTAAATATTGTCTTAGAGTTTCTGCTTCAATTCATACAACTCAATTAAGTCTATTCTATGTGGAATCTTTGAAATAGGTGTACCACAAGGTATAAGTTATATTAAGAAATCAACTTCACAATCAAGTGAAGTACTAGTAAATTAATCTATAAATAATTTAAAAAATCTTACATAATAGGCATGTCATCGATGTTGAGTTTATCCCCAACCATCTGAGATAAACACATCTTTTGAATATAAATATAGACTCATATAATGGATGAAATTTCCATTGGTATTTCATATTTATTATCACACTTATAGAAAATCATAGGTTGGTTTAGAATATCAAACATGAATTCCCATAAATAGAAATTGATGTGGGACTTATGTAATGAAACTCAATCCATGCCCAAAATAATATCAAATTTAATAAGAGGGAGAATAATTAGATTTTATAGGAAGCACATTCCCATAAAATTAAATTAGGGAAGAATCATATTATTTTAATGTGATCATCATACCATTAGTGATTTTCACTAATAATTGAACATCTAATCATTGAGGTGGTACTATGATAACATTATAAATATTTTTAGATATAAAAAGGCGGGTATATCATGAATCAAATATGACATTAGTAGTTTTAGAGTGGATTTTAAGTTTACCTTTCCCTACTTCATCGTTGTGATCCGTGTGAGCAACAATGATCTCATGTGATTACCATTTTTCTTTCTACATAAGAGGCTGAAAACATATATCATCATCATTAACCTTTAGGTTCTATAACTGGTTATTATAACGCCCATACTCCTTGTATTTGAAACACTAGAGTATAGGTGGTGAATTTTTTGGTTCTGTTCATCTATCATTGGCTAAATTCTTCCTATCTATGTGGTATTAAATTCTCGATGACCTTCCTTTCCACACTTAAAAAAACATTTATCATTCACCTTAAGATACTTTCAACAATTTTTCCTTCCATAGTATGAGCATAAATTAAATCTCAACTTATTCTCTCCATGATTTTTAGAATTTCCATTAAATTTTATCTCCCTTTTCTTATCAAAACAGTGAGATTTATGGGTAACTCCAATATCAATTTACCCTTTAATAGAAAATAGAATGATTTATTCATATATTTTGAATTCCCTTAGGGATAATTCACATTGAGTACTTGTTATTAATACACTAAATAATCAATAAAACTCACTTTATTATTGAATGATAATACTCGAATCAGGCCCCGTAAGTCTTGTAAAATTTACTTCATAGGTACTAACATATTTATCATCCTTCTACTTTAGCTAAATGAATTATTTCTACATTTTCTTAAGAATAATATGAGAAATTTACTTATTGAAAAATAATATCTTAAACTCATCCCACTTCATGGATTTAACTTATTCCCATTTCCATGGGTTCTTGATAGGATTCTACCATTGATCTATTTTTCCTTCCAAATGATAAACAACCAAAATAACTTATTTATGTTCCAAAAACTAGAGAATGTAAAATATATTTATAGTAGTACTTATCCATTATTCAGAAACCTGTGGATCAGAATACCCACTAAATGAAGTTGAGTGTTTCCTCATTAAGGAATTAAGAGAACTTTGTTCCCTTATTTTCACATTTTCATGATCAGAATGATTTATATCTTGAGAAAGTTTCATAATCCTAGAAATGAATTTTTTTATTCCATCTCCCATAAAATTTTGTTTCCTAGGAGGATAATCATTTAATTTTCCATCACATTCAACATTAACATGATTCCTTTGGGTTCTGACCACTTACTAAAACCAAAAAAGCATAGTGCGAGCAATAATAATAATAGTGGGAAACCCTATAATCATGAAAAATAACTTATAGGTTATCTAAATCAGGACACATTTTTTTCAATCCAGGAATCCTTATATTTATACTAGGTATTTCGTGCTCATAATATATTCAAATCCTCAATAATGGTTTGTAAAGAAAATGTGAATTTTCCACAGCATATCCCTCAGGAGTTCCAAACTGAGTGCTCTATAAGTGAACACTCATCATTCACTAGAAATACAAATGATATAGACCCAACAAACTCTTTTGGAGGTTATTAAATATATATTCATTTGTTCTAAAACCACATCCTCATTAAGTATCCAAAAAAGGATGTTTAACTAGGAATCCTATACTCTATTCATTACCATAAATTACAGAATTCTTCTATAAATATGATTATCCTAAGGTTTAACACAAAGGTTTTTTCATCCTATTTTTGTAAAGTTAACTAAACATTAATCTGATTCCAACTATACCAACCCATATTTTTTCTATATAGATATTACATATTATCAAATAAATATTCGTTACAAATGGATCCTTTTTGGAATCATATTGGTGTAATATCTTTAGAAAATTGGAAACATAAAAAATGATATCATAAGTGAAGTAAATAATCTCACACTAAGTTATTAATAACTATAACCCATCCTAGACATGTCATACTTAATGCCTTCTTTATAACCTAGGGAAAGTAAATATACATAAGTTTAAGATTGGATACTTAGTAAGGGTAAACCAAGAAGATATCAATGATTACATAAACATAACATGAACATAAGGATATGAGAACATGATCATAAAAATTTAAAACCATATTCTGTATATCATATATCATAATCTTGAGTCATTGAATAAATCATGGAAATTCATAATATTGGAATCATAAGGGAATAAAAAAACATAATCCATTAGAGTATAACATTGGGATAAGACATAGATTAGTGGTATACACATAATCATGTAAAATCATTTCCTTAGTACTCAAGGCTCATTTTAAAAAAATCATAGTGTATTGGGTTAACTACCCAAACCATCATAGTATTCATGGTTCACTACCAAGACTATCATAGTGGACAAAGTCCTTTAATGAACTGGGATCACTTCCCATACCAGTCATGATTATCTCAGGATATATCTATCTTTACCCAATGTATTAGAGGGATATATGATTTTGGGACCTCCTATAAAATAATTAATATCAAATATATTTATTATAAAACATTATAAAACATTCATAAAATCATAACTTATGAAAATGATATGAGATTCATAAACATTTAATCATATCATAAAATAAGGAAAAATGAGTTTCATAAACATTTCATTATCTCATCATAGCATAAGCCATGGAAATGAAACATGTTTCATAAAAAAAATCATCATAATCATAAAATATCTTGACAAATAATAAGGATAATACCATTGGATCATATCCTTAGTATAAATTAATGTAACATCAAAGGATGTCATCAATGTTAAAAAATTCTTCTAAAAGATCACATGAAGCATGTATGGAATAAAATTTCCTTTTTATTTTGAAATCACATATTTAAAATATAAAAATATCATAAATATTTCAGAAAAAATTTAATTTTAAAATAATAATGGAATATTTTAAATTAATATTCAAATCATTGAGTGGTCATGATAGTGAATTTTATTTCAGGCCATATAAGATAAAAGAAAACATTCCTTTTATAATTTTGTAAAAAAATCAAAATTATCTCTTTTGGAAAACAATGTATAGGTTCATTTTAAACCATTTTGAAAAAATTAGACAATGGATAAAAAATAAATTTAAATAATCAAACTATAATATTGAAAACATTCTTGAAATCATTTTATAAAACATGGATATGGAAGAAAAATCATTTTTGAACAAAGAGAGAATTGAAGTTCATTTTACCTAAAAATATTCCTTTAGTATATTGAATACATAAATAGAGTAATATTAAAGTAAAACATGAAATAACTAGAAATACTTAGAGGATAATAAAATTTATGAGTTTTTCCTTATTATATTAGTAATTTACATCATAATAAATAAAATTATAAAAAATCCAAATAAACAATTTGACTATAACAAAAAATCCTTACCTCAAGTTTCACTTTATTTGAATGAAATCATAACTCCTAAATAATAAAATAAAATTAATTACAATTATAAAAAAATTCATTAACATACTTATATAATCATATATAAAACACTTTTAGTATTTTTAACACCCATTTATTAATTATTCATTATTAAAATCGTTGTTTTTCCTGATAACTATGCCATTCTTGATGAGAATTTTAGTTCATAAGTTCTGGTCCATATTCATTGATCATGTTTTCATCATATAAAAAATTATAATAAATGAAAAATATATCATATATATTCATTATATACATTTTATATCCATCCATAAAATTTATAGATAGAAATGGAATTACACAATTTATAGAGATGGTAGGTCATATGTCTGCATAAACTTTGTTTCCATTTTTTAATAGATGGAATGACATAAATGTACATAATAATTCACCATTATAGAATCATTATTAAAAAATATAAATAATATATATTCATCAAATACATCCTTATCTTCATCTATTTCATGTATAAATGAAAAATGAATCACATCATTATAAAGAAGTGGTGGTCCACACGTTCAAACAAGCAAGGTTAACATTTTCTAATAAATTAGAATGTATGAAGGTAGATATGATATTTTTATTTTTTTTGTAGAATACTTATTATATAAATATAATATATAATAATTAAACCCATCATAATACCCATCCATAAAATATGGTGATGAAAAATGGATTTTATTTCTATGTTGAGATAGTAAGTCGTACGTACACATAAGCGATACTTTTACTTTCTATTTGATGATAAAGAGGGTGGATACTTGTGGTTTAATAAGATTAAGATAATTTAATCATATTTAATATATTTAATTTATTATTTTATAATAAATACCACATATTTATAGAAGATATATGAATAATTAAAAAATAAATTGATTGGTTGGGTGATTACTTCTTTTTTGAAATAAATCATTTAGATCTCCACTCCAGGATCCTAGGATTGGTTTCTAAGAAGACTAGAACCTATGTAATATGTATAGAGAAGTTTATAATGAATTTTTTAATGTTCTAGTTGATCAAGATGTCTCAATGGGGTGTAGATAAGAGAAAGGATGTGTGTCCTTTTTTAAGGGAGGGAGAGGACACACTAGAAATTTCTAAAATGATTAACATATAGTAATTTCATTCTCCCAAAAAATGCTTCCAAATGATCATGAATTCAAAAAATGAGTCTAGGGATGAAATAAAATCATTAAATGAAATTTATACAGGTTTTTTTCACTGTAAACCTTATCCTTTTTGTTAACCCCTTCGTTAATTTTTGTTTACTTTAACTGCAATAACAACTATTTCAATCTTAAAGGGTTATGAATGTTACCATAAATGTAAAAGTGACTCATAAATGGATTATAGTTGATATTTATAGTATATTACATTATCTGAGATAAAGATAACATTTTTATAAATTTAAAATGATTTAATACAATATTTTTTTTATAAAATATAATTAGTGTCACTTTTAGAACTATTAAGTTGTACTGATTTTAAAGACACCAAGTCAATGATGGAATTAAAATATTATATTTTAACACATCCATAATATGTAATATTTATATAAAAAATTAATTTACATAATAATTAACTAAAATTTTATTACTTTAAATATTTTGAAAAACATATATTTTATCTTTCAATTAATTGAATAAACATGGTTTCAATGTTGTGTAAGAATTTAATGTAAATATTCAATTATTATAAATAAATTAATTTTATAGAAAAGTTAATTTATCTTTGAAATAAAAATTTAGAACCAAAATTATCCTCTTGTTCTCTTCATGTAAAACATTTAGAGATATTAAAGTCAATAGGGAGACATTTTGTATTTATTCCATTATTAAATTAATTTGAACAACATAATAAAAGTTATACGAAACCAAGAGTCTTTATATTTGAGACATCAATGTAAATATATGAACTCCACTCATCCAATAGTATAAATACAAGTTTTAGGTAAATATTAAAGCCATATCCCAAATCTTTAACCATAATTTAACCATTTTACACTTCATGGGGTGGCAAATTTTTAATATTGGTTAGTATTCATATTCACTAAAAAATAAAAAAGAAATATTTACCAAATTGTTTCCACCTAATTCCAAATATGGAATACAATTTTTTGGATTCAATTTTTATATGTCACAAAAATTAATTTTAAAATATTTCCACAAAACATGACAAGACTATTTTCTAAAATTAATTTTTAACAATGAAACTAAATATATATTCATATCTAATTACAAGAAAAAAATATTAGATGAAATTTAAATAATTTCATTAATATTATTCACAAATAGTTATTATAGTAATTTATTAATATAAAAAATATTTTGTGCATAAAAAAATTCTTAGAAAAAATGTATCCTTTATTTTAAATTGATTTTTTTATTTTCATTTCTAATTAATTGATAAAAAATAAATTCATTTTACAGATATGTAAAAAAATGTATTTTTATAATTTATATAGTCCTATTCAAGCCCACCAATTCAATGGAATGGAAATTACTATAATAACAAATAATAATATTTTAATAGTATATCAGGATTTATTTAATCATGTAGTTGCATATAAAACAAACTATTAAAGAAATAAAATTTATTTTAAGATAAATATATTAAAAAATATATGGGTGTCACATGTTGTGAACCGATCATCATTGTTAATAAGATGGTTTGGAAAACACATATTTGAATTGGTTATTATGCGCTTAACAATATCTTGAATATAAATATATATCATTTACCCCTTATCGATGAATTTTATAATCAAATTCACGGGGATCGAAACTTTTGAAAGGTAAATCCTTGAATTAAATATCATCTACTGGGGGTAAAAATGGTGGATATATCTAAGATGATATTTTTTATAAGGTATGTAAAATAATTATTCCTAGTGATTACTTTCAAGTTTATAATTTCCCTGGCTATGTTCAAGGATTTGAGGAATGAATTATTTTTATATTACCTCAATAAATTTGGGTTGGTATTTATAGATTGAATTATCAATTATTATATGAGAAATTAGAAACTTGTAAACATTTTTGTACTTTCTTGAAGGCCATATCAAAGGGAAATATACTTTAAAAATTCAACAAGTGTGAATTTTGGTGCTAAAAAATACCTTCCATGGGTTATATAATCTCAAGAAGGGGTATATTTCTAGATCCTCCAATAATTGAGTAAATTTATGAATGTAATGAACAAACATAAATAATATAGGTCCATTTTTTCATAGATTTTATGGATACAATCAACATTTTATGAGAATGTTCTATGGATTTTCAAATCTTAAAACAAAATTAACTCATAAAGGATTAATGTTTATCTAATTAGAACAATGTGAAGATAGTATCAAGGAGCTTAAGAATAAGATGGTCAATACACTTATACACATAATATAATATGGTGTAGAAGGTCTTATGATGTATAATGATTCTTAAATGAAGGTATTGGGTTGTGTTATCAAGATAAATTTAAAGTTCATGCTAAGTTATTAGCCATGATATATGTTATTGAATGTGTTGTTAATTATAAATGGACACCATTGTGGCTTGAATCTGACTCTGAAGTCGTTGTGAAAACATTGAAGGTGAGGACACGGGTCGTACCATGGATAACTCTACCTCATTGGGTTTAGTATCTCAACAAGGGCACTCACCTCAAGTTGGAAGTCCCACACAAATATCGAGAAGCAAACCAAGTAGCGGGTGTGATGTCTAATAAGGATATCAGTGATATGGGTATGTTTTGGTCTTTTACAACTCCTAATTGCTGTGAAGTAATGGTGAATGCTGATATGTGTGGCAAGATCCACTCTTGGTTATGTAAGAACCCATTGTAACTCTAACTATAATTTTCTCTTTCTTTATTTTTAATATATTTTTATAGGTCAGGCGTTCGTTGGCTCATATGATTTCTTGGTACATATCACATAAATTAAAGACCCGTTAACAAAAACAACCAATTTGTGATAGGGTGATAACAGTGGTATTTTTTTCATTTAATATTTAGAGGAAATATTTATATGTATTAAAGTGAGATATATATAGTGATTACAATATTTTTAATTATATACTCTCTTAAAAAGAGATGATCATGATCTTAAGGAAAGGGTTAAGTTAATCAAGGATTGTGATTCTTAATACAATACTATTTCAGGATTTCAAACACAGTGGTTTATGCTCTGTGTATGAATGATATTTCCACCTTCTCTAAGATGTGTTCTGAAAGAGACCCAATCTTATGGGTTATAGAAAGAATATACATGGAAATCATATGTTAAGGGTTAAAATCCTATATTTCCTAAATAATTTCTCAGTTATCTATTTATGGGAAGATCAAGGAGGAATAGAATATTGATATGGATATATAGAAGAAAGTGTAAAATATTCAAGATTTCATCCTTAAAAAATGTCTATTTATAATATTTGGAATCTATGTATGATTATTACCCATTATAGAATTGAATAATGAGTTTCTTGAATACTATACATGGCTCATCATTCACTATCAACCTAAGGATCATAATGATTTATTGAGATATCTATGAAAACTTATTATTTGATAATATGAATAAAGATATTGTGGAGTATACATAATAATTTTTGGTTTACTATAATCTTAATTTTGAACATAAAAATTCTAAGGGGATGATACAAGTATTACCCATACCTATTGAAAATGGGGGAAAATTACTATGGATTTTAGGATAAGTTTTCCTAAAACCTATAAAAGAAATAATTTCATCTAGGTTGTACTATATCAAATAAAAAATAAATACACTTAATTTATATTTGATTAGATTTATCACTTGATCAAGTTATTATGATATACATAAAGAAAGTTGTATTGTTGTATGTGGTACCACTTTAAATCATATCTGATCAAGAACCAAGGTTCATAATAAATTTTTAGAAAAGTTTTCAGAAAGAATAGGTAAAAAGATAAACATTAGAACAACATAATATCCTTAAATATATTCTTATTATACAGTAAACATTCATAAATTAGAAGATATATTGAGATCTTATTTAATAGATTCAAATGCATATTGGAATCATCATCTTCCTCTGGTTGAGTTCTCAAGTAACTACAATTTACACTCATTCATTCAAATTTTACCATATGAGGATTTGAATGGGAAGAGATACAGAACTATGAAGTCTAATATAAAGTTAGATAGAATGTTTTTTTGGTCTAGATCTTTTTTATGCAATAATATAGATGGTTTAAATAATTTAGTGATATATTAATGAAACACTAAGTTAGTATAAAATCTAGGATTATAATCATTGATGATATCTAAGGTTTTATATTGATAAAAAATTATTACTTTGAATATCAGTATAGAAAAGGGAAATTACATTCAAAAATAATTAAATGTTTAACCCAAGATACATATTCTCCTCTAAGATTCATTATAATGTGGGAACTATATCTTATCACCATTCTCTTTCATAAATATAACAACCTATATCACAATCATCAAAATATTACAGATTTGTAACTATATTTTCATATTACCTAATTTCTTATAATCATTTAGGTTTATATATTTACATAATTATGAAAACCAGTTTATAAAAAAAGATGACTTTTCAATACAAATTACTTTTTTTCACAAATAATTATTTGTATGTTTACACTCATATTTCATTTACAATATTTTTTCTTCCTTGAAAACAAGTCACCACTGACCATGATAAAATTATTTAATAGTTGTAATCCCCATGAAAAACATTTTAAAATTTTTATGATAAAAACAAATCCCATTAATGGATATTAAAAAAGAAAAGAAAGTCATCATTACATTTGAAAATTAGGAATACCCATAAGAAAATTTCCCATTTTATTTAATAAACATTGATCTCAAAAACACATTTACTTATACATAAAATAATGTTTATCTTAAATTTTTTTAAACATATTATATATAATAATAATGTAAAATTTCAAAATAATAATGTTTTCTAGAAATACAGGAAATAATTTCTTTAAAAATAATCCCTCTATCTAAAAAGGTCTTAAATTTTCATTAAATCATAAAATCATTTACTTACCTTATGAAATAAAAATATTTTCATAAAAATGCATTTTAAATCATATAAAAACATTTAGGTGTCTTGGGGAATCATTTTCATATCACTCTAACAATCACTGTTACAATCACCCTTATAAAGGAGTAACTTTCATGGTTAATTCAATAATGTATCCCTTTGGAGAAAATTTCACTACCCAATGCATTAAAGGGATATATCAATCCAAATAATCATTATAAACAACTTAAAATACCTATAAAATTAATGAAACACATAAGAAATTAATTTCTATCATAAAATTAATAATTATTGGCACTTTAACCCACAAGTAAAAGCACTTTCATTTATCCCATAAAATGAGAAGTAATATCTTTTTCTATTAAAAAATATATAAAAACTAAAAATTTCAAAAACAAAAGTAGTCATACCTTCTTTGAAAAACCATATAAACTTATAAAGTAATCATGATAATTAATAATGACTATGATGATATGAAATGGTGGTCATGTGGTAAATGTTATAGAAACATTCTTTCTTTACTTTTGTAAAAAAAGTCCAAAATAACTCATATGGAAAACTTTGAGTATATTTATTTTAAATAATATTTAAATAAATTCGAAAATAATTGTAAATTAACTTTTAAAATATTTTTTGTATAAATTATAACATTCTTGAAACATTTAAAAGAAAATGGGAATGGAAGAGATAGAGATTAAAATTTTCAAAAAAACATTTTTAAAGAAAAATATCTTACCTTAAGTCCCAACTAGCCATGAATGTATTTTATCTACCAAAATAATAAAATTTTATTAATTACTTTCTTGATTAAAAATATTTTTCATGTTCATTACTTTATCATTAATCCTCTTATTCCTTTATTTATCTTGTTCTATTTAGTTACCAAATCGGTTAACTTCATATTTGGTGTTTTGGGGTCGTTCAATCTAAAATAGATTTTTTGTGTGGATTGTTGTAAATGTTTTTAGGTTTCCATAATATTCAATATCACAAAAATTTTATAATTATGATTTTTATATTTTAAATAAAAAATTTTAGAACAAAATTTTATGTTCACAATGAAAAATTAGATATGTCATTTATGGAGGTGGTATTCTGCATGTAAAAATGAGCAACGTTTTCATTTTTTCAATAGATGAAAAATAAATAAAGATGATAATGGTTTAACTTTATATAATAATAAAAATATTAATAATATCATGTTTATTCATTAAATACATCCTCATGTCCTTTATCGTGAGGTGGAAATGAAAAATTAATTTTATCGCTTTGTAGTGGTGGTAATCCAAACATATGCACAAGTGGCATTTGAATTTATTATAGTATGTGAAAAAGTTACAGTATAGTTGTTCCATAAAAAATAATAACATTTATGTTTAATAGTGATACAAATTTCATAATAATAGGATGTTAATAATGGATTTTAATAAGGTATAAGAAGAAATAAACATGAAATAATTCGTCTAAGAATTAGACATCCGCCTTTGATATCATCCTTTGGATTACACCTTAACCCTTATAGGATTAGTCATTAGGAAATACCAATAACTATAAGAAATGGGAAGTAAATTTTGGGATTTATTGGGATAGATATTGGTTGATATAGAGTGCTCAATGTGTCTAGATAATTTAGTAGAGTAGGGTCCCTTTTAGAATAAAGAGGAGTGGAGCCCTTGTTAATATTAAGAAATTTAGAGTATATTAAAAGTTTTTCTCATGGAAAGTAGACACAAATTAGTTAAATTTATAATATATGATTATTTAAGGTCTAAATACCATCATGAAATCATATTTAGGTAATTTTAAGACACAATTGACTCATTATCTCTTAGTTTAACCCACCTCGGTAACCCTTGTAACCTTTACCGTGGTGGTAATCTTCTATGATGGTAACTATTCATTATGACAGAAAATGAAATAAAAATCATCACAAAATATGAAAATTATTATTCCAAATATAAAATATATTTTCTATGATTTAATTTCAAAAAGATATAATTATTAAATTTAACATAAGTTCACAAAATTTAATGAATGCCTTTTTTAGAAAAAATTCCCTTTTTAATCCTAAAAATGATTTTTGAAATAAAATAATGTATAATTTTCATTCAAAAGAAATCAGCTTTATTATTTAAAAACAAATTTTTATTATGAATTTAGATCGAGACAAACAAAATTTCAACTTTCCATAACTAAATTAAATGAAATGAACCAAAAATAGTTTTTTGTTAGTTTAAAATATAACTCAGGTTCCAAAAATAAACCCTGGGTTTCCAAAATCAAAATAATAGTTTTAAATATCTTATTTTAATCCTTAAATAAATATTTTGACAATCATAAGTTTTTATAAATTTTTAATTCATTCTTATATCATAATAATTTCATAAACGTTATAATATTTGTAGAATCACTATTTTCACTATTCACCAAAAAATAAACCATTTCAAAAAAATACTGAAAAAATAACCATTGCTAACTATAATATTCTAATATCAAAAATGAAGTCCATATCACCAAATTAAAATTATGAGATTATGAAATTTAACTTTTAAATAAAATTGCATAATTCATGGAGAATAATTTGGATAGAATAAAACTATTTATTTTTTAATTGAAAAATTACATAAAATTATTATAGTGAATATGAATTTATAAAATCTAATCATGATCCGAATGGCCCTAATGCCTTCTTTTTTTATTTTATTATAGATAATCCCCCTTTTAAGGGTTTAAGGGGAACCCGTACATGACCCATAGGGCCAAGGCACATGGCCCAACATGACCCGTAATACATGACCCGAAGGCCCAGAGGCATACCCTGCCCATACATGACCCGTAAGCCCAGCCCACTAGAACTGCCCCTCCCCAGCTTCTACATCTTTGATCTCCTTTATCTCCCCTCCTGCATTTATGATTGGCTAGAATTTCCCCGTACAAAGCTACATGGTGCCTGGTCCCGATGGCGGTTGTCATACCCTCTCATTCTTCCAATCTGGTTAGCTATGCTTCTGGTGACTGCTGGTATTGCTCTGATATTCTTCTGGGGCCTACTCTGTATGACCTGGGATACTTCATGGTCTTCAATGGCCCGAAGTCCCTATGGCTCGAAGGCCTTTGATGGTCCGAAGGCCCATGAGAACCGTAGGCCCAAACCGGTGGCCCGAAGGCCCAAATCGGGTGAATAGTTTCAGCTGCTACAGTACCGAATAGTACCAGATTTTCTACGTAATCAATATTTTCCACCAACTAAACAAATTCATGGTTCAAATCATGAGATTTATCTAGAACATATTTCTATAACACCGTAACATGAAACACATATTTTATATAAGATAAACTCAGAGTTAAGGCTACTGGGTAATAAAAGGGTCACACATTATCTATAATTAAATATGGATAAATACATTGTGGACATAATTTTTGTTTCCTTAAAAAAATCATAAAACCTTTACAGGGAGATATTTTAAGGAACATATGGACACTTGCCTCAAATTATACATATTTTAAATAGTAATTTTCATAGATCATCTTCCTAATATGAGATTCCCTTATATGGTACTAAATCATATTTTACTTTTTAGTCACATATTCAACCAATTATAGTCTCAATTGTAAGAACCCGGTTCTTTCTTGAGGTATGGAACCTTTGAATTCTATAAAATTTCAGTTTAAAATTTTAAATTAAGCTGATTGTGAATGATCGTTAAGGTCTTAGAGGTTAAAAGGGTGTCCGAGGCTAGTTCGAATTCTGAAATCCATCTTTGGGGTAAAAAGGGACTCACACATGGTTAAAAGAAAATGTGTTGGGTAGGATATATGACTAATTCTAACCATGATAATCTAGATAGTGGGAGTCTCCAGGATACATGGTTTGATAAACCATGTGATTTGGGGTGCACTCCTATACGATAAGGTCTATACTTTGGATAGTTAAGTTGTTCACAGTTTTCACATGGTTAGACAAACTGTGCATAAAAACCATACATATAAGGACTCATCCTTAAACATTACATAATCTTGAATTACATGGATAATTCAAATTGAGGATCTTTTTAGGTTTAGTGTTTTAGATAATTTTGTCATAACATTTACAAAACAACAAGAATATTACATGTAGACAATTCTACTCAGTATCGATTTTTTTCATAAAATAAAAACTCTTGAAAAAAAAGAGTCATGTCTATTTCCATGTTTTAGAAAGCATGACTTTTCCTTCATCCCATAATTGAACCTTATTCATCTTTATGTCCTATGGAAAACATTTCAAAAAATTCTTATGAGTATAAATATCTCAGTAAGGGATGTAAAATAAGGAATGAAAACATTAGCCCATCAATAAATACAAAACAATGAAACCATACTTTTCAATCATAACATACCTCATGAAATCATAAGATTTATGAATAACACACAAAAATCATAACTCATAAAGGTAACTTGTGGAATCCATATCAAACTTACATTGTAGTTATCACATCTACATAGGGAGTCTCATTTTGAATACCCATCACAGTATATTCCCTAAATCTACTAGGAGAAAAATTCACGTTTACCATCGTCACATTACCCTATGCATTAGAGAGCTATCTCGAGCTCACCCTCCCAAGGTTTATCACGGAACCACCCATATACGTAAACAATGCCCAATAGCCATAACATATTCATAACCCATAAAACAAACATAATGGAAAGATAACATTTCCACATTGAAATCACAATATATCATTTCAAAATATTGAAAAAATCAATGCTTTTATCAAACCATTTTCAAAACCATTTAAAATATTAAATAAATAGATTTTTAGATCAAAGTGTCCCATACCAATTTGAATCTTTTGAAAGAAATTTATTTTTCAAAACATTCATGTCCTTATGAAATAAATCCTTAAAACCATTTTTAAAACATGGACACTAATGTGAAATATTTAAAAGAATAAACTTTTAAAACATTTAAAATGATATTTTAGTTAAAATGTTTTTAACAAAATGAGGGATCCTAGAATACAAATAATTGAGGAATAAAATTTAATCAAAACATAATAATATCATGATAATAAAGTTATTCATGAAATAATATGGCAAACGACAGTGTATACACCATATAAGAGTGAATTGGTGCATATCAACAATGAAGTCCAAATGGAAATGTAAATTTAGACGAAATCCATTATATAGAAGTTATCCTTAGATTAAGGATAAATCAATTACATAATTATGTGTGAAAAATATAAATAAACCCAATATAAGTGGATATTAAGTGAAAAAATTCATAGGTCATTCACACATATTCATATCATGACATAATCAAGAAGTAGAAGTTTAACCCAAAAATTGAAATTGGGTTAAGAAGTTTTCTTACAAAAATTCAACAGCCTAACGACGTCACTTTAATATTCAGAAAATAAGTTGATGAGAGAGAAAAGGATATCTCATCACTTGGACAAAAAATTTACATCAATAAGGATATAGAATGTAATGCCCCGACCCCAGTTACCCAGAGTCGGTGCATTATTACATAACATTGGCTTGATCACAAGAAAGATCAAGTCTCTAAAGACCGATTAGTTTAGTATCCTTGGAAAAACTAGATACATTACATCATAAAATGAAAACTATAACAATATAGTCTCCATAGTCCACACTCTTATCCCCTCATACTATCCCTGTAGGTCATTCATAAATTACTTCTTCACATCCTGGGAAAAATAAAACATAGAAAAGGGGTGAGCTCAAATTCCTAGTAAGGATAACAATATAGAGGAAACTTTCATAAATAAGAATAAAAATTTAAGGCAATGTATAACTAAAACAAAAGACTTTTAAAATTGAACTTCAATATAGTATGGCAAAAATAAAATGAAATAATTCCACTTACTTATTAACATGGATATTCTACTAATCGAATAATCACATGCAATATCAACAACCCCTTTCATAATGATGGAATGCATAATGCCAGACTATCATAACCACATATCCAAGGCCTCGTGCCTAGACTACAAATAAGATTTAGCCAAGGCCTTGTGCCAAGACACTAGCTTGTCTCATGAGACCTAGCGATGCATCGAGGAGATATAGCGGGCTCCACCCATCACATATTAAGTCCAATGAATTCCCATATGAAAAGGTTCAAACATAACATAAAAATTCGTATTAAAACTATCATATGAAATGTAAATACTTCATCTATAAACCACGAATGGTATAATAATAACACATCCACAGTCAAACACATCACAAAAACTTCAAAACAATATGGAAGTTTTGTATCATAATAAATCAACTTCAAATAAACTTAAAATCCATCAAAGGATGTTGACATAGATGAAATCAAAACTATTTGAGAGAAATATATCTTTTTTTGAAATCATTTAAAAGTCACACATTTATTAAGGAAGTAATTTAAAATAGATTTTTGGATCATAGTGTCCCATACCAATTCAAAACTTTTGAAAAGAAATATCATTTCAAAACATTCATGTCCATATAAATAAATCTTTAAAATCATTTTGAAAACATGGACATTAATTATAAAATATTTAGAAAGATAAATCTTTAAAACATTTAAAATTCTGATTTTGATAAAGAGTACCTTTCAGAAATTCTTAAATTTTTCATTTTGAAAACATTTAAAAGTAACATAATTATTAAATAAAACAATTACATTGAAAATATACTTATAACCTTGTAAGGTAAGCTTTGAAAATTTTATAATGGCAGAAAATATCCGCACCCGCCGTATAAGTCAAAAATATATTCATACCTTAATTCTGTCGAAAAGGTTAAAAAGGACCTTGTTTGGAAAACGACAGAATGATTCCTTTATAAAATTCTTATAAAAAGTCAAACAAGGGTATAAATGACATTAACCCCTATCTTGTAAAATATTAAGAATGTTTTGAAATACACTTTCAAGAAACATGGATGTGGATGATAAAGTCGTCCCAGTAGATAATTATGTATAAACAACCTCGGATAATGAAGAGATTGTGAAATAACCCTTACCTTGTACTTTTCCTTGGTTGGGGGTAGGTTAAACTACTCTATAATGGAAAAATAATTGTTATTAAATTATAAAATAATCATATACATTATTATGTTATCAGATATGATCTTTTAACATTTCTTTGTTAATAATATCTTAGTATTATCGTCGTTTCAGGTGTTAACTTACTCATTTTATTTTATATGTTTTGTTATGTAAGCCATGTTTGTCATGGATAGGTTGTATTTTATTCATATCCAGAATTATATTAAGTCCTTAAACATTATTTTTAAATCATAAAATGATAATTATACTTGAATGGATACGATGAAGAATGAATCTCATCGCGTTCGTGGAGACGGTAGTCCGTACGTACGCACGAGTGACAATATCATTCTTTTGATATTAAAATAATATTTAATTGGATGGTATATCTTATATAAAGAATAATTATCATGTTATATTTATTATTTACATGAATTACACATCATTATTATACCCATCCAAATAATAATACATTGAATAACAATTACACCACGACCTGGAGACGGTAAGCCGTACGTACGCACGTATGGTGACATGTCATTCAAAGGATGGATAGAATACTGAATATGGTTGTACCATATTTATAACAATATTACAGTATATATGAGATACTGTATTAATTATTTTATAATGATAATAACAAAGAAAGAAGAAGTTGAAGAAGAAATGAATTTGAAAAATGGTGGTGAAAACATTACCTCTTCTTCGGGTTCTTCTTTTTGATTTGATCAAAAGGGCTCCTTAGGTTGGCTTTAGGATCAAAATAAGGCTTCTAGGTTGTAGTGATTGAAGTTTAGAGAGTAGTTGGGTAGGGTTTGGCCAAACCAAGAGTCTTTTAAGGTGTGAATTAATGAGAAGGTGGAGTGCCCTTTTATAAGAGGGGTGAGGGGCATGTTTGGAAAAGCTAGAAATATTATTTTATAATAAATTCATATTCGGTTTATAATGGCTCCAAACTGATTTATTTCGCGGATAAGGTGGGTATGGGTCGAAAAACACTCAACCAATAGAATTTATACAGGTTTGGGTTATTATATTAACCTTATCTTTAAGTATTAACTCTTAGTTAATTAGTTTCACTTTTAAAATGTCCCTTTGTATTTTTATATTATATGGTTAATAAACTTACTATATACATCCAAGCGACCCCCAAGTGGTCCATTAATGATACAACTATCATGATATAAGTCTCTTGGCCGAACCATAGATTTTTATGAATTTGATATAAATTAATAATATAATATTTGTTTTAAAAACTCTTTTATGTCAATTTTGACACTATTCAATAATTGTTTTTTGTAAAAATAATAACAGAATTATTACTTGGAAAAAAGTTAATTAAATAAATCCTATCATGTCATATTAACCTTGAAAATATTGGTATTTATAAAAAGTCTCAAATTACATTTATTTGGGTATTTACAATATCAATTATTCTAATTTTTCATTAATTAGGTAATTACTGCATTACCATTGTGTCATAAATAAATTAAATTATTTAATGTCTAAAAATTATAAATAAAATACCATTATCTAGAAAATATTTTTATATTTCTAATGAATATTTACAATCAAATTTATCTTATGTATAACCCTATATTAAAAATGTTTTAGTACATAAACATTGATTTTAACTCTTTTAACTCTTCTTTGAATTAAATAATAATAAATGTCCTACTCTAATAAAAGTGGACCTAAATGATAATATTTTACTCCTAAGGTTGTTTTTGGACAAGATACCCATGTCTAATAGAATTAGGACATGTGTTAGGGTAATATTAATATCATTTTTACCCTTAATTATCATATTCACTTTTAATCGTGGTAAATAAAAGTAAAAAGTTAATATTCACCAAAAAATTATTTTCATCTCATTGAACCACATTTTACTCCTTGATATTATCCGTGTCTCTCGGATTTTCGAAATTCCACTCACAAAAGGGGTAAATTTATGTTTTATGAAAAATTCAGTTTTTTAACTACCACTTAGTGGTTTTACTATTCATCAAAAAATGAATATTTCCCGAAAAATACCAAAAATTAGGCCTAAGTTATATTTGATATTATGAATTCAAAAATGATGTCTATTTTACAAAATTCAAAACATATCAGTTGGATTAATTAATTAATTTAAAAATTAATTTCCGTTGTCAAAACAAATAGCGTGTTTTTAAGAGATAATAACTATCAAAAGATTGACACTTGTTTATATCCAGTTTAATTGTAATCTTATGTACAATGACCAACATTGTATTAAATGGTAAAAATATATTATAAATATACTTTAAGACCACTAAAATTCATAATTTATCAATATAAAATATTTCGATTAAATTTTTTTTTAATTAAAATTTAGTAATTTTCACTATTCATCAAAATATAAATGTTATCCGAAATGTTCCAAAATTTCACCTTAGGCTAAATTAGATATTTAGAATACAAAAATGAAGTCCATTTTGAGAGATAAAATTTATAAAATATCAAAAAGAAGGTATTACTATTTATAACGGCTAGTTTGATTGGTTGTGGTGTGTGTTAAAACTCGAAGTTGCGTACAACACACGCTACTGTATTATTCAAAGGAAAGCGTACTGTGGAAGCTTGGGATTTTTCATTGTAAATTTTTTATGTCCCCATTCTAAAAAGTAAATTTATTTAGTCAAATTGAATATATAAAAGTTTAAAATATTGGATTTAAAAAAGGTTCATTATTAAATGTTGGTAAAAGTGCAATACTGAAAATGAATTTGTTCTTAAATTATGTCTAAGAAACACATAATATGGATTCTAAAATTATAAGTATTATATAAATTTTAAAATTTATTTAATACTATTCATAACCTCTTTTGAATGGCTTCTTTGGTAAGTCATGGTCCGCTTGAACTCGGTGTTGCGTGTAGTGCAACTTATTGAATTATTTTAAAGAAATAACACACTATGAAATATTGGGGTGTTACATTCTCCCCTCGTTCAATAAATTGCGTCGTCGCAATTTGAAATTGTTCTTCGAAAATAAAAGGTTGAATATAGAAAATATCTTTGTGGGAAAACCCCCATCGAAAATTGGGTTGATAAAATTTAGTCTTAATAATTGGAAAAAAGAAATGAAAGGGTCACCACCAAATTATGATCTCTATTCAGAGAACATTGGTGGAAATTAGAGATATATAATTGGAGGAAAAATGTAAATATTTATAGGTAGTGATTGAGGTCATCAATCAGAGACAAGTGTAAAATTGAGTGCCTTAAATTCATCAATTTATAATGATTTAAAATACCATCGGTTCAGCAAAAAATATGGTTTTCGGATAACACATTTTTTGTTTTGAGATCCCTTCACTAAAGTATAAGAATAAATTTCTTCATTGAATAAGAGAAGAAGAAAAATATATAATTGACAAGTAGAGTCTCATACTTTAACTAAGTTCTACCAAAAACTCATCTTTCACTCTAAAAGATAATAGAACTTTAAAATAATATTCTATTTATCCTATTCATATATGGTTAAAAAATGAATTTATAATTCATCTAGCAGAACCATTAAAAAATGACATTATTCAATCCAGGACATCACGTGGGTCAGTGGTAGGTGATACACCCTTGTCGCCCTTCGGTTGTGGGTTCAAGTCTCGCGGCCTTGCCGGACGCGACGGGTTGCCACCCGACCTCCGGGTTGTCATTTTTATGGAAATCCAAAATAATCCAAACTAGAACTATCCAAAATACTTCAGTCCAAAATTTAAAGGAAGTTAAACACAATGAAGATCCTTTTTTCCACGTAATAACATTTGAACACCTTCATCATGTATTCTTTTAAAAGACAACAACATCCTGAATTACCATAAAACCTTATTGATTACATTCAAGATCCCCTATTCCTTAAAGAATAATAGATATACTCCTTCAATCCAAAAATGTTGTAAACCCCAACAATGATGGAATATACAAATCATTAATCAGTTTCATGAATATCCAATATAATTTATCTAAATCAATCATATATTATTCTAAAATCACTACCTCAGTATCAGAACTATATTATGGTTTATATTTCTCTCAACAATATATTTTCCAAAAATTTAACCTGTTATTGAGTCACTTTTCGTTGTTCCACAAAATCTCAAGTCCTTAATGAAATAGTACTGCAGTACAATCCTTATATACTCCATAATTATTATAACAAGTACATTGTTGATAAAACAATCAAATGACATAATCAACATAAGAACTCTAATAATTCCTCTTCATCTGTGGTAGTATCATAACTTGATTATTATCCAATAGCATCATTTGCGGCATAGTCTGATGACTGGGAAATAAGTTCACGTAGTGTCCAAACTCCTTCCAAATGAAGCATTGTACAATTGAAACCATTTTATTATCCTTTTAGTCACGTACTTTGAGCCCTTTTCCTCCATACTTATAACAAACTCCCATTCCTTTCAGGCAAGTTCCAGGGTGTTTCTTCCCACAGTTATCACATATGGGAAAATTCTTCGTTTCCCTCTTCTCATTATCCATCTTTCTCTCTTCCATCCTTTTCTTGTCTTGTTTTCCTTCAAAGCCATAGGACTCAGTAAACTCTTTACTTATCTTATCAACACATGATATTATTTCTTCATATGATGATAATACATGGTAGACTATTTCTCTTATAAATTCTGGCTTAAGACCATGAATGATATGATCCTTCTTTATCTTTGGATCATGTGCATTTCTGGAGTTCTCATTCCTTATACTGGGTGCCAATTCTAAACAATGGAATACACTAGATTAGTTTATGAATAAAAATACCTAATCCCAAACTTGTAAAACACATAACATAAATTAAATAGTTTATGGATATAATCCATAATCATAAAAATGTCTCCTTTGAGAAAGTATATACTCATAAATCCTTCATAATGGTTTGTAATGAAAATGAAAATTATCCTAAGCATATCTCCCGGGAGTGTCGTAACCAAGAGTGCAACAAGGCCCATTGTCGTGCACCAGTTCCCGTTCGAGTCTATCTCAAAGCGGTGTTTTCAGGTTTTACCCCTAGGTACATCTGTGCCAGAGCCGCCTCTAGCTGCTCGTATCCAGACAAGGATGTATTTCTCGGAAAACTCACAAAATTTCTACAATACCAAAATTCTAGGATGTTCTTCTATACTAATCCTCAAAGTCCATATTAGATTTATGCGCTCTAATCAGAGTTTATCTAAATCTAGATTCCAAGGTTTGTACTAAACTTTTTCTAATACCAACTGTAATGCCTCGACCCCAGTTACCCAGAGTCGGTGCATTATTACATAACATTTTCATGATCACAAGAAAGATCAAGTCTCGAAAGACCGATTAGTTTAGTATCCTTGGAAAAACTAGATACATTAATAAAGTTTACATTACATCATAAAATGTAAACTACAACAATATAGTCTCCATAGTCCACACTCTTATCCCCTCATACTATCCCTACTGGTCATTCATAAATTACTTCTTCACATCCTGGGAAAAATAAAACACAGAAAAGGGGTGAGCTCAAATGCTCTGTAAGGATAACAATATAGCAGAAACTTTCATAAATAAGAATAAAAATTTAAGGCAATGTATAACTAAAACAAAATCCTTTTAAACTTGAACTTCAATATAGTATGCCAAAAATAAAATTAAATAATGCCATTTAATTATTGACATGGATATTCTACTAATCGAATAATCACATGTAATATCAATAAACCCTTTCATAATGATGGAATTCATAATGCCAGACTATCATAACCACATAGCCAAGTCCTCGTGCCAAGACTACAAATAAGATTTTTCCAAGGCCTTGTTCCAAGACAGTAGTCTGTCTCATGAGACCTACCGATGCATCGAGGAGCTATAACGGGCTTCACCCGTCACATATTAAGTCCAATGCATTCCCATATGAATAGGTTCAAATATAACATGAACATTCGTATTAAAACTAGCATACAAAATGTAAATAATTCATCCATAAACCACGAATGGTATAAGAATAACACAACCACAGTCAAACACATCACAAAAACTTCACAACAATATGGAAGTTTTGTATCATAATAAATCAACTTCAAATAAACTTAAAATCCATCAAAGGATGTTGACATAGATGAAATCAAAACTATTTGAGAGAAATATCTCTTTTTTTTAAATCATTTAATAGTCACACATTTATTAAGGAAGTAATTTAAAAGAGATTTTTGGATCAAAGTGTCCCATACCACTTCAAAACTTTTGAAAAGAAATATCATTTAAAAACATTCATGTCCATATAAATAAATACTTAAAATCATTTTGAAAACATGGACATTTATTAAAAAGATTTAGAAAGATAAATCTTTAAAACATTTAAAATTCTGATTTTGATAAAGAGTACCTTTTAGAAATTCTTAAAATATTCATTTTGAAATCATTTAAAGGTCACATAATTATAAAATAAAAAATTTACTTTGAAAATATCCTTATAATATTGAAAGGAAAGCTTCAAAAATTTTATAATGGCAGAAAATAGCCACACTCACCATATAAGTTAAAAATATATTCATACCTTAATTCTGTCGAAAAGGTTAAAAAGGTCCTTGTTTGGAAAACGACGGAAAGATTCCTTTATAAACTTCTTATAAAAAGTCAAACAAGGGTATAAATGACTTTAACCCATATTCTGTAAAATAGTAAGAATGTTTTGAAATACACTTTCAAGAAACATGGATGTGGATGATAAAGAGGTCCCAGTAGATAATTACGTATAAACAACCTCGAATAATGAAGAGATTGTGAAATAACCCTTACCTTGTACTTTTCCTTGGATGGGGGTAGGTTAACCTACTGTATAATGGTGAAATAATTGTTATTAAATTATACAATAATCATATACATTGTTATGTTATCATATATTATATTTTAACATTTCTTTGTTAATAATATTTTAGTATTATCGTCATTTCGGGTGTTAACTTACTCGTTTTCTTTTATATGTTTTGTTACATAAGCCATGTTTGTCATGGATAGGTTGTATCTTATTCATATCCAGAATTATATTAAGTCCTTAAACATTATTTTTAAATCATAAAATGATAATTATACTTGAATGGATACGATGGAGAATGAATCTCATCGCCTTCATGGAGACGGTAGTCCGTACGTACGCACGAGCGACAATATCATTATTTTGATATTAAAATAATATTAATTGGATGGTATATATTATATAAAAAATCACTATCATGTTATATTTATTATTTACATGAATTAAACATAATTATTATACCCATCCAAATAATAATACATTGAATAACAATTACACCATGACGTGGAGACGGTAAGCCGTACATATGCACGTATGGTGACATGTCATTCAAAGGATGGATAGAATACTGAATATGGTTGTACCATATTTATAATAATATTAAAGTATATAGGAGATACTTTATTCATTATTTTAGAATGATAATAACAAATAAATAAGAAGTTGAAGAAGAAATGAATTTGAAAAAGGGTGGTGAAAACATTACCTCTTCTTCGGGTTCTTCTTTTTGATTTGATCAAAAGGGATCCTTAGGTTGGCTTTCTGATCAAACTAAGGCTTCTAGGTTGTAGTGATGGAAGTTGAGAGAGTATTTGGGCAGGTGTTGGCTGAACCAAAATGCTTTGAAGGTGTGAATTAATGATAAGGGGGAGTTCCCTTTTATAAAAGGGGTGAGGGGCACCTTTGGAAAAGCAAGAAATAATATTTTATAATAAATTCATATTCGGTTTCTAATGGCTCCAAAGTGGATTATTTAAAAGTTAAGGTGGGGATGGGTCGAAAAACACTCAACCAAGAGAATTTAGACAGGTTTTGGTTATTATATTAACCTTATCTTTAAGTATTAACTCTTAGTTAATTAGTTTCACTTTTACAATGTCCCTTTGTATTTTTATATTATATGGTTAATAAACATACTATATACATCCAAGAGACCCCCAAGTGGTCCATTAATGATACAAATGTCATTATATATGTCTCTTGGCCGAACCTTAGATTTTTAAGAATTTAATATCAATTAATAATATAATATTGTTTTAAAAACTCTTTTATGTCAATTTTGACACTATTCAATAATTGTTTTTTGTAAAAATCATAAGAAACTTATTACTTCGAAAAAAGTTAATTAAATAAATCATAACATGTCATATTATCCTATAAAATTATTGGTATTTATAAAAAGTTTCAAATTACATTTATTTCGGTATTTATAATATCAATTATTCTAATTTTTCATTAATTAGGTAATTACTGCATCACCATTGTGTCATAAATAAATTAAATTATTTAATGTCTAAAAATTATAAATAAAATACCATTATGTATGAAATCTTTTTATATTTCTAATTAATATTTAAAACTGAATTTATCTTATGTATAAACCTATATTAAAAATGTTTTAGTAAATAAACTTTGATTTTAACTCTTTTAACTCTTCTTTGAATTAAATAAATTTAAATGTCCTAATCTAATAAAAGTGGACCTAAATGATAATATTTTACTACTAATGTTGTTTTTGGTCGAGATACACTTTTACAATAGAATTAGGGCATGTGTTTGGGTAATATTAATATCATTTTTACCCTTAATTACCCTATTCACTTTTAACGGTGGTAAATTAAAGTAAAAAGTTACTATTCACCAAAAAAAATTTTCATCCCATTGAACCACATTTTACTCCTTTATATTAACCGTGTCTCTAGGATTTTCGAAATTCTACTCACAAAAGAGGTAAAATTAAGTTTTATGAAAAATTCAGTTTTTTAACTACCCCTTAGTGGTTTTACTATTCATCAAAAAATGAATGTTTCCCGAAAACTACCAAAAATTAGGCCTAAGCTATATTTGATATTATGAATTCCAAAATGATGTCTATTTTACCAAATTAAAAACATATCAGTTGTATTAATTAATTTAAAAATTAATTTCCATTGTCAAAACAAATAGCGTGTTTTTAAGAGATAATAACTATCAAAAGATTGACACTTGTTTATATCCAGTTTAATTGTAAAATTATGTACAATGACCAACATTGTATTTAATGTTAAAAATATATTCTAAATATACTTTAAAACCACTCAAATTCATAATTTATCAATATAAATTATTTCGATTTAAAAAGCTGTTTTTAATTAAAATTTAGTAATTTTCACTATTCATCAAAATATAAATGTTATCTGAAAAGTTCCAAAATTTCACCTTAGTCTAAGTTCGATATTTCGAATACAAAAATGAAGTCCATTTTGAGAGATAAAATTTATAAAATTTCAAAAAGTAGGTATTACTATTTATAACGGCTAGTTTGATTGGTTGTGGTGTGTGTTAGAACTCGAAGTTGCGTACAACACACGCTACTGTATTATTCAAAGGAAAGCGTACCGTGGAAGCTTGGGATGTTTCATTGTAAATTTTTGATGTCCCCATTCTAAAAAGTAAATTTATTTAGTCAAATTGAACATATAAAAGGTTAAAATATTGGATTTAAAAAGGGTTCACTATTAAAAGTTGGTAAAAGTGAAATACTGAAAATGAATTTGTTCTTACATTATGTCTAATAAACTAAAAATATGGAATCTAAAATTATAAGGATTATATAAAGTTCAAAATTTAGTTAATACTATTCATAACCACTTTTGAACGACGTGTTTGGTAAGTCATGGTCCACTTGAACTCAGTGTTGCATGTAGTGCAAGTTATTGATTTATTTTAAAGAAATAAAACACTATGAAATCTTGGGGTGTTACATAGAAGAAACATATCCCCACATAATAAGATGTAAATTAAAATATGTAACCAAAATAAGTCTTTTAAAAAGAGGAGGGTGAAAGGTTCCCTTACTGATTTGGTAACATACGAAACAAACACCCCATGAAAGAAAGATCACACAATGAATATGTAAATACCCATAAATTAAAGTATATTACCCAAACAATACAATCAAGGGCAGTACATCCACCACAAAAAAGGGAATAGTGGATAATATAGCATGAATCTCACGGGAATAAAATGTGAGATAAAAAAACTTTACCACATTGTAATCAATCGAGTCGTATGAGAAAAAGTTATTAACCACCAAAAGAATCACATAATACAATGAATATAAATATAATCATGATAATATATATCAAATTTCAGTACACAATACACCACATGCAATAAATAAGTGGTGAACAATGGAAATATCACAAAATTAAAAGTGAGATAAGAAATCCCTTACCTCATGTCCAACTTGACTGGTATGTTCCTTGTTCTTCCTAAATAATAAACATAAGTTAATTTCTACTTGATTCATAACCTTTTTAATGTTTATTAGTACTTTTATATCACTTATTACCTTGAAATAACAGTTAGTTAATTATTTGAGTTCATATCGGACATTTTGTCGATGTTCGGAATTTGATTTTAAAATGAAATTGTTATAATTACAATTTGCCCATGTGGTCAAAACTAAATTATCTCCAGAATGATATGAATGATTTAGATATCATATATATCATATATATCCAATTTATATATATATATAAATATGATATTACATAACATTTCGAGATAAGAAATGAAATGCACCGTTCATGGAGATGGTAAGACGTACATATGTATGAACGCTAATTTCATTTCTATTTAATACTTAATTGAATGAAAACTTAATTATACATAGGTATATTATAATTAAATTATAATATCATATGATATATATGTTACATAATTTCATCAACTCCATCTAGATACGTTCTATGTATGTCATGAACGAATCATATCTCCTTGAGTGGGCGGTAGTGCCCACTTATTTAAATGAAATTATCGTGTTTACACATATTGGAAAGTGTAAAGGTATGCTTTTAAATTAAAATTGAAGAAGAATATAGAAAACCAAAAATTAATATATATCATATATAGAGATAGTTCCATCATAATGGCCACCATGAGAGGCGGAATGAGATAATTGAACAATCATCGCTTCATGAGGCGTTAGTTTTCCATCCACAGAAACAGTATATTCTTCACCCATTAGATGGAGGTGTGTATAAGGTTAGATAGAATAATTCTCTTAAAAACAACCTAGTATATTGTTAATACTGTTTTTGTTATAAAATAATGGAATAAGAAGAGTTTAGGGGTTGGAGAACTAAAATAAAACAGAAGAACTTAAGAGACGATGTTACCTTTAAATCGGGTAACTCCATTTGGTTTGAACCAAAAGGGTTTCTGGATGTGCTTTCTGCCTAAGGTAAGGCTCCTAAGATGAAGATAGGGATCTTGGAAGATTATTGGAGAAGATTTTGTACGATCCAATGGCTTGATAATTGTGATAAATTGGTAGGAAGTGATGGATTTTTATAATGGAGAGGAGGGGCTCTTTAGGAAAGTTTGAAACAATTATTTTATTATAAACAAATATTTGGTCTCAAAAGGTCAAAAAATCATTAAATTATAATTTAAGATGAATCAGGGTCTAAATAAAATCATCCAATAATAATTGTATAGGTTTTGGATATTGTTTTAATATTTATAATATTATTTTTTTAAATCATTTATTAATGAGGTAAATACTGCATCATTATTGTGTCATAAATAATTTAATTTATATGATGTCCAAAAATTATAAAACAAATACCATGATGTAGGAAATAATTTTATCTTTATAAATAATATTTATAGTCGAAAATATAACTTATATAACCCCATGTAAAAATTGATTTACTAAGAGATATTTGTTTATGCCATTTTTGTCTTTAATTTATATTAATTAATATAAAGTGTCATTAATACTCCCATGTGGCTCCATGGGGTCCCAAATTCGACCCAAGGATGCCCATGGTCGGATATATATCACCTAATAGGATTAGGACACATTTTAGGGTAATTTAATATTATTATAATATTCTATTTTATCCTTATTTATTATATTTACACTTTAATCATGGTAAATAAAATATTTTCTGAAGTAAATATTTAAAATATCTAAAAATAAAAGTTACCTATTTACACAATTTAGACCTAATAATTCCAAATATAGAAACTATTTTTATAAATTAAAAACACATAAGTGGTAGAAATTAATTTTAAATTAATTCCCACTAACAAAACAAAAAGCGTGTTTTTAAGAAATAATAACTATCAAAAGATTGACACATGTTTATGACCAATTTCAAAGTGAAATTAATTCCAATGTCCAAAATTGGACTAACTAGTAACTATATATTGTAATTATACTTCATAACCAATTAAAAATATAATCTAACCATATAAATATATTATATTAAAACATAATTTTGAATTAAAATACAGTATTTTTCACTATTCATTAAAAAATGAACTTTATCAGAAAAATACCAAAAAATTACCCGAAGTAAATTTTGATGTCCTGAATCTAAAAAAGAATTTTATTTTGTCAAATAGAACATATAAAAATGACCAATAAAATATTTAAAGAGGGTTCACCATCAAAAGTCAGTAAATCAACCTTTTAAAGAATATTAGAGTATTTATGATTAGATTCATTCACATTTTAAGCCTCTAACTTTTACTCGATAAATGTAAAAATATTCAAAAAACATGTATAATAATATTTTAGTTAAATCTATTCATTATTTCCAATATAATATCTAGGCATTAACTACCATTTAAAATAATAATATTATATTATTAGTGTGTAATGTATGATTTCAAAGAAACCCATTGTTCCGTATCAGTTATGCCATCGAACATAGAGTCCCCTTTAAAGTAGAATTAATATTTTAATTCACAAATATTAATAAATATGAAAATTTTCATGTTATTTATTTACCTGGGACGTTACATCCTTCCCCACTTTTGAGATTTTCATCCTTTCAATTTTAAAACAAGGCTTGGAAACTTCATTTAAAGTGCCAAATTGGAAAAGAGTCAGTAAAACTATCACTTTAAAAGAATAAAGGAGAATTACAAAATTCACCCAAGATAACCTATACTCGGATTCCATGTAAGAAAACATGGATATGGAAGAGAGAACAAATGGTCAAGTTTTGTTGTAGATTGATAGAAAACATGATTAGGAGAAATTTAACCACCAAAAAATCTTAAACCTATGATGTGTTAAACAGACTTTGATTAGCCAGTAGGAAACGTAAACCAACAACATTTTTGTTTTAAGTTCATTTTCATAATTTTTAGGAATTCATTTACTACATATAATAAGAACATAATGAAATATACTTACCTTCAATTAGAGTTTCATCCTTTAATAAGTTCCTACCAAAAACTAATATTTTCTCCAAACAAAGATTATTCAAAAAGACATGGTCACATCAAAATCACAAGAATCATATTCTAGAAAATCACATAATCCAAAAAAAGAAGAACTATATATTTCCCTTGTCTTTAGACATCAACTAAAACCAAAATGTTTAGTACGATATCCTATAATCCCCAAAAGGGTAATCCTTTATAACAAAAAGTACCCAATGTTCATGAAATACCATTCAATAGACAATTGTCCATAAAATTTTTCAAAATAATCCAAAATAAGATTGAAACCCAAATATCAAAAGGATTTAATAACATATTCTTCCATAGTAAATATTAATATTTAACTCCAAAAACATATACTACTCTTAAGGTCTCATACATAAGCATAATTAACAAAATAACATATTTTCTATGATAGGTTAATCATTTCCATAAATAACCCAAATCGCTATATGTCCACAAAAAAAACAAATATTCTTCCAAAAATAAAATTTCAATCATTACTCCACATATGAAATCCCATAGTATTATATTTTTCTTAAGCGTATGGTGTTCCCAAAAAGATATAACATCTTGTAAAATAACATTGATCACTTAATCAACAAATCATTTTCCTATATTAAGAATATCCATTTGAAAAAATATAAGTCTCCAAAATCAACTTATTCTTGATCCATAAAATTAGTTAACTAAAGACAATAAGTCATACTAAATAGGGGATTCACATAGGATAGTGGTAGGCGATGTGACCTTGTCTCCCTTCGGTTGTGGGTTCGATTCCTACGGCCTTGCCAGATGGGACGGGTTTTCACACATCTTACGAGTTATCATTTTTATAAAACTCAAAAATAACCCTAACATGTTTTAACCTCAATGATTTTCTTATACCTTTCATTTTCATCCCAATAAATTATGATTTCCACATCCTAATTCGTGATGTCTTATATATATTGTTATTTTTTTAATTTCACCACCATATGATAAAATGAAATGATCCCTAGAATAAAGAACATCATACCTTGATCGTGGTGTCCAATTGGTTTCATTGATATATTTTTCACGTAGGTATAATGTCTATGAATTGCTACAATGATTTATAGATCCTTTAAAATCATTTTATTCCTTCATCCAAATACACATTGTACAACTTGGGTCATATGGGTGTTCACAGAAAAATAGTTTTTGAAAATAATCATGCATGACATATAATTTCAAAACATCTGATAAGACATGATTTCTATAAAATAGTCAGACTGAATTTGAGTGTAAAATTTCAATTAACGGTCCTTTTAAAATACCATAAGGATGTACTGAGAGACTATATTGTAAAAGCAAATATAAATAGGTTTCACAAGGGTCTCCTTCTTCAACACCTTTTTCAAAATCATAATATGATTTAAAATCTTGTGATAAGCTAAAATATTTGTAAATGCCTTGTTAATATTAACCTTTCTTAGAATATGAGAATATTGTGAAAATATGGTTTGTTTAAACAAAACCCATGATCTATGATGATAACAAGGTATAATGGAGGTGTTTGATATTTCAAACAACTGCTTGCAAGTGAGTTGTATGCCAGAGAAAGTTTCACTATCATCCAAACATGATTTTGCAATAATTATTGCAAGCAAGTCATCAAGAAGAGATAAGAATGTTGTTTGAGATCCTCCTCCTTCCATCTGTAACTTACTTTCCATGATCTACAAAAATCTTTAAAACAATGATTTAACTGAAATAATAGACATATGGACTAACCATGTGTTTAATGAAAACTCTTAATCCCTAAAGTTGTCTAAACTGACCTCTGATACCAACTATAAGGACCCATCCTTAAACATTACATAATCCTAAATTAAATGGATAATTCACATTGAAGATCTTTTCAGGTTTAGAGTTTTAGAGAATTAGGTCATAACATTTACATAATAATAAGAATATTACATTTAGACAATTCTACTCAGTACCCATTTTTTTTATAAAATAAAAACTCTTGAAAAAAAGAGTCATGTCTAGTTCCATGTTTTAGACAACATGACTTCTCCTTCATCCCATCCTTGACCCTTATTCATCTTTAAGTCCTATGAAAAACATTTCAAAAACATGGTATGAGTATAAAAAGCTCAGTAAGGGATATAAAATAAGGAATGAAAATATCATCCCTTAAGTAAATAAAAAACAATGAAACCATACTTTTCAATCATAACATACCTAAGGAAATCATAAGATTTATGAATGACACACAAGAATCTTAAATCATGAAGGTAACTTGTGTAATCCATATCAAACTTACATTATATCTATCATAGCTACATAGGGAGTCACATTTGGAATACCCATCACAGTATATTCCCTAAATCTCTTAGGAGAAATATTCAAGTTTAACTCCGTCACATTACCCAAAGCATTGGAAAGCTGTCTCAGGCTCACCCGCCCTAGGTTTATCACAGAACCACTAGTATACGTAAAGAATGACCAATATCCATAACATATTAATAACCCATAAAAAAACATAATGGAATGATAACATTTCCACATTGCAATCACAAATATATCATATCAAAATATGGACAAAATCAAAGAATTTATCAAACCATTTTCAAAACCATTTAAAATATAAAATAAATAGATTTTTGAATCAAAGTGTCTTATACCACTTCTAAGATTTTGAAATATATTTTAATTTCAAAACATTAATGTCTGTAATGCCCCGAACCGAGTTACCCAGAGTCGGTGCATTATTGCGTAGCATTGGCATGATAAAAAAAGATCAAGTCTCGAAAGACCGATTAGTTTAGTAGCCTTGGAAACACTAGATTCATTCATAAATGTTACATTACATCATAAAGCGAAAAACTAATAACAAAGTCTTCATGGTCCACACTCATATCCTTTTCTGACTATCCCTGTAGGTCATTCATAAAATACTTCTTCACATCCTGGAAAATATTAAAACATTGAAAGGGGTGAGCTCAGATGCTCAGTAAGGATAAAAATATTGCGGAAGCTTTCATAAATAAAAATTAACATTTAAGGCAATGTATAACTAAAACAGAAGCCTTTTAAAATTGAACTTTAGCATAATATGGAAAAAGTAAAATGAAATAATGTCATTTACTTACTCACATGGATATTCTACTAGTTGAATAATCACATGAAATATCATTAACCACTTTCATAATGATGGAATGCATAATGCCAGACTATCATAACCACGTAGCCAAGGCCTCGTGCCAAGACCACAAATAAGATTTTGTCAACGCCTCGTGCCAAGACACTAGTTTGTCTCATGAGACCTACCGATGCATCGAGGAGCTATAGCGGGCTCCACCCGTCAATTATTAAGTCCAATGCATTCCTCATATGAATAGGTTTGAACATATCATAAAACATAACATAATCATATCACATAAAATATGCATAAAGGGAACATAAAATTTCCACATTTAAATCACAAGATATAAATACAACACATTGATATAATAAAAAGACTTTCAAAAACATTTTCAATACCAAAATAAAAGAAAAGTAAAACATGGTATTTATTTTTCTTTTAAAAAAAGGTATGGCTTGTATAGGAAGCCGAAACTCAAATAATGGTCATGGCGTCGGAGAAGTCGTTGTTGCCACATACGTATGACAAAAACATTCCCTTTTTTCGTTTAGTAAACGCTTCGTATAAAAAATATTCCTTTTGAATAAACGTAAAAGTCAAAGGGGTTTATACATCGTATAAAAGAAGGTTGTGTATAGAACCAAATATGCCTCAATGAAAGGGGATTGAGACGAAGTCCCTCACAAAGATCATTTTTTTAAGTAAAATAGATCTTTTATGTGTATTCACTATAAGTACACATAAATAAATTACAAATACAAGATAGGACATATTAATATCATGACATAATTTGAAAGTAGGAGATTAACCGAAAGAATGGAAGTTGGGTTAAGAAGTTCCCTTACCTCGTGTCCGAATTCACTCGACCGTTCTCTGATCTCCTGAATAATAAACTAGAGTTAATATCTAACTTCTTAAGAACCTTTTTCAATTTCATTATTCCGTTTATATCACTTATTACCATGTCATGATCATTATGTAATTATTTATGTTTATAACGGTCATTTTGTCGATCTAAGGTACTTGAGTCAAAAATAAACTTCTTATAATTACAAGTTGTTCATGTGGTGAAATATCCATTATATCCCAAATTATATTCATGATATAGATATAATATATCTCATATATATCCAGTATATACATTCATTCATAATATTACATAACATTTAGAGGTAAGAAATGAAATGCACCGTTCATGGAGACGGTAAACCGTACGTACGCATGAACGCTACTTTCATTTATATTTCATATTTAATGGAATGAAATCATAATTATATAAAGGTATATTATAATTCCAGTATAATAACATATATAATATCATTTAACCTGTCCTTTATACATCCCACATATGGCATTAACGATTCAAATCACTTTGAGGGGGCGGTAGTCCGCACTTCCTAAAATGAAAATATCGCGTTTACCCATAATGGAAACAATAAAGGTATGTCATAAATGAAAAATACATAACCTTAATTAAAACATAAACATATTATATATCATATATATAAATATAGTGACATATTAATGGCCACCTTTGAAGGTGTTATATGAGTGTTGAACAATCATCGTTTCGTGAGGCAGAAATTCACCATCCACAGAAATAGTATGTTCTTTAACCATTAGATGTAGGTGTGTGTAAGTGTAGCTCGAATACTTCTTATACCAACATCCTAGTATATTTAGGATACTGGTGTTGTTTCAAAAGAAATGAATAAAAAGAGTTTAGGGGTTGGATAAGCAAAATAAAACAAAATAACATAAGTGAAGACATTACCTTAAAATCGGGTAACTCTTTTGATTTTACCCAAAGGATTCCTTGGGAAGAATTCCTCCCAAAGTGAGGCTTCTTGGAGTAAGATAGGGAAGTTGGGAGAGTATTTGGGCAGAGGTTGGCTGAGCCAAATGGCTTTGAAGGTTTGAGTAAGGTGGTAGTGGTGGGGGCCTTTTATAAGTGGAGAGGAGGGGCACTCTTGGAAAGTAATGAAATGTTACTTTATTATACAATTCTTTTCAGATTATAAAGGTCACACACTAATATAATTCTAGGATAAGGTGATAAGGGATCTAAATATTCTCATCCAACAGGCTTTTGACAAGTGTAATGCTTATATTTTACATTATCCTTCCATTTTATTAAAATCATTAATTAATGAGGTAATCGTTGCATCATCATGGTGTCATAAATAATTTAATTTATTTAATGTCTAAAAATTATAAAAAAATATCATGATGTAGGAAATATTTTTATATTTCTAATTAATATTTATAGTAAAAAATATGACTTGTATAACCCCATTTAATAATTGTTTTAGTTAACAACTTATGTTTGTGACATTTTTATTTTAACTTTAAATAAAAGTTATCTATGTCATTTTCCTACCAAAGTGGCTCCATGGGGTCCCCAAGTTGACCCATGGATTGTCTTGGTCTTCCATGACACATCCAATATGGGTAAGACAAGTGTAAAGGTATTTCCATATTTTTATAATATCATTTTGACCTTAAATTTCATTAATTACCTTTAATCGTGATTAATTAAACTTAAAAGTTACTATTCACCAACAAATTATTTGAATCCCATTGAACCACATTTTACTTCCTAATGAAAACCATGTATTTATAATTTTTGAAAATCAAATCACAGAAGTGGTAATATTTCATTTAAATGAAAAATCAGTTATTTAACTACCACTTAGTGGTTTCACTATTCATCAAAAATTGATGTTTTTCAGAACAACGCCAAAATTTCACCCTATGCTATAATTGATATTCCGAATTCAAAAATGATGTCCATTTTAAAAAATTCCAAACATATATGTTGAATTAATTAATTTCATAATTAATTCCCGCTGTCACAACAAATAGCGTGTTTTTTAGAAAAAATATATATCAAAAGATGGACAATTGTTTATGTCCAATTTCAATGTGAAATTAATTTTAATGACCACCATTGGATATAATGGTAAAAATATATTCCAATTATACTTTAAAACCACTCAATAGTATAATTTATCACTATAAATTATTTTGATTTAAAAAGTTTTTTTTAGTATTTTTCACTATTCATAAAAAATTGTAAGTTCTTAGAAAAATACCAAAAATTCAACATAGGATAATTTCAATATTCCGAATCCAAAAACGAAGTCCATTTGGAAAGATAAAATTTATAAAATTTCAAAAATTAGGTATTACTATTCATAATGACTACTTTTATTGGTTGTGGTGTGTGTTATAACCTCGAACTTGCGTACAATGCAAGCTATTGCATTATTGAAAGAGAAGCATATCGTGGAAGCTCGGGGTGTTACATTCTCCCCTCCTTCAATAAATTGCATCCACACAATTTGAAAATTTTCTTTGAAAATAAAAGGTTGAAAATAGAAAATACCTTTGTGGAAAACCCACATCGGAAATAAGGTTAATAAAAATATAACTTTAAAAGAAAGAAAGATAAGTACAAAGGTCACCCGAGATAGCCCATACTAGGATTATATGAAAATATGGATATGGAAGAAAAAAAAACCATCAAGGTCTGATGGAGAGTTGTCGAAAACTGGATTAGGAGAAAGTTAACCATAAGAAAATCACAAACTTGTGATTGGTTAAACGGTCATTGAATCCCCAGTTGGAAAAGTTAACCGGCAACGTTTTTGTTTTAAGTTACCTTTTATAAAGTTGAGGAATGTATTTAGAAGATTTACTATGAACATAAGGGAATATACTTACTTGTCATGTAGACTTTCATTCATTAATAATTTTTTACCACAAAACCATATTTCACTCTAAAAGGTAATAGAAGTCGAAAATATTCTATTTATCATAATTGTATAAGGTTCCAAATATTAACACATATCATTTAGATTAGGAAAACTTTTTGTAATAACCAGGGACTTCTTGTAGGCTAGTGGTAGGTAATAAAGGCCTGTTTCACTATGGTTGTGCGTTCGATTCCTGTAGCTTTGTCCGATGCGACGGGTTATGCCCCACCCTGCAGGTTGTCCTTTTCCTAAAAATATAGTATTATAATATTCCAAAAATAATCTTCAGAAATGTTTTAACCTTAAACAATACTATTCAAAGTTCAACTTAATTCATTCCAACCTTTATAGTTATCCAAAATACCTCTATCCATACTTTCTCTAAAGATCTCTAAATTCCAAAATCAATTGTAACATCAGATTCCCCAAACAAAGTAAAGTTTCTCTTATTATCACATACTAAAAATATGATTACCTAAATCATATTAAAACCTTAATGAAATCAAAAAGTACTGTATTACAATCCTTATATATATCACATTATTCTTATAACCATAATATAATCCTTGAGTCCAAAAGCACCAATACATTAATTATTCCACTTCAAATGTAGTAACAACATAAGATTGTCCTTGATCTTGGCCTTTTCTGAGGTATGTTTTCCTGACGCTTAGGACATTCATTTGCATAATGCCCCATTTCCCTACAATTGTAGCATTCATCATTGATATCCTCTTTCTTTCCCTTGCAATCATGAGCCTGGTGACCTTTTTCTCCACATTTATAACAAACTCCCATTCTTTTTAGGCAAGCACCGGGGTGATTCTTCCCACAATTATCACATAATGGAAAATACTTATTTTCCTTTTTCCATTTATCCGTCTCTTGTTCCACCGTTCTCTTCTTCTCTTACTTTACTTTGTTGTCATAAGACTTAGAGAATTCCTTTTCCATCTTGATAGCACATGAGACAATATATTCATACGACGAGAAGGTCTGTGAGACTAATGCTCGATGGAGAAATGGTTTTAACCCATCAAAGAAACGATCAATCTTACTTCTTGGGATACGTATATAATCTGCAGCATGCCTCGCTAACCTTGTAATGTTAGCCTCATACTTTGCGACATTCTCATCCTCCTTTTGTCTCAGACTCAGAAATTTCCTTTCCATATCTGCTCGATGGTCATGTGGAAAGTATTTTTCTAAGAAAAGATCTTTGAACTCTCTCCATTATATACTTGATACTTCTTCATCTTCCTTTGTATTTTGAATCAATGACCACCATTGATCGGCATCTCCAGTGAGGCGGTAGACTGCCATGACAACCTTCTCCTTTTTGATACTCCCCAAGGCATGGAATATTTTCTCTAAGGAGTTTATCCATTGCTCAGCTACTAATGGATTTGTACCCCCCATTAAATGTTGGCGGTTGTTGCCTCATGAAGCGGTCTAACATTGATCCTCCATGTTGCGGATCAGGGTGATCCATACGAGTAAGGTTATTATTCATAACCTGAGTGAGTTGTCCCAGTATGGTAATAATTTGTTCAGCACCAGTTGTATCTCCAGCTCCACAATAATTATCTTGAGCAGGAGGGAAATCCCTACACGGAGTGCGTGCATTGATACTGTTTCCATTCCTTCCACTAGGTCCCATTTCTAAATAATGGCATAAACTAGATTAGTTTACGAATCAAAATACATAATTCCATACTTGTAAAATACTTAACATAAATTGAACTATTTATGGATATAATCCATAATCATAAAAAAAGTCTTCTTTGAGTAATTATATACTCATAACCCTTCATAGTGGTTTGTAAAGAAAATGAGAATTATCCAAAGCATATCCCCTGGGAGTGTCGTAACCAAGAGTGCAGCAAGGCCCATTATCATGCACCAGTTCCCATTCGAGTCTAGATCAAAGCAGTGTTTTCGGGTTTTACCCCTAGGTACATCTGTGCCAGAGCCGCCTCTACCTGCCTGTATCCATACATGGATGTATTTCTCGGAAAACTCACAAAATATCTATAATACCAAAATTTTAGGAAGTTCTTCTATACTAATCCTCAAAGTCTATCTTTGGGCTATGTTCTATAATCATATTTTTTCTAAATCTAGCTTCCAAGGTTAATACTAAACTGCCTTTGATACCAACTGTAATTCCCCGACCCCAGTTTCCCAGAGTCGGTGCATTATTGCATAGCATTGGCATGATCACAAAATATCAAGTCTCGAAAGACCGATTAGTTTAGTAGCCTTGGAAACACTAGATTCATTCATAAATGTTACATTACATCATAAAGTGAAAAACTAATAACATAGTCTTCATAGTCCACACTAATATCCTCTTCTGACTATCCCTGCAGGTCATTTATAAAATACTTCTTCACATCCTGGAAAATATTAAAACATTGAAAGGGGTGAGCTCAGATGCTCAGTAAGGATAACAATATTGCGGAAGCTTTCATAAATAAACATTAACATTTTAGGCAATGTATAACTAAAACAAAAGCCTTTTAAAATTGAACTTTAGCATAATATGGAAAAAGTAAAATGAAATAATGCCATTTACTTACTCACATGGGTATTCTACTAGTTGAATAATCACATGAAATATCATTAACCACTTTCATAATGATGGAATGCATAATGCCAGACTATCATAACCACGTAGCCAAGGCCTCGTGCCAAGACACTAGTTTGTCTCATGAGACCTACCGATGCATCGAGGAGCTATAGCGGGCTCCGCCCTTCACTTATTAAGTCCAATGCATTCCTCATATTAATAGGTTTAAACATATCATAAACCATAACATAATCATATCACATAAAATATGCATAAAGGAAACATAATATTTCCACATTTCAATCAAAAGATATAAATACAACACATTGATATAATAAAAATACTTTCAAAACCATTTTCAATACCAAAATAAAAGAAAAGTAAAACATGGTATTTATTTTTCTTTTAAAAAAAGGTATGGCTTGTAGAGGAAACCGAAACTCAAATAATTGTCACGACGACAGAGAAGTCGTTTTCGCCGCATACGTATGACAAAAACATTCCCTTTTGTCGTTTAGTAAACGCTTCGTATAAAAAATATTCCTTTTGAATAAGCATAAAAGTCAAAGGGGTTTATAAACCGTATAAAAGAAGGTTGTGTATAGAACCAAATATGCCTCAATAAAAGGGGATTGAGACGAAGTCCCTCACAAAGATCATTTTTTTAAATAAAATAGATCTATTATTTTTATTCACTATAAGTACACATAAATAAAGTACAAATACAATATAGGACATATTAATACCATGACATAATTTGAAAGTAGGAGATTAACCCAAAGAACGGAAATTGGGTTAAGAAGTTCCCTTACCTCATGTACGAATTCACTCGACCGTTCTTTGATCTCCTGAATAATAAAATAGAGTTAATATCTACCTTCTTAAGAACCTTTTTCTAGTTTATTATTCCGTTTATATCACTTATTACCATTTCATGATCATTATGTAATTATTTATGTTTATAACAGTCATTTTGTCGATCTTAGGTACTTGAGTCAAAAATAGACTTCTTATAATTACAAGTTGTTAATGTGGTGAAATATACATTATATCCCGAATTATATTCATGATATAGATATCATATATCTCATATATATCCAGTATATACATTCATTCATAATATTATATAACATTTATAGGTAAGAAATGAAATGCACCGTTCATGGAGACGGCAAGCCGTACGTACGCATGAACGCTACTTTCATTTCTATTTCATATTTAATGGTATGAAATCATAATTATATAAAGGTATATTATAATTCCAGTATATTATCATATATAATATCATTTAATCCATCCTTTATACATCCCACATATGGCATTAACGATTCAAATCACTTTGAGGGGGCGGTAGTCCGCACTTCCTAAAATGAAAATATCGCGTTTACCCATAATGGAAACAATAAAGGTATGCCATAAATGAAAAATACAGAACCTTAAGTAAAACATAAACATATTATATATCATATATATAAATATAGTGACATCTTAATGGCCACCTTTGAAGGTGTTATATGAGTGTTGAACAATCATCGTTTCGTGAGGCAGAAATTCGCCATCCACAGAAATAGTATGTTCTTTAACCATTAGATGTAGGTGTGTGTAAGTGTATCTCGAATCCTTCTTGTAACAAAATCCTAGTATATTTAGGATACTGGTTTTGTTACAAAGGAAATAAATAAAAATAGTTTAGGGGGTTGGATAAGCAAAATAAAACAAAATAACATAAGCGAAGACATTACCTTAAAATCGGGTAACTCTTTTGATTTGAGCCAAAGGATTCCTTGGGAAGCATTCTTCCCAAAGTGAGGCTTCTAGGAGTAAGATAGGGATATTGGGAGAGTATTTGGGCAGAGGTTGGCCGAGCCAAAAGGCTTTTAAGGTTTGAGTAAGGTGGTAGTGGTGGGGGCCTTTTATTAGTGGAGAGGAGGGGCACTCTTGGAAAGTAATGAAATGTTACTTTATTATACAATGATTTTCGGATTATAAAGGTCCCACAGTTATATAATTCAAGGATAAGGTGATAAGGGTTCGAAATATTCTCATCCAATAGGCTTTAGACAAGTGTAATTCTTAGATTTTACATTATCCTTCAATTTTATTAAAATCATTAATTAATGAGGTAATCGCTGCATCATCATGGTGTCACAAATAATTTAATTTATTTAATGTCTAAAAATTATAAAAAAAAAATCATGATGTAGGAAATATTTTTATCTTTCTAATTAATATTTATAGAAAAAAATATGACTTGTATAACCCCATTTAAAAATTGTTTTAGTAAAACAACTTATGTTTGTGACATTATTATTTTAACTTTAAATAAAAGTTATCTATGTCATTTTCCTACCAAAGTGGCTCCATGGGTCCCCATGTTGACCCATGGATTGTCTGGGTCGGCCATGACACATCCAATAGGGGTAGGACAAGTGTAAAGGTATTTCCATATTTTTATAATATCATTTTTACCTTAAATTTCACTAATTACCTTTAATCGCGATTAGTTAAACTTAAAAGTTACTATTCACCAAAAAATTATTTTAATCCCATTGAAGCAAATTTTACATCCTAATAAAATCCATGTATGTTTGATTTTTTAAAATCAAATCACAGAAGTGGTAATATTTCATTTAAATGGAAAATCAGTTATTTAACTACCACTTAGTGGTTTCACTATTCATCAAAATTGATGTTTTTCAGAACAACGCCAAAATTTCACCCTAAGCTATAATTGATATTCCAAATTCAAAAATGATTTATATTTTAAAAAATTCCAAACTTATAAGTTTAATTAATTAATTTCAAAATTAATTCCCGCTGTCACAACAAATAGTGTGTTTTTTAGAAACAATATATATCAAAAGATTGACAATTGTTTATGTCCAATTTCAATGTGAAATTAATTTTAATGACCACCATTGGATATAATGGTAAAAATATATTCCAATTATACTTTAAAACCACTCAATAGTATAATTTATCACTATAAATTATTTTGATTAACAAAGTTTTTTTAAGTATTTTTCACTATTCATAAAAAATTGGAAGTTCTTAGAAAAATACCAAAAATTCAACATAGGCTAATTTTGATATTCCGAATCCAAAATCGAAGTCCATTTGGCATGATAAAATTTATAAAATTTCAAAAATTAGGTATTACTATTCATAACGGGTACTTTTAATGGTTGTGGTGTGTGTTAGAACCTCGAACTTGCGTACAATGCAAGCTATTTCATTATTGAAAGATAAGCGTATCGTGGAAGCTCGGGGTGTTACAATGTCCATATGAAATAAAACGTTAAAACCATTTTTAAAACATGTACATTAATGTGAATGATTTAGAAGAATAAACCTTTAAAACATTTAAAATGATATTTTATTTAAGAGTTTTTAACAAAATGAGAGATCCTAGAATAAAAATAATTTAGGAATAACATTTTATAGAAACTTAATAATATCATGAGAGTAAAGGAATTCATGATATAATATTCCAAAGGACAGTATATACACCATATAAGAGTTAATTGGTGCATATCAACAATGAAGTCTCAATGGAAATGTAATTTGAGACGAAATCCCTTATAAATAAGGTATCCTTAGATTAAGGATAAATAAATTACATAATTATGTGTGAAAAATATAAATATACCCAATATATATGGATATTATGTGTAAAACAATCATAGGTTTTTCACACATATTCACAACACAACATAATCAAGAAGTAGATGTTTAACCCAATAATTCAAATTGGGTTAAGAAGTTTTCTTACAGAAATTCCGCAGCCTAACGACGTCACTTTAAAATTCAGAAAATAAGTTGATGAGAAAGAAAAGGATATCTCATCACTTGGACATAATGTTTACATCATTAAGGATATATAATAAACATATCCCAATATAATAACATGTAAATTAAAAACATAACAAAAAGAAGTCTTTTAAAAAGACGAGGGTGAAAGGTTTCCTTACTGATTTAGTATCATACAAAACATACACCACATGAAAGAAAGATCACACAATAAATATTTAAATACCCATAAATTAAATTACATTACACAAATAATAAAATCATGGGAATTTAATCCACCACACAAAAGGAAATAGTGGCTAATATAGAATGAATCTCACGGGAATAAAAAGTGAGATGAAAAAACCATACCACATTGTAATCAACCGAGTCGTATGAGAAAAAGTTTAGAACCGAAAAAATGAATCACATAATACCATGAATATAAATATAATAATGATAATAAATATCATATTTTAGTACAAAATACACCACATGCCACAAATAAATGGTGAACAATGGAAATCTCATGGAATTAAAACTGATATAAGAAATCCCTAACCTCGTGTCCAACTTGACTCATATGTTCCCTGATCTTCCTAAATAATAAACAAAAGTTAATTTATACATGCTTCATAAAATTTTTAATCTTTATTACTACTTTTATATCACTTATTACCTTGTAATAATAGTTAGTTAATTATTTGAGTTCATATAGGACATTTTTTAGATGTTCGGAATTTGAGTTAAAAATGAACTTGTTATAATTACAATTTGTCCATGTGGTCAAAACTAAATTATCTCCATAATGATATTAATGATTTAGATATCATATATATCATATATATCCAGTGCATTTATATATATTTATAATAGTACATAACATCTGTAGATAAGAAATGAAATGCACCATTCCTGGAGACGGTAAGCTGTACGTATGCTTGAACGCTACTTTCATTTCTATTTAATATTTAATGGAATGAAAACATAATGATACATAGGTATATAATAATTTCATTATAATATCATATGATATATATGTTACATAATTTCATTAACTCCGTCTTTATACGTTCCATGTATGTCATGAAGGAATCATATCACCTGGAAGGGGCGGTAGTCCGCACTTCCTCAAAAGAAATTATCGTGTTTACACAATTTGGAAAGCATAAAGGTATGTTTCTAAATAAAAATTAAAGAATAATATAGAAAAAAACATAATATATATAATATATAAATATATTTCCATCATAATGTCCACCACGAGAGGCTGTAGGAGATAATTGAACAATCATCGATTCATGAGGCGTTAGTTTTCCATCCACAGAAATAGTGTGTTCTTCACGCATTAAATAGATGTGTGTGTCAGTGTAGTTCAAATACATCTCATAATAACATCCTAGTATATTGAGGATACTGGTTTTGTTATAAAAGAAAGGAATATAAAGAGTTTAGGGGTTGGAGAAGTAAAATAAAACAAAATAACATAAGAGAAGACGTTAACTTTAAATCGTTTAACTCCCTTTGGTTTGAACCAAAAGGGTTTCTTGAAGTGATTTCTGCCAATGGAAAGGATTATAGGATGAATAGAGGGATACTGGGAGATTTTTGGAGCATATGTTGTTCAAGCCAAAGGCTTGAGAAGTGTGAGAAATGGGTAGGAGGTGAGGGCTTTTTATAAGGGAGAGGAGGGGCTCTTTAGGAAAGTTTGAAACAATTATTTTATTATAAACTCATATTCGGTTTCAAAAGATCAAAAAATCATTAAATCCTAATTTAAGATGACTCATGGTCGAAATAAAATCATCCAATAATAATTGGATGGGTTTGGATATTTTTTTAATATTTATAATCCTATTTATTTAAATCATTTATTATGGAGGTAAATACTGCATCATTATTGTGTCATAAATAATTTAATTTATTTTATGTTCAAAAATTATATAAAATTACCATGATGTAGTAAATCTTTTTATATTTACAAATAATATTTATAGTCGAAAATATAACTTATATAACCCCATGTAAAAATTGATTTACTAAAAGATATTTGTTTATGTCATTTTTGTCTTTACTTTAAATTAATTAATATAAAGTGTCATTATTACTCCCATGTGGCTCCATGGGGTCCTAAATTCGACCCAAGGATTCCCATGGTCAGATATGTATCATCCAATAATATTAGGACACATGTTAGGGTAATTTAATATTGTTATAATATTATATTTCATCCTTTTTTATTACATTTACCCTTTAATCATGGCAAATAAAATATTTACTAATGTAAATATTTAAAATGTCTAAAAATAAATGTTACATATTTACACAATTTAGACCTAATGATTCCAAATAAGGAATCCATTTTTGTAAATTCAAAACATATAAGTGGTAGAAATTAATTTAAAATTAATTCCCGTTGTGAAAAGAAAAAGCGTGTTTTTAAGAAATAATAACTATCAAAAGATTAACATCTATTTATGTCCAATTTCAAAGTGAAATTAATTAAAATGTACAAAATTGGAATAACGGGTTAGAATATATTCTAATTACACTTTATAAAAAATTAAAAATATAATCTAACAATATAAATAAATTAGATTAAAACACAGTTTTGAATTAAAATACAGTATTTTTCACTATTCATTAAAAATGAACTTTATCAGAAAAATACCAAATATTTACCCAAAGTAAATTTTGATATCCCGAATCTAAAGAAGAATTTTATTTTGTCAAATAGAACATTTAAAAATGATCAAAAATAGATTGAAAGAGGGTTCTCCATCAAAAGGCGGTAAATCGACCTTTTAAAGAATATTAGAGTATTTATGCTTAGATTCATTCACATTTTAAGCCTCTAAATTTTATTGGATAAATGTAAAAATATTCAACCAACATGTATAATCATATTTTAGTTAGTTATATTAATTCACGCCAATACAAAGGTTAGGCATTAATTACCATTTAAAATAATATTATTATATTATTAGTGAGCAACTTAAGATTTCAAAGAAACCCATTGTTGCATATCAGGTATGCCATCGAACATAGCATCCCCTTTAAAGTAGAATTAAAATTTAATTCAAAAATATTAATTAATATGAAAATTTTCATTTTCATTATTTAACTGGGATGTTCAAGTATAGGGTTCCCCTTCCTATAGAAAAGGGCGGGTGGTTGGCACAAGATTTGGCTAACCCTACTAACAAATCTTGTAGCTGAGTGATTTTGGTGAATTTAACAATTTTTATATGATTAAATATATTTTTGACCTAATTTTTCCTGATTTCTCATATTGGACATAACCTCCATTTTTTAGAGATCTTCTTTGGTGACTATTCTATGATTTGCATCCAAATCTCCATCTCATATTGGATTCAAGTATCACCCATCTAATTGGATATGTATTAGTGAGTTATTGATTCTTTTTTTGTCGTTCCTAATTTGGTTTGGTATCATCTATGCTATTTAGGTGCAAACTATTATTCCCTATTTAGAGGTTCTTCATCTATTCTTTTATTTTCTTCCTAAGTGAGTCAAATCATGAGATGATACTAGGAGATCTATCCACTATATACCTGTTGTAGGTGGTCTCAGGATTTTCCTTCAAATATTAAGTGTTTATATATATTCGGTTGTGTCATGCACCCAATTCTTAGAATGATTCCCTTGAAATGGAAAGTAAACCATGAAATGAATTGATAGGTGTGACTTATATAATTAACAGAACCCATTGATATCTATATAGAGGTTTAGGAACTTGAATTGGAACCACCCCTTTGGGTGTTTTGTTTAGTTAATTGGACCTCTATGGTTGGCTTGGATTTTTGATACCTTTTTAGTGTGCCTTTTTCCCCTTTTCCACGGGATTTAATTTATTTATTTGAAATGAAAATTGAATTGTTAATTGTAGTTGAATCAAATGGTAATGTGAATTGGAACTTGAACTGATAACGGAAAGGAATGGAATGACCATGAAACCAGGATATGACATACAATTGAATGATTATACTTGAGTTTCCTTTTTATGGAAAAAATTCCCATGTTAGTTAAATTGAAGACTAAGCATTCTAAGATTAGTCATGCATTGAGTCACCTTATGAGGTGAGTTTTAAATGAGATGTTCCTGGTAATGAACTTGAAATTATTAAATTATATGGATTAAATGATATTGAATGTAATATGTGCCTTGGGTGACACATGTGTTCTTATATAAACTCCATGGATGGAATCATTTGTCTTCTACCTTGTTATGCTTGAGTAACACGTGGAATCCCAATCTGGACTAAAAAAAATGGTCTCATGGGGGATGATTATGATATGTTGAGTGACACTTGGACTCCATATGGATGTCCAAGGATAGACTCACAGGGAATCTGATCATATATGCCATGGGTGATACTTGGGCTCCCTTAGTGGACAACAAATGATAGACTTGAGTGGAAATGATGTTATACCACACTTAGTACAATAACAGGATTCCAATGAGGAATTCCTAGGATGGGATTGTAGGATTCTTGGTTCATTATATTACTAGAGTGATACCCTAATTCGAAATTAGGAATTCTATGGATGGTCTTAGGTTCTTAAATAATTAATGGATAAATTTTTTATATGATGCATATTCCAAGACAAAGTAAAATCTTAGATTTGGTCATGGACTTACACCTTATTGATTGTTTGTTTTGGAATCTATTGATTACAAATATTTACAAGGGATTCTAATCCATATTATAGGTCTAGAGAATTGTTTATTAAATGAAATTTACTTCTTAAATGAAATTGAGTAAATTAATTTCATGCTAAATGAGAACCTATACATTATATGATATTTACATTCAGTGATTCCTTTACATTTTCTATTACTCTTACACATTGGGTTTATTATATATACTCACATACTATATGAAACTAGATCTTGGGTATTTTCCTAAGAAGATTATATCTCACACCCTATTTAGGCGACTAACAGGAACCCAAAAAGACTATATGACTATAGATGTGGACAAGTGGAAGTGCCCCAATACAAGTTCTTGACTACACTTATAGTAGAGGAGCACAAGACTAAGCAGAGGCTCAGGATAATAGTTGGATAGTTTTTGGACTTTTTGGACTTTGGATACACGTATTTTATTGTACTGATGCGTACCTATTTTGGATGATTTATTATACACATGAAATTTATCATAATATTCTATATATGATATTCTTTATTGTATGACTTATATATTTCTGTCTTGTTCATTTCTCTATTATCTAATTTTTATTACTGCTTATGCTACTTATATTCTATTGTAAATTTGTTTTGATACACTTTGGTTATGAGGATATAGTCTCCCCTCTAACATAGATAGTCCATCACTTCTATTCAGTATCATCTGGTGTTTGGGGAGATATACTTGGGGACATGTGTCCAACCAGGCTCGAGGAACCTTTTAGTGGCATCTAGGTCCGCAATGTTACAACAATAACTTTCTCTCACCATATTCATCCCAAATTGGTGGATTTCAACACCACTTTTTAGATAATGACCCAAATAGGTCCATCTAGGTACATGAATGAAAACAATTTTTATTATAAAATTCCACTAATTAAGGATATTTATCCAAAAATAAAAGATTATCTAAGGATAAATCTCAAATCACAACCTCTAAATTCTCAATTTTCATTCCAAATATCCATTAGATTGATGGTGAAAAGTTTTACCAAAAAATAACTTACTACCCAATAAATTTTGAAGTGCTTTACAGAAATTTAATGAACATCTTAGTTCTTGATCAAATACAATGGAGACATGAAATATAGGTAATCTAAAAACCTCTCTATGATAGAGTCTATAAAAGTAATCCAAATACATAGTATCTTGATTATGAAGAAAATTTGATGATTTAGGAAAACAATAAAAATAACCTAAATCCTATTATTACATAGATATGTATTTTCTAATTACACCACCAAGTCCATGGATATATTTTCCCATTTTCATTCAAGAACAGGAAATGCCAGAAGTGTCCCCTGTGGCTGTTCTCATTCGGCATTAACATATTGAAAAGAAAAAATTTCCATGGTAAACTGAGTAATATACTTCTATATTCCATCCCACTAATAATATTCTCTAAGTTCTATATGAATCATAATACTACCTGTATTAACAGAAAATAGAGAGATGTTAGCATCACTTAAGAATTCCATTTTTTAATAGAAATCATCCGACACCCAAAATCTATTTCAAAGTATTATAACACTTTCTTTATCAATTTTAAACTTGGGAAACATAACAATCTAAATTAATTCTTTATTTTCATGAAAATAATGATCTTAATTATAATAATTTTTATTTATTCTTGAGAAAGTTAACTGCAATAACACATAAAACATGAGATAATGAGTTTTTGAATATACAACTTCCATTATAACATTTATTAAATCATTAACAATTGGATCATGTTACAAACCTAGCATGGTTGATGCTGCATTATACTTTCGACTAAAATTATTACCAAACTCATTGGATTTACTAGGATGTTGATAAATCATAAAAGTATAATCCTTTATCAATTATATATATCTTCTTCGCATCATGTTTAACTCTTTCTAAGTGAATATACACTTCAATATTTAATTTTCTATATATATTTCACATTTATCCCCATATATAAGATGCCTTAATATTTTTAAATAAAAAAAATCCTTTTAAGATAAATCTCATTTATAACATAATCCTACTCATGGATTTTCCATTAACATTATGTATATTTAATTAACCAATCAATTTTCATTAAAAAAACAACCACATACCTTCAATAAAGAAACACTATAAATAGAAAATATCTCCAATTAAATATGGAAAGGATAACACTATATAATTAACCAATATTCAATTAAATTCCTAAATAAAATCATTAAATTACTTTATCCAAATGAATTTATCCCCCTTTCATGTTAACTTGGTTAATAGAAAAGAAAATAGAGAAAAGTTTTCAAAAAAACTTCTGTAGAAACCCATTCTTCTACCAATTTAGTTTTAACATGATCAATAGTTATGCCACCTTTAGGAACAATATTCCCAAGTAATTATGTATTATTTAACCAAAATTCACATTTTATATATTTTCAATACAATTGTGTTTCACTTTTTTCCAAAACAAAAATCCTTAGATGTATCTCACTATCTTTGTGGCTTCAAGAATATACCATAATTTCACCAATGAATACTTGAATAAATTTATCCAAATATTTATAGAAAAATATATTCATAAGATCCAAAAATATAGTTGGTGAATTTGTTAACCTGAAATGAATAACTAAAAACTCATAATGGATATACCATGTATTAAATGTGATTCTTGAAATTTATTCTTCATTCACTTTTATCTTATAGTAAACATATCTGAATTCAATCTTTAAAAAATACTAATCACACAAAATACGATCAATAAATTCATAAATATGGGTCAATAAATAATTTTTCCTAAATTTAATTTTATAGATTCCTTTATAATCAATTAAATTCCTCAAATAAAAAGCATTATTTTTAATAAACAAATATATTCCCCCTAAGGAGAAGTGTTAGGGAGGATACAACCTATATCAAGAAACTCTTGTAGATAATTTTTCAATTCCATTATCTCTACTATAATATAGTATAGAAAAAACATCCAAAAGTTCATTTACCACTATAAAATCAGTAAGGTTAATAATTCCATTATTTTCAATGACATTTTCTAGATAACTTTCACCCAAAAATTTAATCAATTTATCAGCTTCATGATATTTTATCACATGTATGAAATCATTATTATATAGATATTTGAAGTCACCCTAAAAATTTACCATGACTTATTTAGGATGTAATCCATCTTACTAGGATAAGCTGAAATTCAATCCATGCCCAAAATGACATCAAAATTCACTAAGGTTATGAAAATAAAATTTTTAGAAAAAAATAATTCCACATATGGTGATATGAAGTGTCCCATAAATATTATCTTCTTTAATACTTCTAACATGTTTTTTATGAAAATATGTTTCTTTATTAATTAAGGTGGTATTTCCATTTTAGTAGAAATATTCCATAAAATAAAAGAATGTGTATACCAAAAATAAAATAATAAATTGGCATTATCTAAATAAACAAGTAATGTACCTATCACCATATCGTTTGATGGCCTAGCCTGTGTTAACTGATTTAACACATCCAAAAACTTGTTCATTCTTATTCTAACCATTCCATGTTACTAGTTCTAAAGGATAGAAATATATTTCTAACTTTTTACTTCATTTTACATACATACCCTATGGAAACCAATTCTTAATAGACAAGTATTAGAAGAATAAATATTATAGTACTTAAAATCTATCTCATGATAAAATAACCATAAATTAAAATATATTAAGAGTTTATTTTGACATCATCTCATCCTCTAATGTTACTTCAATAATTTCTATGATACCATCTATAACAACTCATAACGTAATCACCCCATAATTACATGATTTATTACAAGGGTTTCACTTTTTTAAAATTCTAGGATCTTTTAGGTTTTCAGTTTTAGATAATTAGGAAAATCTTTACATTATAATGTGGAAATTTCTAGAAATAATATAATTTTTCCACTAAAATAGATTCTTATGTTTTCACACATGATCTATTCATGAAACTTTTTCTTCATTAAATACATATCATAACTTACCTTTCTAAAATACCTATATATCTTTAGGATCTATGAAAAATATTTAAAAAACCAGTATGAAAAAATAAATCTCAATAAGGGATAAAAAAAATAAAGCCTATTATTCCATTTAAAAATCACGAAAACCCACATTAACGCCTTCCATTTTACGTATTAATATTTGATCTAAAATAATCATTTACTTGCATATAAAATCAACTTTATTGTTAATTGTTTTTCATAAAAATCTTATAATAAAGCATAAAGTCCAAATCATAATCATGTGGGTTTATTTAAAGACATGAAATTTTTTCATTAAAATCACGTCCTTTATCAAAAATGGAAAAAACGATATTTAAATCAAAATCTCTTTTTCATACCTTATAAAATTAAATGATTTCCATAAAAAATTAATGTATTAAAAACATATAGGTACCTTTGTACATGATCTTCATATCACTCTTAAAATCACTCTTAAAATAGACCATATAAAGGAATAACGTTCATGGTTAATTACATTATGTCTCATCTTGGAGAAAATATAATTTTTCAATATATTAGAAAACTATATCAGACCCACCCATCATCATAAGAAATATAAAAGAACTATAAAATTAATGAAACAAATATAATTTTATATTTCCTTCATAACACTGAAAATAATTTTCTTCCGAGCCCATATGTAAAATCAATATTAGTTATCTCCTTAAAATATGAAGAATTATCTTTTTCTCATAAAAATATATAAAAGATAAAAATTCCCATGAAAAAGGGAATACAATATTATTTTAAAACACATAAAATCATTTAGAGTAATATTGATAATGAATAATGTCATTTATGGTGGGGAAATGGATTCATGTGTCAAATATTAAAAAACATTCCTTCAGTTTTATAAATAATATAAAAAACTACACATAGAATAAACATTCAAATGATCCATTTTTAAACATCAGTAAATAAATTCAAAATTAGTTAAAATTTAATATTGAAAATATTTTAATTTAAAATATGAACAATATTTAAAGATTTATAAAATAGATATGGAATTGAAGGAGTTTATATCTTTTAAAACAATATTTTAAAGAAAAATACGTTACCTTGAGAACTAAATTACGACGTACATATTTTACATTCCTAAATAATAAAAATATATAAATTATTTAAGTACTTAATATTTTTTTTTTAACTTCATTAAATTATCATTATTCATTTTATTTCACTATTTTTAATGTTATATTTAGTTACTAAATTGGTTCATTTCACGTCTGATGTTTTGGGGTTGTTCGATCCTAAACAGCTTTGGTGTGTTGACACTGGTTAAAGGGGCTATGATTCCATAATATCTAGAATCTAAAAAATGTTATATTTTTCACTTTTATGCAGTAAATATAATCTTTAAAACCATTAATTTAAGGAGGTAATGAAATATGAGATACATAGTTCATCGAGGTGGTAGTATGCCCATATGCATGTGTGATGTTTTAATTTTTTCAATGGGTGAGATGAAAATAATGAAGATAAATTTTCTCTTTTACAGAATCACAGTTATATTATAAATATAATATTTATTAATTAAATCTATCCTTGTGACCATCCTTGTGAGGTGGACATGAAAAACGAATTATATCACGTCATGGAGGTGGGGGTCCTCATGTACACACGGGAAATGTTTTCATTTCCCATTGGATGTAAAAGAGTTAGAAAATAGTTTTCCCATCAATATAATAGAATTTAATTATATTAAAGATACTAATTTAATTATATTATTATGTTTATAATATATATTTATTAATTAGAAGAATAAATAAGATTGATATAATTTGGTTAATACATATATATCCTCCTTGGAAATCATTCTAGAGATTACTCTTTAAGCTTGTTAGGATTGGTATTTTCGAAAGAAAAAGACCTATAAGACATGAATAGAATAATTTTGGATGGATGTGGGAAGATATTGGTCACGATATAGTACCCAATGTGTTTGGATAAGTGAGGATATTAGGTTCCCTTTTTTATGTTAGAGGAGTACCACCCTTGTAAATATTGAGAACATTAAAATATAATAATTATTTTACTCATGGAAAGTGGGTCCAATTTAGTCCAATTTAAAATATATTAAATTTTAATGTAAAATTACACTAATACAATCATTTTAATGTTTTATAGATACTGTAATCCTTATCTATTAGTTTAATCCCCCTCATTAACTCTTTTAACCTTCACTAAAGTAAAAAAACTTTTATCATGATAACTATTCATTATGACTAAAAATCAAATCAATATCATAAAAAAATTTAGAACATGCTAATTCCCAATATGGAATTAATTTTCTAAAATTCAATTTCTATTGGTTGTAAAATTTAATTTTAATATAATTTAACAAAATGCAAAGAAAAACCGATTTTAGAAAAATTTCATTTTTATCATCAAATGTTTTTACAACAAAATCAAGTATAATAATGATTAAAATTAATTTTATTGGTTTATAATTAAATAAATGAAATTTATTATACATTTAATTCATGAATAACCAAATTAAAGATTCCAACCACTTAAATTAATGTAAAGAACGAAATTAGTTTTTATTATATAAAAATATTATGTAGGTTCTAAAAATTCAATCATGGGTTTCCAATTTCAAAATAAGAATTTTAAATAATTTTTTACTCATTGAAGCAATATTTTGTTGATAAAAATATATTATATATTTTTATTTCATTATTATATCATAATGATGTCATAAATGTTATGGTATTTTTAGAATCGGTATTTTTCACCATTCACCAAAAAATCATCCATTTCAGATTAGTCCCAAAAAATGAAATTAGTCTAACTTTGAAATTTTTGATATCGAAAATGAATTAAATTACATAAAATTAAATTTATAATGTTATGAAATTTAACTTTTAAATAAAATAATATAATTCATGGAATATAATTTAGTTAGAATAAAAATGTTTCTTTTTTTATTGAAAAATTACTTATATTTTTTATAGTGAATTTGATTCCATAAAATCTAATCATAAATATAAATAAGACCTAAAATTGATTTATTATTTACATTACCTTGGTTTTTATAATAAAATATCTCCCAATTTGATCATGTGTTTCATTTATACCTTTTGAGGAAGTAAAAACAAGATCCATCACATCTACTAGACTCATAGGTTATTATTTGATCATTATTGATGGAATATATGACAAGAGGGGGTGAAGATTCATTTCAAAAATTAATAACAACAATAATAATATTTTATAAAATATTATTCTTTAATGATTTTAGTGTTCTTGAGTTGATTTTTAGTGAAAATAAATTGAAAGAATACAGGGATTTATAGTGGTTATAATCCCAATGATATTTGGTGACTCTACTCACTATTGATGTCCAATGGTGACTCGACTAGCTGTTGATGTCGATCGATGACTCAACTCACCATTGCTGTCCAACGGTGGCTGAAACACTCAATTTTCATGCATATTGTTTTTAAAAAATTCTATTGTATTTCAGTGTTTTTTTGTGGAAACTCTCATATAATTCAATGTTTTAATCAAAATTGGGAAATTATAAATATGTAATTGAAATGGTTTAAAATGAACCAAAAAATTTCTAATTTTTCTTATAATTTTTTTAGTGTTGAAATGACTTTGTTATTTTATTTGTTTTAGGTTTCTACCAAAAAATTATCCTTCTATGGAATCCCTTAACTCATGGCCGACACACCACTTTGCCAGATTAAGAGCTAGTCATCCATGCATAGCCATAGGGAAATATCATCCGGTCATAAGAGGGGAAATAATTACATGGAGGCATCAAGACCATGTGGTGGCCCATTTGGGATCAATTCCATAGCTATCATAGTGGGACCAAAGGCCCACATGGTTTTTGGAGTGTCTGTGGACCTTAGGTGTAAAAGTGTTATACTAGAGCCCATCCTTGATGTTGGTGGTTTTGGTTAGTGTTCCCACACTTTACATTGTAAAAACTCGTGGAATACTCCATCCATTTATATGGGGGATAAGATATTTGAGTTACTATTCATATCATTTAAGGATATTTCCTCACCTGTTCTCCGACACCCTACACCACTATATCCGATAAACTCTACTACACTCTGCTGCACTGATCTTCCCATCCACCTCTGTAAACAACCAATTACCACCATGGATGCTACTATAAAATCTAAAACTCAATCACCTAATGACTTCCACCAACTGGAAATGCACTGGATCCCCTCGTGTACCTTAGCCTACCACCCTAAGACCAACTCTAATCTTTATTCAGGTAGTTTGGAGGCCAGATGAAATATAATCTCTGATACTCAATGGTGTTGTGATTCCTTCTTCACTTCCCATGCTTCGCCACATTCCATGTGGTCATAAACACCATGAATAATCTACGCTCACTGTGCATGTAAGGAGGAGGTCACACTAAAACCCGGTTTTGTGAAACATTTTTGGATGTCATGTGATTTTCAGTTGTTTCCAATTCTCCCAATCCCTAGTCTCAGGGAAATTTAAAATTAAGATCTTCATTTCCCAAAGGATGAAACCAAGATTCCACTCCACTTGACTAGAAAAATTTACCCTCATCCAGTATTTAGGGATAGTTCCACAACTGCTGGAGAATATTTACAAGTCTACTACATTATGATTTCCTTCAATTTTTATTTCCTGATTTTATTTTTTTTAATTTTATTTTAAATGTAATTTAAATTTATTTATCTTAAACAAAATCATGTATTTTAATTTTTTTGTATTCAATCTAATTATTTACACCCATCATCTTCTTATTCTCATAATTATTTTATTTTTAATATTTATTTATTCTTTTTTTCTTCATTAAAAATTATACCTATAAATTATATATTCCTTTTTTATTTTATTTTATTCTTATATCTCTCCCCTAATTCATATATTATCATTTTTCTAATTTCTTGTGTTTGTTTTATTCTTCTTTTTTATCATCCCTCTTTTTTAGTTTACTTTTATTATCTCTCCTATTTCCATCCACCAATGTTATCTATTACCTTAAAAAATGAGGGGTTGACCAGAGGCATGGCCCTGGGGAGGTTACCGTGTTCTTGAATTATTTCCTAAATTTTATTTTATATTTTTGGTAGATGTGAGTGGTATTCATGGGTGTGGTTAGTTTCCCCAATGAAATGAAAATGAAATCTAATTTTATTATTTTATTTTAATTATTTTCCCTCTATTCCATTGATCAAAACATCACATGATGGTGTTGATCCAATCAATGGATGAAACAACACATGATAGAGATGGGTCTTGGAATATGTCACACTCTCGAATGAGGTGTTCCATAAACCGTTATTATAGGAAGTTGTGGAATTTATATTTCTTAAGGAATTTTAGAATTTACAATTCTTAAATAAAAGGATAATAATTAATCTTGACATTTAATTATCGGTTTATAAAACTAAAATTTAAAAAAAAAGAAAAAGAATGATGGGACCCAAAACCAAAATCAGAACCAAGTTCTTCATTTCTTAACTCATTCTATTTATCATTTCATGTTAGTTTAGTTTAAATTTTCAAATTTCATTTATTTTTATTATCATAGAAAATAAAAAAACCCAAAAAAATACACTTATTTCATAATAAAAATAATAATTAATTCATATCATATTGAATGAAAAAAGAAAATTCATTTTCCTAATGCAACATAGAGACAAACCAAGGTCATCTCACATAAAGAGATTCATAATTGTTCACATACTTAATCTAATCTACCTAAACTACTTATTTTTTTCTTTTTATTATGAAATTAGTGGATAAAGGTTTCGGTTTTTTTCTAAGACAATTAAAATACATGCAATATGTAAATTTAAACTAAACTAACATGAAATGCTAAACAGAATGAGTTCAGAAAAAATAGGCTATGACTTGATTTTATTTTTAGGTTCCATAATTATTATACTTTATTTGTTTAATTTTTTTATAATCTAATAATGATATCTCATGAGGAATTAATACCCTTTTATTTTTAAATTTTGAAATCTTTAATGATTTATGAAATATAAATTCCACTTCCTCCTACAATCAAGGTTGATGGAACTCCTTAGTCGAGAGTGTGACAACTTCTAGGACCCGGCACCATCGTGTTCCCTTTCACCCATTGATTTTTTAAACTGCATAATGTGAATATATGATTAATGGAATAGTGGGGGAAAATATAATAAACGAATATAAGTATATTTGAGTTGCATGTCATGGGGGACAATTTCCACTCACATCTACTACAAAATTAAAATAAAAATTAAGAAAAAGTTTAAGAACACCTTAACCTTCCTCAAACCAATCCTCAGGTCATACCCTCATTATCGAGGGTTAGATATCAATTTGGTGTATAGAAATAAGAGAGAAGATAAAAAAAATATAGAAAATAGGGATGAGAAAAGAAGAATAATAAAAAACACACATGAAATAAAAAAATATAATAAGAAGATAGAGAGAGAGAAGAATAAAATAGAAAATATACATATAATATATATATAGAATTTTAAAAGAAGAAAATTAGATGAAATAAATATATAAATAATAAGAATTATGAGAAAAAAAGATGGGTGTAAATAATTGAGTGTAAAACACATAAATTAAAATTCAAGGATTTTGTTAAGATAAATAAATTGAAAATAAATTTAAAATAAGACTAAAAAATAATATAAAGAAATAAAAAACAGAAGGAAATCATGTAGAAACAGCCTTGGAAATCTCCCTCAGTAGGTGTTGAAATCTCCCTCGGTAGTGGATGATGGTCTATTTTTATAGGAAAGGGGAGTGGAGTCTCAACTTCCTTTAGTGGTCAAGGAAGATCCTCATTTTAAATTTCCCTAAGACTTAGGATTTTGGGAATTGGAAATAATGGCAGATCATGAAACATACAAAATTGATTCATAGTCCCTAGATATTGTTTGACCTACTCCTTATGTGCATGGTGTGCATATATCATGAATGGCGTGCATGGCCATGTGTCATGTAGTTAAGGTGTAGGCAGTGGAGAAGGAAGGAAAACACCTGTTAGTAGTGAATCTTCACCTTTATTAGGATTTCGAATTGATCAGATGAACACTAAAGATGGTATCATGGTGGTCACCAAAGGTTCATGAGGTGATATATTACATTCTTGGTCGATGGTATTGATCAGGGCCCCAAGATAGAGATTTAGTAGCGGCATCCATGACAGTCTCTGGTTGTTTGCAAAGGCAGCTATTGAGAGAAGTGTGGCCGAGGGATATAGAGTCAAGAGGAGTGGGGTAATGGGGTGTTCGAAGACAAGAAAGGTTAGATTCTTAAAATGATGAATAGTAAATCAAATATCCCTTCCCACATTGAAATAGTTAATGGTTTCTATGAGTTTTTATAGTACAAGGCCTGGGATCATTGTCCAAAAAAATTGTATTACTGATGGGATTCTGCATATCACTTACTTATATACGGTTCATGCACAGTCCACAGAGCACATGGGCCTTTGGGCCTACTATGCTTCGCACAGGATTGACCCCTCCCCCATAGGCCACTACATGGGCTTGATTCCCCAATGTAATATTGGATCCCTCTTATAGTGAGACAACCTTCTCTATGGTAGCACATTTATGGACAACTCTTGAGTTGGCTAAGTGGCCTACCAGTCTGGGGCTAAGGACTTCCGATTCAGGATAAATTTTTGGTAACACCATGAAAACATTCAAATAAAAAAATATTTTCAACACTGAGAAAAATTATAATAAAATATAATATAATAATAAAAATATAGTATGAAAACGCATAAAATAATAAAATAATAAAAATGGATGAAGCAATAGAGAAATAAATGGAAAAAAATAAAAAAAATATAAAAGAAAAGAAATATATATAATATGTAGAGATAATTTTAAAATAAGAAAAAAAGAAAAATTAGAAATTAAAAGAAGAAGAAGAAGGTGAATAGAAATTGGGTGCATAAATATAATTAGTTCAAACAATATGCATGCACTATTTTATGAATATAATTAAAATTCCATAATAAACTAAATTAAAAATGAAATGAAAATAAAAATATAAAAAAATAGAAAACAAAATGGGAGAAATGGCATGGCATCCTTCCATAGATGATACTCCATGGGTATGGGTGTCAAACTCCTTTAGCTTGGTAGCAAGTATATTTTTTTTAGAGAGGCAGGTAGTGCCTTAGTTCATATGTCAGTCCTCACCAAGAAGGAAAAATTACAATCTAGGAAAATCCACATGTGGTGGTTCAAGTCTACGAAGCTCCATCCCCCATCAAACTTTGGATAACAGTTGGTACTACCCTCTCGAGATAGTAAAACATTCAGGTCCCAATTTGGGGATCATACAAAGACTTATTAGTTTACATTTTTTCTAGGACTTTAAATTTCATTTTAGGATTATTCCACTATACACCATACTCCCTCTTATCTTATTTGGGTTGAATGACTCGATACTTATGATTAATTGAGTACTTTTCTTTTGTAGGTTCATGATGACACAAGGAAGCCCCAAATAATTGAGGAAGAGGTCTACGCTTCATGGGATAGGGATTTTATTCTTACATTCTTTACGATTAAACTATCTACATTTTTTCCAAGAACCTATTTGGAGAATTAAACTAAAAAATTAATACTCATGTTTGAATTATTGATTTACATGACTTATCTAGGATACATTATTTTCTTAGGAATCCTATGATTCCATGTTTTTGATTTTAATGTCAATGAAATTTAATGAGTAAAATAGGGAATTAGATTAATAAATTAAATCATAGACATTTAAATGAGGACTCATGATTTGAGGTAATTAGTTGATTCATGTAAAGGAAATTTCCAAATAATTTTTCTTTTTTTGAATTTTTTAAATTCATGTGAATTGATTTTTTATTATTAGTCAGGCCTTGATTGATTATCCAAAATCATATGTCCCACTCCCAAGAGTATTTCTATACCGAGTACTTCCTATTTTATTATGAGAATATTTTTCAAGTGATCTTGGGACATGCCACCTGCTTGAACTTCAATATAATATTATCAATGCTATGAATGTGAAATAACACATTTAAAATGATTGATGCATCTTTTTGAAATTCCCTAATCCTTAAAATACCAAATTTACATCAATAATTGTTTATCCCATAGTAACAATGAATTCACTTTTTAGAAATAGGCCACACTTAAATTCTTTTTTATCCATACCTACCCTTCTTTTATTAATTTCATGATATTTTAAAGTTTAATTGTGGGGTGAAGGGATTCTTGAAGAAATAGATTATTTACATTGTAATTAAGAAGTTCAGGGGTGCTACCTATAGTGATTGATAAAGGATTATATTCATTTTACTCTTTATTGTTTTTCCCCTCTTGAAAAAAAAGAGAAATGAAAAAAAGAACAAAAAAAAGAACAAAATTAGTTATGACTTATAAGAATTAAAAATCAACATATCTAGACTAATAATTTTAATCATATGTGGTAAGGTGTTGGATGTGAGGTTTATTCTAATTATAACTTATGAAAAATAAAAAAACTAAAAAGTATTATTAAAAATATAAAAAGTAAAAAATTAGAAAAAAAATCAAGAGGGTGAAAAAATCATTCATTAGGATTTACTTTGATCACGACCATACATTGAGCATTGGAAGTTATAGATTCTATTTTGTAATGGTGAATTTAATTGAACTATCATTTTTTATATCATGATTTATACTTTAATTGAAAAAATCCTCATCCTTGAGCCATATTTTTTAAAAAATAAGTCCTTACCAACCACAATCCTTATATTCATTTGACCCTTGATTGAATGACATAATGATTTCATGTGTCTTTTGTCTTTACAAAGTGGAGAAAAAAGTTCCTTTACAATCCTATGGATAAGGAGCTTGTTCTCATGATATGAGCATAACTCTTGTTGAATTGTATCATAAATGATGAGTGAAAATATTAAACGGAGAGGTAAATCATGATTTGGAATGTTTAATAATAATAAATTGAGGAACTTGAATGTTTTAAAGAAGAAGTTCCACCATTTTCAAAATGACTAAAAAAACTTTAGTTTATTATTTCATTGAAAATTTATCAGTTAAATTGATATTTTATATGGAATTTTAAAATTTTGATTTAACATTGATAATAATTTAATTTTATTTATTTAGAATTTTAGTAATGATAACATTGATTCCCTATGCTTTTCAATGTTGAGATTTAATTCTTGAGGAACAACATGATTTATGTTTGGTGGTATTTGACACACTAATATTTTCATTTAAATTTTAATAAATTTTAAATGATTTTAAATAAATTTCAATGAATTATTACCATCAATTATAATTTTTTACTTAAATGTGGAAAATATTAATGTGTAATTAAAAGGAATGAAAAAAATGAATTTTGTTAAGTGATTGAAGTTTGGTTTTTATTTTATTATTATTTTAAGAATTATTTCTTTTCTGAATTATTTTTAGGTGTTTAATTTACTATAAAAATGGGATAGGACCTAATAAGGCCTTCAACCAGGGGCCACAATCCACATAGTTGATCCTTAAGAATGGGATGGCCATAAAAAGCCACAGGAGATCCTACACATAGTAGCTACATAGGGGCATCATTCCTATGCATAGGTGGCCTACAGGTGGTCAATCTCACTGGGATCATATGTTCCTAATGTCCCACATGGTCTATGTGTGTGTGTATATGACCCATATTTGAGTGAGTGCAGTATCTTGCAGGATATCGTCCCCACTATAGCTAGTTTGGATAGTCATCCCACACCTTGATAGATAATTAAGAACTCCACCCTACCTCTAAATCGATTGGGGATGCCTTACAATGGGTTACTGTTTAATCATTAAAAACCTCTCTTTCCCTTCCTTGGTTATAACCCTCTTCCACTATCTCTACTCACTTGCTTCCATTGATGACTCTAGCTTCCACTACATCACCATAAACTTCCATAATCAATGTCAAGAGAGATCAAGGCTACTCCTTCTCCCACTTACAAAGCCACAGACCATCATGTATCATCCCTGGTGCCTTGCCTGAGATGTAGGAATTCATTTCAAGTTTCATCCACTCAATTAGAAGGTTGGATGAAGTAGAATCTTCCATGCCACCTCTACCACTATTGAACACCACTGCTATATCACCCTCACTACCATGCGAAGCCTTTGGAATGAACATACAGTAGAGGAGAAAGGTTTCATTTGATTACTTCCACCACATGTATTCAAAACACCCAATATCCATGGGTGATTCAAGATTAAACTTCATTTTGAGTCTCATGGAATTTGAAAAATAACATATTTTTGAAGACATGGAATATCCCCTTAGATTTTAACTAAGGCACTCCATCACTCTATAAAAAGAGATTATTTCTACCAATCCAAATTATTTTGACACCTAAACCTAAGGAGGATCATCCATATGAGGAGGTTATGTTGTTAATACCTTTTTTCCATTTCATTTTTAATTTATTTTCATATGTAATTTTAATTCCTTTTATAAAATAGTGCATGTATATTGTTTAACAAATTATGTTTCTCTACCAAATTTCCATTCTCCTCCTCCTCCTCCTCCTTCTCCTCCTTCTTCTTATTTTAGTATTTATTTCTTCTTCTTTTCTTCATTTAACATTATTTTTATATATTATATATATTTATTTTCTTCTATATTATCTTTTATTCTTATTTCATTTCATTCACTCTTTCTTCTTCTATCATTATTATTATTATTATTATTATTATTTTGTGTTTTATTATTCTCTTATTATTATTATTATTTTATATCTTATTTTATTTTATTTCTCTCTTTATTATATTATTTTCTTTTTATTTTCTGTTCTTCTTCTTCTTTTCTTTATATCCACCAAATTGATCTCTTACTTCTGATAATAGGTGGCTAACCTGAGGCCTATCCTAGGAGAGTTTAAGGTGTTATTTAATTCTTACATAATTTTTATTTTATGTTTATGGTAGATATGATTGGAATGAATTTGAGTGATGATTTTTCAACATTACATACAACTCATATATACTTATACTCTTTTATTTTATTTATTTTCCCTCTCTTCCATTGGTTAGATCTTCATATGATGGAGTTGATCAAATCAATGGATGAAACGACACACGATGGAGTAGGGTCCTGAAAGATGACACACCTTCGATTGAGGTGTGACACCATCCTTGATTAATAGAGGATGTGAAATTTTGGTTACATATTGAATTTAATATTTCAAAGACACTAAATAACAGGATAGTGACTCATCATGATATTTTATAAATGTAATATCAAAATAAAATTAAACAAATAAATGATAATAACATGGAAACCCAAAACCAAACTCAGTTCCAAGTTCTTTCTTTCTTAACAAATTCTTTTTAGCATTGCATATTATTATAAGTTTAAATTTCCATTATTCATGCCTTTTCAATAAATTTTAAAATAAAAAAACCCCAAAACATTTATCATTTTTTTCATAAAATAATAAAATAAAAGAAAAAAATTAATTTATTTGAACCTGATTAAGTAGGTTAACAACTGTGAATCTTCTCAAGTGAGATGACCCTGATCAACCTAGGTGCTACATTAGGAAAATAAATTTTCGTTTTCTATGCCCTATGAGAGGCATTCATTAAAAACTAGTTTTGTTTTGGGGGAAATAATAAGTTTTTTCTTATTTTTTGTAATTTTTCACATTGTAGACAGATTTTCATTTTTTTACCTTAAAAAATAATACATTATTTTTACATGATGTTTTCTAATTATTATTTTTTCAATTCAAATAAAAATTACACACAAGTGAAAGATGAATAAAAAAAATATAATGAGGAAAACATCTAATGAAGATCCAATATTCTTATGAAAATGGTCAAGAATAAGAATAGAGGAATCAATATAGGCATATCATCTAAAGATTTGATGGGAAAGGATGATCTAGTCCTAATTGAATTGTAAAGATTCAAGGCTAATAAGGAAGTTCCACTAGTTTTCCCCAGTTTCACTAAATACATGAAAGAAGTTAATTCCAAACCCAAGGAATATCAATAACCCAACCATTTGAGGAACCAGATCCAATTTTACATTGATAATCTAGATTGGATTCATGATGAGGAATATTTTTTTGTTAAGATACATGTGGGAGATCAACAAGATCTAGATAATTTCTAGAATGAGTATGAAGTACAACATGATCTCTTAATTCCTTAAATAGTATAAGAACCACCACCACTCTAATTGTCACTATCTATGGAGGAGGAGGAAGCCACATATGTGAATTAATTTAAAGATAAGATAGAGTAACCTAACTACCAACCTCCATCCACTGAAATTCAACTTCAAGAGGCAATCACCACTGCAGAATAGATTGAAGCTAAACCTATTTATAGATTTGGTCTTATCCCAAACTCTATTTCATTTAGTTTTATTCACTTTCAATTGATTATTAACTCACACTTCTTTGATTTTCTATATTTAGACAATCCTTGATTTTCTATAGAGGAAGATAATGAAATTGAATATACTCCTACTGAGGAATACATAGAGCTCTCTGATTTTAATGAACATGGATTTGAGGAAGAGCATGAATAATTATAAGCAGTTGAGCCTAAGGAAATCAAGATCGGGTTTTCTCATATTGAAAGGGAGAAATTTCTTATTAATAATTCAAATTTAAATTTTATTCAAGTAAAAATACCTTTTTAACATTTCCTTTGATCATTCAATTCATGTAGCCCATGTTGAGCCAACACTAGAAAAGAAAGTGGATGTTTCACAAGTAGAAAAAAATGAAGTGGATGATCCGTACTTCATCCTCCGCCCACCAAGAAGTATGCACTTAATTTTAAATGGGATTGATCTTGTATACTCTATACGTGGAGTCCTCAACAATCAAGAAGAAGTGCATCTAGAAAAAGACACATGGGGTGGTTCAAGTCTAAGAAGATCCACCCACCATTAGATTATGGATAATAGCTAGTACTTCCCACTTGAGATAGTAAAAATCCAGTTCCCACTTGGGGGGATCATAAAAATATTTATCTGATTTAATTTCTTTTTAGTATTTAAATTTAATTATCAGGATTAATTTATCATGCATCCCACTCCTTCTATCTTTTCTAAGCATAAATTCCATGATCCTTGTTCCTAATTAAGTAATTTTCATTTATATGTTCATGATGGAATAACATAGCCCTGAAATAGTGGTGGAAGAAGATTAATGCTTCATGGGAAATGGAGTTCACTTTTAATGCTTATCTTTGAAACATTCTACATTTTTGTCCAAAAATATGTTTTGAGCTTTAAAATAGAAATTTCATGTCCATGCTTGAATTCGTTCATTACTTGAAATATCTAAGAGACATGATTTTCATAGGAATATTATGATTCTATGTTTTATGTATCAATTTTAATGAGATCAAATGATTAAAATGAATAATTGAATGATTTATGTGAATCATGGATACTAATCTAAGGACTCTTGATTTGAGGAAATAATTTGATTCATGTAAATGAAATTTCCTTAACATTTGTCACACTTTAAATTTATAAAATTAATGGAAATTTATTTTTTATAATTATTCATTCCAAGAGTGATTATACAATTTAAAATGTCTCATTCATAGGAGGATTTATAGACAAATCAATTCTAATTTTACCTTGACCATATTTCTTGAGTGATCTTGGGACATGAAACCTACTAGAACATGCATTTGAACTTATCAATGTTATGGCTGTCAAAAAAACTTTTAAAATGACTGAGGCATATTTTTAAAGTCCCTTATATTTGATACCACCTTTATATAAATCCTTGTTTAATACATTGAGACCAAGAATGACCTTGTTAGGTATGATGTAACATCTTGACCTGGGATCAACTTAACCAGTGCCCCAGGCCAGTGGGTCACATGGCCTCAAGCACAACTCCCTGTATGCTAGAGGTTTCCGACTAGTAGTGAGGGTGTAAAGGTTGTATTATGGGGATAATACACGCTCATATCAGAGTGGAATAGTGGATATAACCACAAGCATACATTATTAGAAGCATATTTAAATAGATGTAATGAATAAGAAGCAGAAGAATAAATAACTAAATGGATGAATAATAATCAAAAGAACAAGGTAGTGTCATATACATGTATGCATGGCATGCTGATTTAAAAAAGGGTAATAGGGGATATGCATATACAACCATTCTATAAAAAATGAAAAATAGAACAAAAGGGTGCTCTACTATAATTTCAAGGATATTCCTAATCATTTTCTCCTATGATCTATCTAAAGGTAAAGCATTTCCAAACTCAGAAGTAGGGAACTTTCCCTTATCTGTACATGTAGAAAAGTAATCTTCTCAGGTACCAAAGGAATCCTGAGTAGGGTGTGAGATAAAATCCTAGTAATCCACCACCAATGGTATCTATAATTAATCCAAGTAGTACATATGTTTAAACAGTGTGTAGGTAATAATAGTTAATTAAAAATACTGAATAAATAATTAACTACCTACTCATGTTCCTGAAGGACACCTAGTGGATCTACCTTTTTAGTCTCATGGTCAGGAAGAATGTATGACTAGTTACAATATATATATTAATTATATATATATAAATATATATATATATATTAGTAATATATTTCATCCACCTATATGAACCAATTACATGCAGACGTAAGTGTCCATATACATGGAATACTCGGTGCCGGTTGGATTGGGGGTTTAACACAATCATCCATAACCAGTCTATATGAGATTATAAGATCAAGCTATAGGTTACATTCCATATATCTCATAATAAGTGGGATACTTCATGATCGTTACTCGATATGGTGAGTGTTTCATCATGTCAACACTTGAGAAAGGTATGTGGTGCATCATTCCCACCATCCAAATAATATCAATGTTGTGATACATCATTCTCAACACCCAATGTAAGTGACTATAAGTGTCATGACCAAAATATCCCTTATCATCATTCCATAGTTTATATCTAGGAGTAATCATATTGATAATATAATACATGATTCATTACCTCTCATGTATTTTAACAGTCGAGTCCAATTATAAACAAGGAATTACAATTCTAAATGAGCATTTGATAAATCATAGACAAAATAAATTCTCTTACCACCCTTTAAAAGTCATCCCATTTAATCATTTAATTCATTTAAGTAAGGGAAAAATCATGAATGATCAATTCAATTTAAATATATTCTATTCAATTAGACAATGCAAGGCAATTTATTTTATAAGGTTCAAAGGGGTTAATAGAAGTTGTCCTGGTAAATAGAGAAATTACCTACTTGGGAAATTCCAATTATGATTTTGGGAAAGCACTTAAGAGGTTTCTTGGGTTCATTAAATAATTATATAATAGATTCAATTCCATTTATAATCTAATTTGAAAGATTTGAAGGAATTTCAGGTAATTATGAAATTAAATATAAAGAGAAATTCATGTTGACAAACCCAAGGGGTTTCCATAAATAAGGTCAACATTCTCTAACCTTATAAATAAGGATAGACATGCATATTTCACGGGGCATAGATTAATTTCATAAAAGGAACTCAATTAAACGGTGATGTTCTGAAAAGGCATGTGTGTAGAATAATGGTAAAACAATGAAATAACAAAAAATCTTAGGGAAAATGATGATACAACCTACCATAGGTACATTGAAAACACCTTGTCTGATGGTGGCCTTAGATTCAAAGTATATTGGAAGAAATTAAACAAATGGTCCAATGTGGTAAAAATAGGTCAAAATTGCTTGCACCTAAACAGTGAAATGGATAAAAACATAAACATAGAAAATAGGGAAGAGAACCTGAGATATCACATCAAGCTATTCAATACCTTTAATAGATCTCAATTTTGTTTTTGGACATGTGAGTTATCAAGGAACCTATATTGGATAAGATGAAGAGATATGGGAGAAGGATGGTCAGCACAACCTCTGGAATGATAAAGAGAAAAATGAAAAATATGATTGAAGGTTTCATTAAGGGAATTTTGGACTTTTTACCTTCAAAATAGGGACACACAGTTTGGCCACACGGTTTGGTGAAACCATGTGAAAACTAGTCTCATACCACTACTTAAGTGGTTACCCTACACTATTAAATAACATGGTTTCCATAACCATGTTGAAACCGTGATAAGTGACACTTTCCAACCTCTGTAGTTTTTTCATGTGTGTGTGCCTAGGGTCATATAGTTGAAAACAAACTGTGTGGGCCCTACTGCTCCTTTTTCTTATCCCACAGGGTTGGTAGAGACCATGTGGGTTGGGTATCATGGTTTCTTATAATCAAAATCCCTCGTAAACTTTTCAAACATCTAGGTTAGCAGGCTCCGAACGATCCCTGGACACCCTTGAAACCCCCATGACTCCATTTTGTATCATTATAAGGGCCATTTAAAAGAATTTATCCCAAACGTAATCTATTTTTACCTTCATGAAATGATGGGTCATTACAACCTCCCCTCCTTAAAAAGACTCACCCTTGATTTGACCTTCTAAGGGTAAAGAGGTATCATCAATGTAGAGTTCCGACCACTAAGCTCATAAATCAGCTTCCCATTACCAGGTCTCATCCTGTACCCATCCATGTTTCCATAGAACCCATACCAAAGGAATGGACCATCCTTAGATATTCTCACCGCTCCGATCAGAAATAAAAACTAGATACTCCTTGAAGAAATCACATACATCCAATTCAACCTCATCTTGATGAAAGACATGTGATGGGTCTAGATGATATCAGCAAAGCTAGGAAACATAATGCATAGATTGTTATCTCTACGGAAGTGTTGCCTAGTAAGAACTGGTCTAATCTGTCTCACCAGCTTGAAGGTTCCAACAAACCTTGTTGAGAGATTACCCTTCCTTCTAATATGTCTATGACCCAACCTGGGTGAGACTCACAAGAAAAAACCGGTCTCCAATCTCGAACTCAAGCGGTCTCTTGTGTATATTATAATATGGCTGCTATCTAGACTGAGCTATCATCTTGAGATTTATGATCAGCTAGACCTACTCTATAGTCTCTATCATGAGACATGGTATAAGCATAGTTGTGTCCCCTACCTCTAGCCAGAATAGAAGTGAATGGAAAGTCCTATCATATAAGGCCTTATAAGGATCCATCTTGATGGTGGACTAAAATATGTTATTATAAGATAACTCAAAAAGGGGAATGTGTTTCTCCCATAAACCCCTAAATTCAAGGACACATGCATGAAGTATTTCCTCTAACACTTGAATCATATGCTTTATCTTTCCATCAGTCTATGGGTGATAGGCCACTCTTAGAAGCACATGTGTACCCATTCCCTTCTGCAACCTTGCCAGAACCATGACATAATGTGAGAATCTCCATCAGATATGAAAGAATGAGGAGCTCCATGAATAAGTACGACCTTCCTAATGTATATCCTCCCAATATTGTATACTATGGAGGTCTCTCGCAAAGGTACGGAATGTGAAACCTTAATCAAATGATCAATAACAACCAACATTTTATCATTTCATTATGTGATCTGGGTAGAATTGTTATTAAATCCATTGAAACATCATCCAATTTCCACTTATAAATGGAAAATGGTTGTAAAATCCCTACCATTTTCTAATGTTTCTCCTTTACCTATTGACAAGTGGAACATAGAGTGACGAAGTCATCAATCTCGTGTTTCATACTAGGCCACCGATAATGGTGTTATAGATCATGATACATCTTGGTAACACCAAGGGAAACATCCCATGCTAAGGTGTGGAATTATCACATCAACTAATCTCCGATGTCTACTGGGACCAATACATTCCCATGGAATAATAAGGTATCATCCCTATCCACAGTCTAACTTAAATATGTATCATCAACTAAGATTATATCAGTTAGTCAAAGGCCCTCAGGATTAGAGAGTTACCTAATTCTTACCCATTCGAGAATAGTAGAGGTCGCTAATAAGGCCTTGAGGATACTCTTACCATGATCATTCTGAAACCCATTGTGCATCTCTGAGAAAAGGTCCATGTGCTACCATTCACCATAGGCTTCCCAAACTACTTGAGTTGTATTATTTCATCTCAGATCATCGTACCATGTATTACATATCCCAAGAATACATGAAACCTAAAAATCAAATGACTATAGGTACTCAAACCACATATGCTTCCTCAAATATAGATCCCACTATATAAATATTTACTTGAGGCTTTTGTTATTAGTGAATACCACAAAATGATCTCCAAGTAGATAGTGTCTCAAAAAACATAAATCATAAAATACAACAGCTTACTTGAGGTTGTGCATTTGGTAATCCCACTCACGAGGCCTCAATTGACAAGACCCATATGCGACGACTCATTCATACTTTATTGGAACAACTCAAATTCCAATACCTAATGTTTCATAGAAGGTTGTATAGTTCCTACCAGGATATGGAATAATCAGTATCTTCATTGAAGTCAAATGGACCTTCAACTATGGAATGGATTCTTCACAAGCTTCTTATCATATTAATTTAACACCATTATTTATCAATCTCATAAGTGGCGCTACAAGATGTGAGAAATCCTAATTGATTCGTTTATAATACTTATCTAATCTAAAGAAACTCCAAATGTAAAATATGTTCTTACAATGTTACTAGGAAACTACAACTCTCACTTTCTCTAGATCTACTAAAACTCCTGACTCTGAGATAATATGACCTAGAAAGTTGACTTTGTTAGTCCTAAATATGCATTTACTGAGCTTAGCAATGAGATGATTCTCTCCTACTGTATTTGAAAAGATCTCCAAATGGTTGGCATGGTCATGTCTAGAGCAGGAATACACTAATATATCTTCAACAAAGACTTCCATGAATTAATCTAGGTATGGGTGGAAAACCTAAATCATTAGAGCCATAAAAATAGTAGGGGTGTTTTTGAGTCTGAACATCATGAACAGGAACTTGTATAGACTATACCATCTCCTGAAATTTTTTCAAGGTATGTCTGATGACCTAAAACACATCTAATGATATCCTGACCTCAAATATATCTTTGAAGACACTTTATCTCCTTTTATATGATCAAGTAGGTCATCCATTCTTAGAAATAGATACTGTTTTTTACTATGAACTAGTTCAATTGAAAGTAATCCACACAAATCTAGAGGATACAATCTTACTTATTTGAAAGAAGGATTGGTGAAACCCAAGGATAAGTGTTGGGGAATATAAATCATTTTTCCTCTAAGTCCTCCAACTTTTTAATGAGTTCCAGAATCTCCATAGATTACATCCAATAATGAGGAATGGTCACCAGTTCTGCTCCTGGAACTAACTCAATAATAAACTCTACCTATCGCACTAGAGGTAGAGCATAGAATTTTTTAGTAAATATATCCCTAAAATGATGCACTACTAGATGGAAAACATCATGTCATAACACTATCATATTGGAAAGGATTAGAAATCTGAGATGTCACACTAAAGAACCTCTGCTGCTTGGGCCCTTCTCATGTCACACTAACATCCCATTCTCACATATGAACATTCCTAAAACCCTATAGTGATGTAAAGATCACCCTATGATGATAACATCCAATATGGTATTGATATGGGACTAATCAGTCTATCCCAAAGATTACATAAAATCCCATAATTTTGAGGATGAGAATATTCCACAAAAAGAGATATATGTCTATATTAAGGAGACAATACTTACAATGAAGAACTCCATATGATTGGATACCTAATGGGGTATCGAGAATCATAATTCCATAAATGTTATTAATCTTGAGGCCCAAAATCCCTATAATTTTTTTGAATATAAATGTGTGAGATGCACATGTGTTAGAAAAAGTAGACAATAAAGTGTAGGCCTTTGGAATAGTACCTCGAACTGTAAAAGGACTGCCCCCTGCTCCTCTAGCCTAGGTTGGAATTCATGTAAATGGAACAAACCACATCCTTGAGTCACTGCATAACGTCCATGAGGAAGCCCACTCTATTGGTTCTTGGAATATTGAGTCTGATTACCTCTCCCTTAACCACCACCGTGGCCTGAATGGTCAGTGGTATTCGAGCTACCTGCATATCATGATACTATTGTCCCCATTCCAAATCATGAAGTGGGTGTGTATCCCCTATTTCTAATCACTGATAGAAAACTTATGTAGAAACATTGTATATGGATCATCCTACCATAGCCTCTGAATTCCATGGGATCTCGTAAACACTAAGGTTTTGTGTATCCTGGCATCTCGCATTGGTGCCATATCAGGAATCTATCATCATGGGGACCTTAACTTCTTATAAATCCACAAGTAGCATAAAAAATATCTTTTTCCTAGAAGAAGAAACAATAATTGATCTAGGTGTTGAACCACCCTGACACACTCCCTCATCTTCCCTCGAATTATGCTCTGTAATAAGGGATTGATTGACTATTTAAAAAATGGTAGTCAATGTGAATACATCTACCTATGATCGAATGGCGTATATCATACAATCCTGGAATCATCTCACGATCATGAGATCATTACCTTCTAGAGTAGAATCAAACCACTGCAACTCATTAAAAATAGAAGAGTATTCCATAACCGACATACGTCCCTAGTTTAGGTTAATGAATTATCCTTCTCTATCAACCCTTAGTGTTTGGGGAAAGAAATAGTCATAGAACATAGTTTTTAAATCTTCACATACCATATTACGATGATGATCCACCTGGGTAATAATATAACACCACCTTTTTGTATAATTTCATAGAATATATGTAGAAAGTTTGATCCTCCACTCTAGAGGCATCTCTAGATGCTAAAATATAGAAATAATAGCTTTGATCCATGAATCAACAACATGTAGTCCTCTGTGCCCCAAAAATTTGGTAGGATGATTCTATTGGAACTCCTAAGAAATCTTTTACATACTCAGGGTAGGTTGATAAATACCATTCATATTATAAAACATATATATAAATCTCTCTTGGAACTGGGTGCCAATTCCCATATCACGAATAGGAAGAGGTTCCATGAGTGTCACTATAGGAGGAATCACCAGGGGATCAATACCTTCCACCTCTAGTGCATGGTCATCACTGCCTTCGGGGTGTACAACTAGAGGATATTGTGGCGGCATGACACTACAATTGATAATTCATGCCTTAGAAGATAATTTAACAATTGAAAAAAATCATAAATAGAAAACAAGGACAAGTGCATAGTGTTTATATAGAAATGATCACGTCTCTCTGCCTACTCCAAAAGTCTGGTCTAGGTACTATAAGAGACCATAATGGCCATAAGAACGTAAGATACACACCTTCTACCCACTAATAAGGCTAGGTTCAGATCTATTTCTCTATTTCACATGTATATAAGATGATAATTATTACATTAAAATTCATACTCATTTTAATGTTTTCTCATTCAATTATTTAAATCTCATTAAATGGTTTAATTAGATGGATCTCCATTTTCTCTTCATAAGGGACCATACTCTTTATAAATCAAAATATGGAGTCCATTTAACCCACACCATAAAATGCTCTATCCCATGCAACCAATGGTTCCGGAATCAACATTCCACAATTAACTACTTAAGGTGTCAACTTTAACCTATGTAGGGAAAAACTATTAGGTTAAATAAAGAACTTCAAGTGTTAATTATATTTTACATTCCCTTTAAGAAATGTCAACAAATTTAAATACCAAATCAAGGAACTATCAATATGAAAATAGAAAAATAACGCTGAAAATAAACATGGAATGGAAAAAAAGCATGGAATATTAGTCTTATTGTGCCAAATATGATGCAAGGGCTGACACAATTCCCTGGTTTCATTGGAACTAGGTAAAACAAATCATAATTTCAATAATACCAATATCAATAACATCATAAAACATGTGTGTCACCCAATGGTGATATTTTATCAACCGCAAATGGAAAAATCAATAAATGTAATTACCCATCCCATGTAATTTGGGTTTCCCGTGTACATGGGTTAGCTATGTCAAGGCACATGGTCAATTCCCAATACCAATAACTCCTAGTCTCCTTCCTATACCCAAATAGAAAGAAATATTAAAAAACATCCCTTTGGTAACATCTTTTAACATCCTGATGAGGGATCCACTTAACCTGGGCCCTAGTCCAATGGGTCATATGGCCTCAAGAAAACCTCATTGTATTCTAGAGGCCATCCACTAGTAGTGAGGGTGTAAAGGTGGTATATTGGGGAGGATATAAACACATATCATAATGTCACAACAGATAAAACAGAAAACATACATCAGCGGAATCATATATAAACAAAAATAATAAATAAGTAGTGGAAGAATAAATAAATGAATGAATAATAATAATCAAAAGCCTCAAGGTAGTTTCATATACATGGATTCATGGAATGATGATATAAAAAAAGGGAAAATGGGATAGGCATATACCATCATGCTATACAAAATGGAAAAAAATAAAAAAAGGGTTCTCCACTAGAATCTTTATCATATTATCGATCCTCTACTCTTATTCTCCAATTAAAGGTATATCATATCAGTACATATAAGAAAGTCACTTTCCCTTAACTATACCTATAGACAAGTAATTTTATTGGATACTAAAGGAAGTCCAAGTAGGGTATTAGATAAAATCACAGTAGACCATGACCAATGGTTTCTAGAAGTAATCCAAGAAGTTATCATAAATAAACAATGAGAAGGTAATAATAATTAATTAACAATGCTGAATAAATAATTAATAGACTTCCCATGTTCCTAAAGGGCACCTGGAGACTCTACCAACTTTAGCCCATTGTTGGGATGAATGCCTAAAAAGTCACAATATATATAGTATATATATATATATATTAGTAATATATTTCATACACCTATATGAACTAGGTATGTGGGGATGTAAGTGGCTATATAATTGGAATACTAGGTGCAGGCTGCACCAGGGCATAACTCAGTCATCCATACACAGTCTAAACAAGACTATATGCTCAATAAATAGGTTAAATTCCCTATATCTCATAATGATTGTGAGACTTCATACTCATCACTCGATATGGCAAGTGTTCCATTATGTCAACACTCAAGAAAGGGATGTGTTGTGTCATGCCCACCATCCAAATATTAACAATGGTGTGAAATGTCTTGCTCAACACCAGATGAAAGGGATCCTGTAACCATCATTCCTAGTAGAACCCTCTCCATCATTCCACATACTATATCCCGGTTTAATCATATTGATAATATAATACATGATGAATTACCTCTAGTGTATCTTAATATTTGTGTCTAATTACAAATATGGCATTGGAGTTCTCAATGAACATTTTATAAAGCTTAAACAAGAAGTGTGGTCTTACAATCCTTTACAATTCATTCCATTTAATCATTTAATTAATTTAAGTAATGGAAACCATCATGAATAAACCTTTTAATTTAAATACATTCAAATCAATTATATAATTCAAGGTAATTAAATTTATATGATTCAAAGGGGAATGTAGAAAGTGTTTTTTCTAGTAGGTAAATTACCTACTTCAGAAATTCCTATTATGACTTGGTTTATACACTTAGGAGGTTCATTGGGTTCAATAAGAATTTATATAACTAAGTAAATTCCATTTATAATTTAATATGAACACATATAAGCCACTATGGGAAATTATTAAATTAACTATAAAGGGAAATTCATGTTAGAGCACCCAAGGGGTTTTCGTAAATGAGGTGAAAATCTTGTAACCTTATAAACAAGGATCATCATGTGTATATTAAGGAGCTTAGATAAATTTAACATGAATAACTCAATTAAATGGAAACTCGCGGAAAAGGTCAGTGCATGGAACAATGGAAAAAAATACAAAATCACATAAAAAATTAGGTAAAATGAATAGACCACCTACCATAGTGTCTTTGAGGAATCATCATCTGATGGTGACCTCATATTTGAAGTAGGTTGGAAGAAATTAAAGAAACAACCCAATGTCCTAAAAATAGGGGGAAAGAGCTTGCACCTAAATAGCACAAAGTATACAAATATAAACTTAGATCAAAGAGAAGAGAACCCAATACCTCACCTCAAGCTATTCAACACCTTCAATGGATATCAATTTGGTGTTCATAAATTTGGGTTATCATTGAATCTATATTGGAGAATATAAAGATCTACAGGAGAAGGATGGGATTCTCCACCACTGGAATGAGAAAGAGAAAAAATAAAAATAGGATTTAAGGTTTCATTAAGGGAATTTTGGACTTTTCACTTTAAATATAGGGGGAACATGGTTTGGATTCATGGTTTTTCCAAACTATATGAAAATTGTGCTCAAACCACTGCTCAAGGGAAAACCCCACACAGTTAAGGTGGATAGTTTCCCTAATTATGCGTAAACTATGTGAAATTACACTATCAAGCCACTGCCATTTTTTGGAATGGAATATTACTGGGGTTGGATGGTTTTAGACAAACTATACATCCCAAAATGTTCATATATCTCATCCTGCAAAGTTAGTAGCGACAATGTGATTTGGGAAACATGGTTTCTATTAACCATTCCCACCATTAAACTTTCCATATTTCTAGGTTTCTAGACTCTAAATGAGTCCCAGAAACCCTTGTGACACATGTGACTCTATTGGGTAACATTATAAGAGTCATTTAAAATAATTTAACACAAATAGAAATGATTCTTACCTCCATGAAAATAAGGTTTATTTTAGATGAGCTATATTTTAATAAATTTTGACCCATTCCTAACCTTCTCTTAGAATTTTCAGGATATTTTAAAATTAAAGTGTATGGTTGATGAGATTCATGAATAAAGGGATGATTTACATTGTATGGAAGAAATGTGGGGGTGCAACATTTGTGGATTGAGAAAGTTTTATATTCAGTATATTCATTATTTTATTTCCCCTCTTGAAAAAAAGAGAAAATGACCAAAATAACTAAAAAAGAAATGAATGGGCTGTGACTTAGTAGAATAAAAAATCACCATCAATGAAACAATGATTTTTATCATATTTTGTTCAGTGGTAGATTTGAGGTTTATTATAAGCATGAATTTAAAAAAAAATGAAAAAATGTACTTTTGAAAATGAAAAAAAATGTATAATAGTATATAAAAATTCAATATTTTTCACAAATAATTCATTATTTTTTAATTTGATCATGTCCTTACATTGAGTTTAGAGAAAGTGGGAGTTGTTATAATTTAAAGAGGATAATTTGATAACACTTTCACATTGATATCATGTATTGTACTTAAGAGATAAATATCCTCCCTAAGCCTTAATTTTTAGACATCAAATCCTAATAAACTTAAGCCTCATATTCATTTGAACCTTAATTTTCAAGTCCTTAGGAGTTCTTGGTTATTTTATCTTTAAAACACATGGAAAGTAGTTCCTTTATAAGCCTGTGTATAAGGATTATTTTCTCATGATATGAGCATTATCTACGTGAATGTTATCATGAGTGATGAGTGAAATTATTCAAATTGGGGTATATCATGACTTGGAATATTTAAAAATAATGAAATAAGGAACTTGAATTAAGTATAATATATGTACCATCATTTTCAAAAGCTGATAAGTAAAATACTTGAGTTGATTATTTCATTGAAAATTGAGAAATTAAAATTTTAATTTATGTTGAATATAAAAGTTTTATTTAACATTGATAATCATTTTGTTTTATCACATATAATTCTGAATATTAGTAAAATTGGTGACCTCTAATTTTCAATGTTGAGATCTTATTCTTGAAGATAAGTATAGTTTATGTGCAGGGGTATTTGAAACACTCAATTTTCATGCATATTTTTTAAACAAATTCTAATATTTCTCAATGGTTTTTAATGGAAATGATCATATAATTCAATGTTTTAATCAAAATTTGGAAATTATAAATAAGAAATTGAAATGGTTTAAAATTAACCAAACAATGTTGACTTTTTCTTATCATTTTGTTTAGTGTTGAAATTACATTGTTATTTGAATGTTTTTAGGTAGTTACAAAAAATCTAGCCAACCAAGGATACCCTCAAACCAACACTGGAATGCCACTTAGCCAGCTCCAGAGATATATTTCCATTCACATACAAAGGAGAAGGTTGTCGACCATAAGAGGGATTCATCTTTATACTGGGGTATCAATCCTATGTGGTGGCCCATAGGGGGTCAATCCTGTTGGGAGCATACTAGGCCCAAAGGCCTAAATGGTCAATAGAGTGTGTGCGGCCCACGTGTGTACATGTGTTATGCGGGATCCCATCCCCATTACAGACAGTTTTGCTCGGTGATTATGCACCTTGTATTATTAACACATGTAGAAACCACTAAACATTTCTATGTGTGATAGGATATGTGAGTTCCTGTTTATCCCATTTATGAATCTTTTCATGCTAATGATCATAAAACCCATGCCACCGTCTTTTCTTGAATCTGTCACCCTCTACCACACATATCTCATAGGATGCCTCTATAAACACTTAAATACCACATTGGATGCAACTAATGAAGCTCAAGCTCAAGCCCCTAGTTAATTTCAATGATTTGTAATGCACTGGATCACCTCGTGGGCCTTGTCCGGCCACCCTGAGACCATCTTGAGTATTAATATGGATACTTCTAAGTCTATATTAATGAGAATATCCACTAATCACACGTTTCATATTTCCTTCTCCAATTTCTATGACTTTAATATATACCACTTGCCCATGCACACCATGCATGATCCATGCACACAATGTGCGTAAGGAGGAGGCCATATAGAACCTTGGGTTTCTGCATCTTTTTTGAAGCCACGTGATCTATGGTTGTTTCCATTTCTCACAATCCCCTATATCATGTAATTTTAAAATGAAGATAATCATTGACCACTAGATGTGGTTGAGACTCCACTCCACTTTCCTATAAAAATAGAACCTCAAACACTACTGAGGGAGCGTTCCACACCCGCTGCAAGATATTTCCAAGGATGCTACTACATGATTTCCTTCTATTTTATTTTATTTTATTTTATATTTAGTTTTATTATAAATTAAATTTTAATTTAGTTATCTTAATAAAATCCAAGTATTTTAATTTATGTTTTTTCCACCCATATTTATCTTCTTCTCATTCTTCTTCTTCCTATTATTATTTTCTTGTTTTAACATTATCACTATATATTATATATTTATTTTCTATTTTATTTTATTTTATTTTATTCTTCTCTCTCCCTCTTTTCTTATTATATTCTTAATTTTTTCGATTTCATGTGTGTGTTTTCTTGTTCTTATTTTCTCATCCCTATTTTTTTTATTTTATTTTTATCTTCTCTCTTATTTCCATCCAACAAAGTGATCTATTTCCCTTGGTAATGATGGACTGACCTAAGGATTGGATTGGGAGAGTTTATGGTGTTATTTAATTATTTCTTAATTTTTATTTTACATTTTTAGTATATGTGAGTGGTATACATGGGTGTAACAATTTTACCCAATTACATACAATTAAAAACTACTTATATTATATTATTTTATTTATTTTCCTTCTATTACATTGATTAGCTCTTGGAATGAAAGATTTGAACAAATCTATAGATGAAACCACATAGGATAGATTTAGGTCCTAGGAGATGTCACACTCTTGACTGAGCTATTCCATCAACCTTGATTACCAGAAGATGTGAAATCTAGATTGAATAATGAATTAAATATTTCACAATTTATAAATAAAAGGATAATAATTCATCATGATATTTTATTATTGTATTAAAAAAATAAAATTAAACAAATAAAATTGAATAATGATGGAACTCAAAACAGAACATTAGAATAAATTATTTCTTTGTTAACTTTTCTTATTTATTATTGCATGTTACTTTAGTTTAAATTTGTGTATTAATGTATTTTTATTATCTTAGAAAATAAATAAACTCAAACTTTTCCCATTTATTTCATAATAAAAAAATATCTAGTTTAGGTGAATCATATTAAGTAAGTGAGAAACTCAAAATCTTATAAAGTTAAGTAACCCTAGTCATCCTTTGTGTTGCATTAGGAAAATAAATTTTCTTTTGTAATTCCCTATGACTGGTGTTCCTTCAGTGACATAACTTACCATTGATGTCCTACAATTTCACCATTAAGCAACCAATAAATAAGAGTGTTTCAAACTAGTTAAAATGTGAGATTACGAAAGAACCTGAAGAAGTAGAATAAAATATTACTGTTAAAAATTGAATGAAAATATAGAAATAGATTTCAAGACCAATGGAGAGAAATCCAAAATATAGAAGAAAACTATTTATATTCATTAAAGGTTTTTTGAATATCTCTAGTGAACAAGAGAATGTTGTATGCTCAAAGTAGAGGTAATAATTTGAACATTGTTGTATGGGAGTTCAAAAAGAATGTGTGGGCCTTCAAAAAATATCGAATATGATAGATTAAATATGTTTGGTGGTTATGGTTATATCTGAGTTTTTAAACATGGATGAATAGTGAAATTAAATCTATGTCCCACATCAATTTAGAGATGTGGAGGGTGAATGGTATAACAATCCTCTCATATTGAACCTTGGTTCAAGCTGACTATCATGGATCAACACCAGTTATAAAACATACACACATATGACTACAATCCAACATGCTACCTAGCCCACCCATGTGCCTATAGGTTCACTCTGCAGGCCTTATACATGGGCTTTCATGAGATAAGTTTTCACTATACACACAGGCCTCCATATCCTCCTTATGGTATTTCTTTAGTGGGCCTTACCATGGGGTTAACCCAATGGGTCCTCTATGTGACTGAGGGATAGACAGGTGGCTCACTAAGGATGGTTTAAATTTCTTACCAAAAAAATAAACTTAGGTAAATAAATAATATACAATAGAATGAAGTGTAAAATTAAAACCTTTGACAAATACAATTATAGAAATAATAAAATAACTATTTTTAGAACTATAATAAAAAAATTTAATTAATTAATACACTTGAGAATTTAATAATCTTGATAATTTAATAAAATTTTAAAAGATTAATTTATCAAAAAAAAATAATGATAATGTATTAAATCACCTTCAAATACAAAAAAACTCCCTTTTTTTAATTAAAAAACAAAAACATTTATTAAATTTTCAACAAAAATCTACCCCTTTTTGAAATTTATAAAAATCTCTATTAACACATAAAATAGAAAATAGAATCCCTTATAATCAAAATCAATTACTTTAAAAGAAACAGAGTAAACAGATAGAAACAATATTCAAATAAAGTAGAATTCATATAGTGTTATAGTTTGTTAAAGAATTTTTAAAAATTATGATATATTTACCATTTGATAAGAGAATAAAAACATATTCAATTGAAAATAATTTGAAAAATATTTAAGGACAATGATTATTCTAATAAATATTTAAAGCTTCTAACAAACCCAATTCAAAATTAATTATCTCAAATTTAATATAATATAAGGGTTTTTTGAAAATTATATATATATTTTTCTCAATAAGAATAAATTATATATATATATATCACCTTTATTTAAATGATTCCTTAATAAGGGATATCTAAAATCGATGGGTTTTGTTCTAGAGTATTGAATAAGGTATTTAGAAATTGAAATAGCACTTGAGTTATCAAACTAAAAAGGAATTTTATCAAAACTGATATTGAAATCATAGAATATTTGTTTTATCCAAATACTGTGTGAATAGAAATAAGGAGTACCAATACATTCAACCTCGTCTATTGAATGTGATAATGAATGTTGTTTCTTAGAGCTCCATGAAATGAAAATTTTTCTTAAAAAGTAATACATTGATGTAATTATTTTTTAGTCAAGTCTCCAACCTCCAAAGTTAGAATCAGATTAAGATAGTAAATTAAAGAATTTCTCATTATAATAGAATAGTCCTCTAAAAACAATACCCTTGATATATCTAATTACTATTTTAATAGATTTAATATGAATTTATTTGGTGTTTGATTTGAACCTAGAATATAAGAAATATAATTACATGATGTACACCTAGATGTTTTGCGATACAATAAGATTCCAATCATGCCACTATATAATTTAATATCAAATGTTTTACCAAAATCATCTATGAGCAATTTAAAAATTTTACTGATGGGTTTTATTATAATTTTACTAGAATCAAGTATAAAATTTTTTAATTTCTTTATCATACTTATCGTGATTTTAGAAAATAAATCCTTTCATTTGATTAATTTGAAGGTCAAGGAAAAATTTTAGTTCTCCCATTGAGCTCCTGTTAAATTCACTTGTCATTAGCTAGAAAAATAATTATATAGAGAATCATTTATTGATCCATATATTATATAATCAACATATATCTGTATAATCAATATATTGAAACTATTTTTATAAAACAATTTAGATCAATCTTGATTTTTAAAAAATAATTCTGTAATAAAAAATGTGTAAGTGTTTCATTTCTATATCTTGGACCGTTCTTGATACCATATAAGGATTTATTAATTTAAAAAATTTGATCTGGAAATTATCATTTTCAAAACTTGGTGGTTGTCTAACATAGAATTCCTCTAAAATAATTCCATTTTAAAAGGCACTTTTTACATCCATTTGAAGTAATTTTATGTTTTGAAAACTAGAAAGGGAGAACATAATTATAATTTCTTGCATCCTAATAATAGGAGAAAAAGAATATTCAATGTCAATTTCCTCCTCCTAGAAATAAAATTGAGCTGCTAGTCCAATATTATTTTAATTATGTTTCCATATTCATCATGTTTATTATGAAAAATTAATTTGGTTCCTAAAACAAGATTAACTTTTGTAAAAGAAACAAAATCCCACAAATTATTCATTTAAAATTTATTTAATTCATCTTACATAGAATTAATCCAAATTTAATTAATTAAATGATTCTCAAAAATGAATATTAGTTTCTATATTTCTAATTAATTTTTCAATAGGTCGATATTTAAGAGTTTCCCATTCCTTTGGATGAGTTTAAGAAGAGATATGTGCCCCATCCAATGATGAATTATCTTTATCAAGGTTATTATCTTCGTCAAAATTAAAATTTATAAACTCGTCATTTTTATGAAGGATTCATAATTCTACTTATTAGAAATTTTTCATTAAAAATAACATGCATGAATTATTCAAAAAATAATGTTTAATATTTAATAATATACAAGCACTGATTGCTTTGTAATTTCCTAAAAATATCCATTTTCCAAATTTAGAGTCAATTTTTATTAAATTGTCATTTATTTATGATAACCACTTCTCAACCAAGTACTATGGAAAAAACCAAATTTAGGTTTTAAACATTGTAAAAGTTTATAAGGGGTCTCATTCATGAAATTTTTAATTAAAACTATATTTAAAATAGGAAAATAAGTATTTATATCTTCATTAAAAAATATATAGGAACACAAAATTCAATTAGCATAGATTTATCCATTTATTGAATAGATCTATTCTTTATTTGCACAACACCATTATATTGTGGTGTCCTAGGGGTTGAGAAATAATGTTTATAACCATTTTATTCAGAAAAAATATGAAACAATAAATTACCAAATTCCCCACCTCTATCAATTTTGATAGATATGATTGAATAATTTTTAGAATCTTGAATAATCATTTATAAATCACAAAATTTGGATAATGTTTCATTTTTATAGGATGAGAAATAAATCCCTAAGAATCTACTATAATCATCTTCAATGAAAAAACATACATTTAACCACCAAAACTAACATTTTTTATAGGTCCAATAAAGTCAATATGTAATAATTCTAAACATATAGCCCACATAACATCATTTATAGATTTAAATAGTTCTATTTTTACCTTTTAAATAGAAATCACACATTAATTACATACTGATATGTAACTTGGGAAGTTTTAGAACTTGTTCTTGCTATTATAGTTTGTGAAACAATATTAAATATTCATGTACAAGCCTCATATACCACATAATTTCATCTTCTTCTACAAAATTCAGTCACTTAAACTTATGTTTGGTTAGATCAAAAAAGTCAATAGTATATGAATTTACTTTTTAACTTGTAGAAAGTAAAACTAATTTATTTTTTAGAATAATGCATTTATCATTTTAAAATATAAAATTTATTCCATCATCACATAATTATGATATAATTATAATATTATGTTTTAATCCATGTACATATAATACTTTTGAAAGAATAAATACTTTAGAAAAACCAACTTCACATATACCTTTAATATGACCATTAGAGTTTTATTCAAATGTGAAAAGGCCACCATCCCAAGAATTAAATAATAAATCCTTTGAAATATCACTTATCATGTGCTAAGAGAAGACACTTTATAAGTAACAAGAGTCATTGGGACTCTTGAGGAATATTTACTAAAATTAAAAAATCAAGAAGACTATTTTGGTACCCATGTCAACTTGGAACCAAATGAATTAGTAAAACAAAACTTAGGCACCCAAATTGATTTAAATCATTTATTATTTGGTTGTTTAGAAATAAAATCATTGGAACTGAAGGTTCTAGTATGCCCAAATGTTTTTGTACATCTCAGGAACACTTATTGGCATAATGTCATTTCATTCTGCATTTAAAATAGGTTAAAATGGAAATTATTCCTTTTGAGATTATGATAAAGTTAGTTTTATTTAAACTTAGAGATGTACTGATGTATCCAAAACCATTATTATTAGTGTTTAATATCATTAAATTTATCATCTTATATTATTGGTTTTTTATTTTTACAAGTGTAGATAAGTCTTATTTAATAATAACAAATTCAGTTTTAAAACCCATGTTCTTCTTTAAAATATTTTATAAATTTGTAAAGACTTCTTCATTGGATTTAGTAACAATGTTTATTAATTTCTTATTTTCCTGCTTTACGTTCTTACATTAGTTTTCTAATTTAGTTAGAACATACATAACCAAATTAATTCTTCTATCTAGATATTTATTATTAACTGAAAAAAACATTTTAATTGTCATATTTTTGTTTTAGTACTTTTGAATCATAATCCAATTTAGTTTTGTCATTTTGGGAAACACATATTTTCAAATTATTTCATTCCATTTTAATTTAATCATTCTCATTAATCAACTTCTTATTCCTAATTTTCATTTTTGTATACATTTAAATTATTATGACACCATCATTCTTTAATTCTTTTTTTTCTATATGTACCTTCTTATGTTTGGAATTTTTAAAATCATAATCATAACATGAATCAAAAACTATTTCATTTTCTTTTCCTGATAAAGCAATATGATCAAAATTCTCATGAGTTATTAACTGATTAAAGGGAGAATCATTTACCTCACATTGAATACACATTAGTTTAATATTTCATATCTCTTGTTCACTTCCAGAATCAACACTTATGTCATAACTGTCTAAACATTCCCAACCATTAAAAAATATTAATTTTTATTTATTCTTTTATCTTTTTTTGTATTTTTTTAGTTTAGGGTAATAAATAATTATGTGGCATTTCTTCTATCACCCATAACAGGTTAATTCAAAAAAATAATTATTGTTAGTAGAATTACCTTTATTATAGTCCTTTCTAGACTTCCTCTTCAACTACATATTACCACCTTTATCATTCATGAACTTTAAAAACTTCTTACTGATGTGAGCCATATACTTGTCAATTTCCTAGAACCCAGATTTAGAGAAATTAGAGTTGTAAATAATATTATATTTAATGTAAATACCTTTTCTTTTAGTAGACTATCCATCAGTAATATTCTTCAACTCTAACTCATATTGCAGTAGAGAGGCAATTAGATCATCTAAAGTATACTCCATAAAATTGTTACTCTCATCAATGGACACCTTCTTTACATGCCATATTTTTTAAAATTGTCGACACTTCAATATCCTATACTCCTCAAGGAGACTAGTATCCACTAATATTCTCACTTTCAAAGGTGTTAAAACCATGTTTATATACACTATATTTTAAAAAACTCAGCGGCACAACATAGTATTGATACAAGAGACCAACCTAGTATGTTTACCTGAATTTTGATTGGGATTCACAACCCTAACATCCTTATAGGTGGTGAAATAAATAGAGAAATAAATACTTGACTTTGATTGAGAAAATAATAGACCAAACACATGTAAATAAAAACATAAATAAAATTATTACAAAAAAATAGGGAATTTATAATATGATAAAAAAAGTCAAATATGTTGAATCTTGATGATTATTGATCGCTTGGAAGGAAAAAATGTTGAATATAAAGTCCTTATATGATCACATCATGAGTAAAAAAGTCATAAAAGTTCATGAACAATTGAGAGCATCAATAATTTTGATGATGTACCACAATTTATTTTCCAAATGATCTTCACCGGTGTTTATTCCTTGAAGATATCTCCAAGATCATTAAAAAAATACCTCTAGGAGCATGTCAATGTCCAATATCCTCAAGACACTTGTTAGTGAATAAAAATGAAATACTATAACCCTTACCTAGGTTTGTTAAAGTTATGCTGAAAAACATAGTACAAACGAGCTTTACAATTCTTCATGAAATATTAATATAAAAAATTAATATGTCAAATATAAAAATTGAAAGAATTGAAAATTATAAAAACTTTAATCATGTGAATTATACAGAAAACAAAAATAGTAAAAAAATATCTTCATATTAACTTCAACTAGTAAGAAAATGTGTATATAAAATAATCCAACAAATAATTCTTACACACCTTGAAATTTTATTCCAACATAAAATAATAAAACTTTTAATGAAATAATTTATTCTAAAAAAATCAATTGAAATAAGATAAAAACTAAAAACAAAACAATTTAAATAACAGTGGATTATTTTTGTTACCACTAAAAAGAGAGAGTGGTGGCTCATGACCTACAGATGAAAACAAATAGTGGTGGCTCATGAACTACCGTTAGAGGTGTCTAATGGTAACTCATGAGCCCCCATTGCATGAAGTAAAATGGTGACTCCTAAAATTAAAAACCTAAATAATCTTCTAAAAAATTATGATAAATAGATTTTAGAAAATAATAGAAAATAAAATAAAAAACAATAAGAATCCTTTTTTAAGGAATGAGAAGAACAACAGGAGAAACTTATCTATCATTGGATTCCAAAATTGGAATATGACTCACCGTTGGAGATGTCCAATGGTGACACAATATGAATGTCTTTACAAATAATAGGGCAATACATCATATATAATAATATTTTGATAAAATAAATAAAACAAAAAAATACATCTTCCGCAACTGATGAATGAATGAAGAGATCCTATGGGAGAATTAAGAGATTATTCCAAGACTCTATACAATAGAAAGAAAATAACAACCATTGAAGAAAAACTCATTGTTTTTATACCAATGGTGACATGACTCACAGTTGATGTCCAAGGGTAACTTAACTCACCATTTATGTCCAATGGTGACTCGACTCACCATTAATGTCCAACGGGTTCACCATCGAGAAACCAATATAAAAGAGTGCATTGAGCTAGTTTAATAGATAGATTATGGAGGAACCCAAAAAAATATTACTTTTATAACTCAAATGAAGATACAAAAAGAGATTCCAAGACCAAATGGGAAAAATCCATACACAAGAATAAAATCAGTTATATTCATCATAGGTTATATGAATATATCTAATTAACTGTAGAACATTAGACACCATAAAAAGATGGATGAATTAAAAAACTGGTGTGTGGGAGTTCAAAAATAATGTGTGGGTTTTAAAAAAGATTTAATAGGAGATATTAAACAGATTTGATGGCCAAGATTGTATATGAGTTTATAAAGTTGGATGAACAATAAAACATAATCCACTTCCCACATTGATTTGGAGATGTTGAGGTTGAATAGTATAACAATGATCTCATGTTGATCCTTTGTTTGAGCTTTCTATTGGGGATCAATATTGGTGATACAAACACACACATGGGCCTATAGCCTAGCAGGAGACCTATCCCACCATGCACCTACAAGCATATTCGGTGGGCCTGATACATGGACCTACACGCATTAATCATTCACTATGTACACCGACCTCCATATCCTCCTTGTGGGATGCCATTGGATAGCCTTCCCATGGGGTTCCCTTATGCAGTTGAGGGGAATGCAGGTGGCTCACTACGGATGGTTTAAATTTTTTACTTAAAAAAATTAAACCTAAGTAAATATGAAAAATATAATAGAATGAAGTATCAAATTAAAACCATTAAAAAATACCATTATAAAAATAATTACATAATTTTTTTTACAACCATAATAAAAAATTATTAAAAAATTAAAACACTTGTGAATTTAACTAAATATTAAAAGAGTAATTTATCAAAACAAATAGTAGTAATAAAGTATTAATGCACCTTAAAATACTCATATTTATACACCTATAACATAATCTCTCTTTTAATGAAAAATATTTTAGATATATATGATTATAGAGATAAATTTCTATGAATCAAGACCACTCAACTAGTTAATATTTTTTTGAAAAAATTATAAAATTTAGGAAGAAACTTTGGAAAAAGAAGATGTAATGAGACTAAATTACCCTCTTCTATTTTTATCTAAGTAATGAAATTTCTAAACACTAAACTAAAAAGTATAATGACTTGTTCTTTTAAGATAGAATATTATCATTAAAAAAATAAAAATACATTTAAAATCACTAAATAAAACAAAATTTAAAATATTATAAAATAAATAAATCTATAGGCATTTAAAAATACTACAAGATTAAAATATTCATCATCATGATCGACCATGAATATCATATCATCGATAGAGACTATAGAAAAAATGAAAAACATTAGAAATATGAAACAAATATTAGGAAATGAAATTAGGGAATATGGACAGTGATTTTAATGAATTTTTAAAGGAAATATATAGGAATGGAAAAAGATAAATTTGGTCATTATATATTCATTGGGTATATATGGTCATTCGATATATATAGAATTTGAGCATATAACGTTATTAAATATAAGAGTTATTTTTTCCAACAAAAATGTGGTTGTCATATTGTGCATCAATGGTTGGTGTTGGGGGGTTAAATTTTTCCCAATCATCCATGTTGGTTTCATTATTTTTAAACGAATTTTAATAGGTTTTGTTCATGGAGCCAAAAACCCCCAATGGTTCCCTTATTCGAGATGTTTCGTGAACCTTCTTTCCAAAGGAATGTGTTCATTGGGAAATGGCTCCAATGACACTTAAGGACTCACATTGTTTGGGAGTATGGTAGGTCGAGCTCATTACACCCTTTTAGGTGGAATTATTTCCTACACCAAAAATCTATTATATATTTAAGATATCTTCATGAATCCTTTGTTAAATCCTAAACATTACATGGGTTACCAATTAATTAAAAATAAATTATTTTCTTATATGAACATTAGAATAATCTATATGTATCTGAGGTTCTCCATCGATGGAGGGATCTGCATTTATCTAAGGTTCTCCATCAATGGTACCCTTTTTTAAACGTATTAGATATTCTTATGTCTTTTATTATTATGATGTTGGATTTAATCCATGTAGTGTGGAGATCTTGAATTTATCATCATCTAGGGAAATTTAATTCATTTTGATGTCGACATCGAGCCCGTGAAATGGGATTCCTACATATCCTTATGAAAGGAATCAAAACCCAGGTAGTTTGGTGCCACTTATTATTACACATCAAACCTTTTATGGTCTTGTGATAAGGGCCAAACTGAGTAGTTTAACATCATGCGGTAAGGACATCTAGGTAAAGGGTGCCATGAAAATGTTTGATTTAGGAACTATGACAAAGTATCCCTGGGAACCTGGAAGAGATGTGGGATCCCGAGTTATATATGACCCTACTGGGAATGTGGACCAAAGGTAATTAGGGTTTATTGGTGGTTCTCGATTTGGATATGAATGAGGCTTCATATGTATCCCATTTGGATGGGAATCAAATCCCACGTAGTATAGTCAGGTTGAGTACCGATGCATATAGAGGCCCTATGAATGTTGTCTCATAAGGGATATGGCCATTTGATATGGATACATGGATTTGAGGACCCACAACAATAGAGGCCCTCTGAAGGATGTTGAGAAGAAGAAATGAAGTATTTTATTTAGATAAATTAACCTAATCATGTGGATTTCATGATCGTTACTAAAATCTAAGTCCATGCGAGTCATGCTCGGTGTGAAAAACAAGATGAAATAGATCTGGAAAATCAAACAATCTTCTTCATCTACTGGTGGAGATTTTGGGGATATGGGTAAGAGAAAGGGCCTTAAGGTGCTGATCTCCTCTATTATTTTCATAAAAAATGTCTGTAATTATGCACCTATATATATATATATATCCAACAATAAAGGCTAGGGGTTTACTCCATGAGGGATAACCTATTCTCATATCACCTCCCCCCTCTTTCGACAGGTGGAATAGGGGATAAGGGAGTGGTGATGGATGATGGATATTGCTACCCGAATCGAGGAACCTACTACCACCATACCTAATATTGGGACCCTCATTACCATAGGAATATATGATTGAAAACATTTCAAGGATCTTACATATTAATTAGGTTAACAATAGTATATAACTTATCATGGGAATTTATGATTGAGAGGGCACAATGATGATACCTATGATCTAATTACACACATCTAGAGGCTTTGGTAGAGGTCTGAGATTGGTCCCCCTCATTAGAGTGTTCCAAAGAAAGATATTACCTACCATGAGTGGTATAATAATGGGGGCCTAAATGATTCCTCCAGAAGGTGAAATCTGAGGGAGATGAAAGTGGATCACCTATGTGAGGGATGAGTAAGATTAATGTTTCCCACTCATGTGAGGGTTGGGTGAGATGAAGTAGTCTTTCATAGGATAGACCTATGTTAGATAAGTATATCATTTGGTGATGGGAATACTAGGTGAAACCACTTAGGTGAGTCCTTTATCTATGCTCTAAGGGTGTCCTCAGGTTTCCTTATACTATTGGAACTTAATTCCCTAACATGAGAAGGGGACTTCACCATAGTGTTCTTGAGTTAGGAGAGGTGGCTCACATTGGTGTTCTATGATTAAAACAAAAAGGGAACTATAATCCTTCTACCCCCTTAATAACTTCTTCTATTAATTCTTATAAATATACCTAAATGATTATTAGAGCATAGAAAAAGGACTAGGGAGAGTTGAGCTTTGAGGTTTCTTTGGGTTTTTTTGTCTCAAATAAAGAGCTCCAATGTCCTATTTATTAGCATTATTGTGACCTTGGTTGAAGGAAACCCCATTCACCGGTATGTCACACTAGTCATCACATAGTTTTACCCTATGTGGGTCTTTTGGGTGATCCTTTTTAGGTCATGAATAATAATAATAGTGCAAAGGATGGACCTATAAAGTGACGCTGGCGTGCAGGCATGACCTATGCAGTGACATTGGAAAGTCCTTATATAGTTTAACTATTATAATTCATGTAATCCTTGATATTCGTCTCTTTTATTTTTCTAGAGGATCTCTCCTTTGAAAATTCTCATTCTCATGTGAGAAAAAGAAGACTTATCAAGATCCCCCCTTAGGATTGGATCTGGTTAGAAGAAGAGGATTTTATCCTAAGGTGGAGGGAAAAGACATTAATATACCCTTCATTCATTTTCCTTCACGTATTCATATAACTTTATGATTAGTCTGAAAAATAACTATTTCTTCAACACTGCAGAAGGGATAATTGAAAGGGTGAGCCACATAGATATATCACACTAGGGGGTCGCACAGGTGGGTCGCACAGGTCACCCATGTGACTACTTTGCACACATTGATCATACAAGGGTCCCCACATCAATAAATATTGTTGATGGACTTAGCGGTTCTTCCCCTCACTTTCACACTATTATTTTTGTCATGCTAGTGATCTCGTCGCACTAGTCTATCTGATGACGCTTTGTTCACATATACTCAGTATACACTTATCTATGTGATGCATGCACTTGAGAAAGTGACTTGCGTGATGTCACCGGGGTGAGTAACCTACATGATGTCACATGGGTGAGTGGCCAATGTGCGGTCACATGGGTGAGTGTCCTATTTGACGTTACCTGTGTGATTAACCTATATAAGGCTAATCCATTTCCATATTTTTGAATATATGAATATTTCAAAACAAAGATTTATCTCTTATGAAAATATCAGTACTTACTTAAAGATTCCCAATGTATTCCTAGAAGGTTAAAATATCTGATGAACAAGTTGGTAATTGTATCAAGGAGATGGCTGATTTTTTCGAGCCATATTATTATAATGTATGTGAAACTACTCTCCCTAAATTGGTGAATAACATGAAGAAACATCATAAAAAATATCCTAAAAGTAATTGTTTGTCAATTTATGGACATGGACTTTTTTAAGGATGTATTTATCCCAAAACTGAATAATTATATCTCAGTATCCTGGTTCCAATAAAACAATAACTTTACCACTACCAAGATTTTGACCAAGGGAATGAATATCAATAAGGTAACATCACCCAAAACCAACTTCATGAATCACATTAGGTGTGACCTTGACTTAAATAGACATACCCTAGAGTTAAAGCTACTATACTACTCATATATATTCCATGATTCCAAGACAGACTAATTAAAAGCCCAGAGGGAAGACTGGGACCTCCGCTCGAAAGTGGGTGTTAGAACTGAGTGTATATGGGTGTACTGGGTGTGCCGGACCAATAATGATTTTTCAACTAAGATGAAGGAATTTGGGTTCTATAAGGCTATCTAGGTGGCCTAGACACACATATACTAGACACCAGACATTATTCTCAATATATTAATATGATGGATCCCATAGAGAAACACCTTACATCTGATGCCTAGAGAAGTTAGATTCAGTCTATGGGATATTCACAAGATCTATGTATATCCTATGCATATAGAGATGTATTATGCTTTTATCTCATCTAAATCCACATGGGATGACGTTGAAAGGATTTCTGTTTTAGCTCATGAGCCTTTTAAGATATCCTAGGACATCAAGAATGAGGACCCCCAACTAAGGGGGGGGGTGTCCATTATGAAGCATGGATGAACTCTTTTATTGAGCCTAAGGGAGAGGGCCCTCATGAAAACATCCTACAGGATTTATTTTAATGAAAAAGTGGGTAATTATTGGTAAATTTTGGACCACGTTGGAACAAGGTGAGTAAAACCAATGGGGGTACACAATTTAGTCAGACGTTCCCACCAAGACACATCTTTTAGGATTCTTGATGATGCGACTAGAAATCTATATGCTACTGGTTCGTGAATCCAATGATGGTTTGAAGTCAAGAACATTTTTCATATAGTCTAATATAGTAGGGGGAAGAAAAAATGGTTGGAATCCCCTATCTTGGTGAAGATCTATCAATTCTTGTTGCATGTGCACTACAGGAAGGGGCCTTTCATAATTATAGGACAATTACAATTTTTGGGAGGATAGATTGCAGAAAAGTATTCTACTTGCATTCTATTGAGTGGAATCAAAGTTCCTAGGGTCTAGTTTTTACCATCTATTTAGGTCATTTTGGGAACCAATCCATTATCCCTAATGTATGGTGAATCCTTGAAGAAGATAAATCTATTCAAAGAATTTAACAAATTTACATATATCCCACTTGGACATTAATTGTTGATGGTAAAATGGAAACAAATTGAGATTATATATTATTTTCCTCAAGATGGCATGGTACGATCCTGAATTGATGGATAGGCTATTTTTGAATCCTATTCCACTTACAGATCAGAATGAAAATTCAAGGGCCCAAAGTAAATACCTATAACCCCTTATATGAATGTTTGATCAAATAGTCACTTGATGGTGGCAGACCAGCACTAGATTCTCCTAGATGTGGAGGGAAATTAAATGGTTGTTAAATAGAATTCAGTGAGGGAACTCAATGGGTTGACCTCATGGTATTCTAAGGCCAAGATTTCATCATATCCCCAATGGGAGATGATAATGAGTGCTCCCCAAGTCATAGATGTAATGACTGTTAGGTAGGGGAAGCATAGTAGAAAGCCTCCACCCATTACATAAAGTGATGGGGACAAGGCCCCGAGCATTTCCATGTTACCCCATGCATGTTTTACTCTTCAATTCTGGGTCAAAGGGGATATCCCAGCTGAGGTTGAGCCTTGACGGTTCATCCACCATCCCAAGAGGAAAAATAGGCTCAAATTTTCATACTTCAACCACAACAGAGAGATCTGGGATCCTAGTGAAATCCATGAGTGTCAGGACTGCTTCAAAGCTTGCTGGAACCACCTTATATTTCACGCGTTCAGAGGTAGTCCAATAATGGTTGGGTAGGTCTTTTGATTCCAAGGACCAATGGCCACTCCTCATTTTCGAGTTGTGGATTCCATGTATTGGGGATATTCAATCCCCATATGACCTCTACTTTTATAATAACATTATCGAGGTGAAGATACATATTAAAGAGATGGAAATGCTTATTTACTCCACTGATCGAATCCCTGGTTTGAGGTGAGTGGAGGAGATGATGAAATGGGTGCCCACTGAAGGGGTTGATAAATTGTAGACTCATGAATGATATGACTTCATAAATTATTAGGATATACGTTTTTACTTCTCTTTTCCTCCCCATTCATCTTTTTATTCATTGTTTTGAAAAAAAATCATTACTAAGGAAAGGGAGACCCTAATTTTGAGTAGTTATAGGGATGATATTTCGGGATCCCATCACAAAAATATGTCCTGATAGACTCCTCTATGGGTGATAAGCAATAAACTCTTGAATTAGGGAATCTATCCTCAGGCTAGAGGATGATAGTATAGGATATGGTGGGAGGGTATTCTTAACTTCCTAAAAAAATACCAATATTTTATGAGGCAATTTATATCCTTCCTCTATTTAAAGTGAAGGAATAATGGAGATTGAAGCACTTTCCCAAGTGCATCATCTGTCGGGGTGATTTTTCCTAATATCATTCATTATTTATTTATCTTGAATAAATTTTTGATTATGCGTGGGGGTTACTGGATTCACTCCCCACTCTTATCTAAATGGGATTAGAGATGACCCTCTGAAAACTGAGGTGGAAATTTGGGATGAGATGAAGATTCTTGTTGTCGATTCTTCCCCTTTGATTGGATAATTATAAAGGGATGATACCAAATCTATTCCTATTGTTTTATAGAGGGATGTGATTCCCAGTAATGTCAAATTTTCACCATATGGTTCCATGTACCAATCATTGAATTTTCTCCCTTATAGTATCTTAGATCTATCACATACATTAGAGGACCCTATAATCAATACCATAGATCCTTTCAACACTCCAATGGGGGATGACATGGACCTCAGACCATCCAATGAATTTGTTTCTACTGATATTGATCTAGTGGGGACTAAAAAGGGTTGTTCCAACTAATAAGAATATGGATGATAATGATGGTGAATCACTACTGAAAAAATGACTTATACCCATAGTTCAAAACCGTGGGTATAGCCCCAAAAACTGTGGGTATAGCCTATAGCCACGGTTTTGGGAACCGTGGCACACAACTATCCCCATGGTTTTCAAATGGTGGGGAAATTAAATCCAAAAAATTTGAAGCTGGGAGAAATTAAACACAGGCCTCATGCTACACCAATCAGGAGCCACCCAGCAATTGACCAACCAAGCTGCGATTCTATTTTGTTATATTACTATATATCAGCCTATATATATTCATATAACGCAGCGCGGTATTTAAATTTAAAAAAACACTGCCTGAGAGAATCGAACCCGCGCTTCATGGAACACTTCACTGTCACGCCGCAAAAACAAACCAACCGATCTGCGTAATTTAGCTGCTATATATGCATATATCTTTGTATATATATTAATATTATTCGGTGCAGTATTTAAATTCAAAAATCGTTTCCGGAGGGATTTGAAACCGCGACATACTGATCTCGAATAGAAGGATTTACCAACCGAACTAAAGATTTTTGAGTTAATATATCTATGTTATTGTAAATATATTAATCTTAACCGTGAAAAATGGTTTCCCCGCTAATTTTTTTCATGTCCCACCTAGTTTTCTTTTCCCGCCATAATGCGGGAAATCCATACCCACGGTTCTCCAGAACCGTGGGTATAGGTCCTAAAAAAACTCCCAATACCTACGATTTTTAAGAACCGTCGGTATAGGTCTTTGTAAAATACCCTATACCCACGGTTTTGCCAAACCGTGGGTATAGGGTTTGAAAAAAAAACACATTTACCCACGGTTTTTCAAAACCGTGGGTATAGGTGTTCAAAATAAACCTATACCCATGGTTTGAAGCAAAACCGTGGGTATATGTGACCTATACCCACGGTTTTGGGAAACCGTGGGTATAGGTTCCCATATTAACCCTATACCCACGGTTTTGAAAAACCGTGGGCATAGGGGTAGTCTATACCCACGGGTTTTTGTAAAACCGTGGGTATAAACCCATTTTCCAGTAGTGAATCTAATTTGGGTCCTCATCCAAGTTTCTTTGACACCATTACTGGTGAGGAAGTAATTATATTTGATGCAATATATATAAAATAATGGAATCACTTATCCAAATATTCATATTTATGGCTCCCTAAAGAAGTTTGGGCACATTAATAATGAGTTGGACAGACATGAGTTTCCCTTTTTTAGTGTTTTCTCTCATAGTCAGCCTTATATTGGATGCATTAAATAAATTATCTTTATTAGTTAATCTCTCTATATATAAAAAGATTCCAAGTAAATCCAAGACCAAGGTGTTGAGGTAGATTCCACTATTTTTTACTTTGGGAATGACAATTGAGGGTCCTAGAGTGGGAGATTCTCGAGATCGTTCCCTCTTGGACCCTGAGAAAACTCAGGGGAATGTTCCTCAGTAGGAAATCTTGGTTCAAAGTGTTGAGATCAGAGATGTTAGTGTGGAAGTTGACTAGGAAACTTATCCATTAATAGGTGAGTACCATCAACTACTTTGATGATATTTTTAATTTATCCTTTTCAGCATGAAATATCGATGACTATTTAATTTTTCCTTCAGCACCGACAGTTGCAGTAGCTAGAACATAATGGGAGGACTCCACCCCAACTCAATCAACTACACAAGGATATGATGATGTTTCTCTAAGAAGTAAAATGAAAGAAACTTCCAAAAGTGAACTAATTATGGAGTACACCTATCCCCCTGTGACTAGATCCATGACGATCCAGGAATCTTAGGATACTTACTAGGAAATTCATCGGTTTGTATATCATGATATCTGGGAGTTAGTTACATGGATACCCATGTAATATTTACCTTCAAGACTCTATTTTCTCCAAAACATGTTTAGAATTTAGGGGTATAGTGTATTTGACTACTGTATAGCACATGCTACCATCACGAAGATCATTCACCAGTTGGATAAAGAGAGTGATTCACAACAACACCTTATTAAAGAAAGAATTCTCATTAACACTGATGATATCCATTCTAAAGAATTCCTAGTTGAGCTTAATCATGCCAATAAATTGGTGGAGTGAAATAAATAGGTTGATGATAAATCTACTCAAATATCATGCCTCCAACAATAGATGGATGTCACCCAAGGGAAGATCATACTCCTTCAACATCTTCTCTATAGGGTTTAAACCGAAGGGGCGAATTCAATTGCGATAGGGGGGAGTAACTCTTCTCAAACGGTAAGGCTAAGGCTATTCAACTATTCGAGATTCAACAGGCCATCAATGGGGCATGGGAGACCCTACAACAACATAAGAGTTATTTCTATGGCCTTTTGTATAATTTTATATAGAGACTCTAATTTTTGGATAGTCCTATGACTTTTTCCCCAAAAATGAAAAGAATTTCTTTCCAATCATCTATGTCTTCATCCATTTTTTCCTATATAACTATAACATAACATTGAAGATGGATTTTTTAGTTAAACAGCCTTGTGTCAAGGTGTTTCTATCACAATAATAATAATAGGAGTTATATTATTTTTTCATAGGTCATTGGATATAGAAATCATAGATTGACAATTTATGGATTCATTTGATGGACCCTACAAATTTTGTGTCTGTTTGTGTCATTGACTTAAATTTTTTCCTAAGTGGGATATGAAGTAGACTTAGAGATAGAGACATGATTTTAGATTAGGCCACCCTTGGGGGGGGGGGGTGGGTTATCCTACCATGTTTTTTCCTTTTTATTTTCATTGATCGATTTTTTTTCCAAAACCATGCCGAATGCAGGTCTAGAAAGCTAAGAGTTCATTTTTAACCAAGTTTTGATTTTATGGATTTTCAACCAAGAGAGTACTACATCTATTTTAATGAGAAGTATAAAGTCTTGTAAGATAGACTAATACACTTGGTATTTTAGGTTGAACATCTTTGACCATAATTTATGAGATTATGACCCAAATGGGGCTCGTTGGCCGACAATGTTCCTCCATTCATTAGATGTACTAAATTGGGATTTTTTTTCATTGTTTTGTTATTTATATATCTAAAACATAATATGAGGCATGAATGTAAGGAATAACCATAGACCAACTTAAAATAATAGTTTACATCATAATATTTTTGGGATTATAGTGATATAAGAGGTCTCTCCTAAGGATGAATATGCCTCTAGTTGACGTTTCCTTTTTTGCGGGAGGCTTTTGCAAAGCCAAATTTGGGCGTATTGATGCATAGTCAAAACAGAGGTGTCCTCAAGAATCAGATATTATATTATCAAGGGTCAGGGTGCTGGAAAATATTTGGATTTCTCAAGACCATCAAGGGTGGTTTATGATGGGAAAGAATCTAATAATGAAGAGAGCTTCTGTGTTGTCACTGACCATGAATGGGAAACCACTCCTACAAAAAATTAGCATGTGTAAAGTTGGTGATATTATGTTTTAATAAGAATATTATAAAGGAGAGTTCCTAAGAAAATTCTGGAACCTCATTCCTAGATTGAGTTTATTTCCATAAATAGAGGAACACACTTGTCCTGGCAGTTATGGAAGTTGGGTATAGAATGAATAATTTAGGAATCACTACATTTCATGATGGAATGAGCATCAAGTTGGATGAAATTATTTGGGTTGTTGCGGTGGATAACCAACATTGGGAAGAAATGATCCATCCTAAAAAGGGTTGAAGTATAATGTAGTTTAATTTTGTGTGACTATGATATGGACAGTGTAGTTTAGCATGTTACGGAATGGAAATTGAGGGCTATAATTTAAGTTCATCTAGCATTGACTGAAAGAATACCAATTTTACCTTTCACGGTAATCTATCCAATAATATTCAATCATCTTTAGTAATGAAGGGGGAATGTTTTATGTGATAACATGGGGGTTTCAAATCTAAAAAGTGATATGGGATTGTTTTTTAAGGAATTATCAGGGTCTATGTTTGAAAATTGGATTCCAACATAATGTTTTTTGGGTCAAACAGAAATAGAATATTTATGTCTTGAGTATGAATGTGCTTCTAGTTGATAGACTGTAACACCACAAGCTTCCACGGTACGCTTCTCTTTGAATAATACAGTAGTGTGTGTTGTGCGCAACATCGAGTTCTAACACACACAACAACCAATCAAACTAGCTGTTATGAATAGTAAAACCAACTTTTTGAAATTTTATAAATTTTATCATTCAAAATGGACTTCATTTTTGAATTCAGAATATCAAAATTAGATTAGGGTGAATTTGTGGTATTTTTTTTGAAAACATTGAATTTGTTGATGAATAGTGAAAAACACGGAGGTATAGTTTAAAACCGAATTTTTATTTAAATAATTATTTTTTATTTTAATTTAATTAATGTCAAAATAGATACATAATACCTATATAAGTTCAATTTAATTCATTGGAGTTATTTGAGAATAATTTTAGATATATAAAAATGTTATTCAACTTTTCACCATCTTTTACCCACCTCCTCAGAGAATTTGCAAATTCACATAAAACATAATTTTACCACTTCTATGAGTGGAATTTCAAAAATCCGAGAGACATTGTTAATATCAAGGTGTAAAATGTGGTTCAATAAGATAAAAATATTTTTTGGTGAATAGTAACTTTTTACTTTTATTTACCACAGTTAAATGTAAATAGAGTAATTAAGGGTAAAAATGATATTATTATTATCCTAACACAGGTCCTAATTATATTGGATAAGTATAATTCGACCAAAGACAACCTTAGGAATAAAATATGAACCTATTTGGTCCATTTGGATTAGATTTGGACATTTATTATTATTTAATTCAAAGAAGAGTTAAAAGAGTTAAAATCAAAGTTTAATAACTAAAACATTTTTAATATAGGGTTATATGTAAGATAAATTCGATTATAAATATTAATTAGAAATTTAAAAATATTTTCTATATTATGGAATTTTATTTATAATTTTTAGACATTAAATAATTTAATTTATTTATGACATAATCGTTATGCAGTAATTACCAAATTAATGAAATATTAAAATAATTTATATTATAAATATCCAAAAAAATGTAATTTGAGACTTTTTATGAATTACACTAATTTTATATGTTAATATGACATGTTAGGATCTACTAAATGAATTTATTTAGAAATAATAAAGTTTTTAGAACTTAAAAAAACAATTATTAAAGAGTGTCAAAATTGACATAACGGAGTATTTAAAACAAATATTATATTATAAATTGATAATCTATTTTAAAAAATATAAGGTTCGGCCAAATGACTTAGATAAGGTTATATATATTAATAATGAACCACTTTGGGTTATCTTGGCTTGTTATAGTATATTTATTAACCATATAATATAAAAATATAAAAAGACATGGTAAATGTCAAACTATTCCACAAAGAGTTTAATATAAATGATAAGGTTAATATAGTAACCCAAACCTGTCTAAAATCAACTGGTTGAAAGGATTTCGACCCTCCCACACCTTAGACTAGATATAAGTCACTTTGGAGCCATTATAATTCGAATATGAATTTATTATAAAATAATATTTTATGTTTTTCCTAAGGTGCCCCTCACCCCTCTTATAAAAGGGCACTCCCCCTTCTCTCAAATTCATACCTTCAATGCCTTTTGGTTCGGCCAAAACCTGCCCAAATATCCTATAAACATCCCTCACTTCATCCTATAGGCCTTCCTTTAGTCATAAATCCAACTTAAGGAGCCCTTTTGATCAAATCAAAAGGAAGAACCCGAAGAAGTGGTAAAAATCTCACCACCTATTTCAAGTTCCTTTCTTCTTCCACTTCCTTTTTCTTTGTTATTTCTATTAGAAGATAATAAATCCAGTATATTATATATAATTTTATATTATTATAAATATGGTACAACCAAATTAATTATTCTATCTATCCCTTGAATGACATGTCACCATACGTGTGTACGTACGGCTTACCGTCTCCACGTCGTGGTGTAATTGTTATTCAATACATTATTATTTAGATGGGTATAATAATGATGTGTAATTTATGTAATTAATAAATATAACATGATGATGATTCTGTATATATGATACACCATAAAATTATATATTATTTTAATATCAAAAGAATGATATTGTCGCTGGTTCATACGTACGGACTACCATCACCACGAACGCGATAAGATTCATTCCCCATCATATCCATTCAAGAATAACATTCATTTGATGATTAAAAATAATGTTTAAGGACATGATATCATTCGGTAGGTTTCATGAGACAAATTAGTATCTTGGCACAAGTCCTTGACAAAATCTTATTTGTAGTCTTGGCACAAGGCCTTGACTATGTGGTTATGATAGTCTGGAATTATGCATTCCGTCATTATGAAAGTGGTTATTGATATTGCAAGTGATTATTCGACTAGTAGAATATCCATGTGAATAATTAAATGGCATTACTTCATTTTATTTTTTCCATATTATTCTAAAGTTCAAGTTTAAAAGGATTTTGTTTTAGTTTTACATTTCCTTAAATGTTTATGCTTATTTATGAAAGTTTCCACTATATTGTTATCCTTACTGAGCAATTCAGCTCACCCCTTTCTATGTTTTACTTTTCTCAGGATGTGAAGAAATATTTTATGACTGACCTGTAGGAATAATTTGAGGGGATATTATTGTGGACTATGGAAACTATGTTGTTGTAGTTTTTCACTGTATAATGTAATGTAAGACTTTGAATGTATCTAGTGTTTCCAAGGCTACTAAACTAATCTTTATTTCAAGACTTGATCTTTTATGATCATGCCAATGTTATGTAATAATGCACTAACTCTGGGTAACTGGGGTCGGGGCGATACAGTTGGTTTCAGAGGAAGTTTGGTAAAAACCTTGGAAGCTAGATTTAGATATACTCTGATTAGAGCACATACAACTAAGATGGAATTTGAGGATTAGTGTAGAAGAACTTCCTAGAGTTTTGGAATTTTAGAGATTTTGTGAGTTTTCCGAGCAATACATCCCTATCTAGATATGAGTAGGTAGAGGTGGCTCTGGCACATATATACCTAGGGGTAAAACCCAAAAACATTACTTTGATCTAGACTCGAACAGGAACTGGCGCACAACAACAGGCCTTGCTGCACTCTTGGTTACGACACTCCTGGGGGATATGCTTAGGATAATTCTAATTTTCTTTAAAAACCATTATAAAGAGTTTATGAGTATATACTTCCATAAAGAAAATATTTTTTATGATTATGGATTATATCTATAAACTGTTCAATTTATGTTAAGTGTTTTACAAGTTTGGAATTATGTATTTTGATTTATAAACTAATATAGTTTATGCCATTATTTTGAAATGGTGCCTAATGGAAGGAATGGAAACTGTATCAATGAATGCACTCCATGTAGGGATTTCCCTCCTGATCAAGATAATTATAGTGGAGCTGGTGATACAACTGGTGCTGATGAGGTAATCACTATACTGGGACAACTCACTCAGGTTATGAATAATAACCTTACCTATATAGATCACCTTGATCCGTAGTGTGGAGGAACAATGTTAGATCGATTCATGAGAAAAAAACCACCAACATTAAATGAAGGTACAAATCCACTAGTAGCTGAGCAATGGATAAATTCCTTAGAGAAAATATTCCATGCCTTGGGGAGTAGTGTAAGGGAAAAAGTTGTCATGGTAGTTTAACACCTCCCTGGAGACGCTGATCAATGGTGGTCATTGATTCAAAACTCAAAGGAAGACGATGAAGTATCAAATATGGAATGGAGGGAGTTTAGAGAGATTTTCTTTAAAAATATTTTCCTCGTGACCATCAAGTAGATATGGAAAGGCAATTTCTGAGTCTAAGGAAAAAGGAGGATGGGAACGTCACAAAGTATGAGGATAACTTCACACGGTTAGCGAGGCATGCAGCATATCATATACATAACCCAAGAAGTAAGATTTATCATTTCTTTGATGGGTTAAAACCATTTCTCCATCGAACTTTATTCTCAAAATCCTTCTCATCGTAAGAAAATATTGTCTCTTGTGCTATCAAGACAGAAAAGAATTTATATAAGTCTTACGACATTAAAGCAAAGAAAGAGAAGAAGAGATCTGATGATTAATCTAGAAATGGAAATCAGAGGAAGAAGGGAAAAGTTTAATATCCATCCTACAGTAAATGTGGGAAGAAACACCCTGGTACTTTCTTGAAGGGAACGGTAGTCTATTACAAGTGTGGTGAAAAAGGCCACCAAACTCGTGATTACAAGGGGAAGAAAGAAGCTACCAATGTTCAATACTACCATTGAAGGGATATGGGACATTATGAAAATGAATGTCCTAAGCGTTAGTGGAACTTACCTCATAAAAGTCCAAGGGATCAAGGTCAAGCTTATGCTATCACTACTACTGTGGTAGAAGCTCTAAAAGATGTGGTGGCAGGTAATTTAATGGTTTACTCAAGTTTAGAAAATGCTTTATTTGATTCTGGATCATCACATTGTTTCATATCATCTGAATCTGCTAAGAAAATTAGATATTTCCAATTTGATTTAATAAGGGAGTTGTTAGTTAAAACTCTTAAGGGATGTATCATTGCTACAAAGTTCTGTGAATCAGTTCCCATTAGAGCATATAAATGTTCTTTATCTGCTGATCTCATCATCATACCTATGATTGAGTTTGATATAATCCTCAGTATGGATTGGATTTCAGACTATGATGTGAAGATTTATTGTAAGAAGAAGGAGGTTATGATTTTTGATAATGATGATAAGGAACACCTTATCTATAGAGCATAATCATCACCACCTAATTCTTATTTAGATCCACCCATAGTAGCTCTACTAAATTCAATTATTGGGGAGGAAGATAATGAATTAACTACAGGCGAGGAAAGGAATGTTCAAATAGAGGATGTATCTATTGTGGAAGAATACATTGATGTTTTTCCAGAGGATTTACCTGGACATACTCCAGAATGAGAAATTGAGTTTTCCATTGATTTAATTCCTGTATCAAGGCCCATATCGAAGACCCCTTATAGAATGGCCACTATGGAATTAGTGGAACTAAAGAATCAACTATAGTACTTTAGTAATAAAGGATTTATTTGCCCTAGTTTTTCTCCAAGGGGAGCCCCTGTTTTTTTTGATAAGAAGAAAGATGGATCTATGAGGTTGTGCATTGACTACAGGGAGATCAATGTTATACCAATAAAGAACAAGTATCCTCTACCTCGCGTTGATGATTTATTTGACGAACTACATGGAGCTCAATACTTTTTAAAGATTGACCTTCAATCCGGATACCATCAGTTGTGTGTGAAGAAGGAAGTCATTCCGAAAATTGCATTTCGAACCAGGTACAAGCATTACGAGTTTATCGTAATGCCTTTTGGGCAGACTAACACACCATATGTTTTCATGGATCTAATGAACAGAGTTTTCAAGTAATATCTTGATGAATTTAGAGTGGTATTTATTTGTGATATCTTGGTACACTCCAAAATCTATGAAGATCATGAAAATCACTTGCACAATATATTGAAGACTCTGAGAAGAAATGAATTATATGAGATGTTTAGAAAGTGTGAATTCTGGATTCAGGAGATTTATTTTCTTGGTCATATTGTCTCCAAGGATGGAATCTCTGTTAATCCTTCTAAGACCAAGGAAATCCAAGATTGGCCAGCACCGATGAGTATAACTGCGGTACACAGTTTTATTGGTTTAGCAGGTTATTATCAACGTTTCGTCCAGAATATTTCCTGATTGGATAACCCATTAACGAATCTCACACGTAAAGTGGTTAAATTTGTTTGGAGAAAAGATTGTGAAGAATTTTTTGAAGAACTGAAGAGAAGATTAGTCAGTTCTCCTATATTTACTCTTCCATCGGGGAATGATGAGTTTGTTATTTATAGTGATTCTTCAAAGAAATGACTTGGTTGTTTCCTTATGCAGAATGACAGGGTTATTGCCTATGCCTCACAACAGCTAAAAATTCATGAGAAAAACCATCATACTCATGATCTTGAGTTAGCAGCTGTAATCTTTGCTTTGAAAATTTGGAGACATTATCTCTATAGTGAAAAATGTGAGATATATACCGATCACAAGAGTTTGAAATATATTTTCTCACAGAAAGAACTCAACATGAGGCAAAGGAGATGGCTTGAACTACTCAAGGATTATGATTACATGATACACTACCAGCCGGGGAAGGCAAATAAGGTGGAAGATGCTTTGAGTAGAAAGGATCATGGAGTTTTGAACAAGATGAGAGTTGAAAGGGATCCTATTTTCATTGATCTAGTGAGGATAGATACGGGAATTACCATGGAAGGTGAACCATCAATACTTTTTCAAACGGTTGCCAAACCATATTTACTAGAAATGGTAAAGAGTTCTTAGAACGATGATGAAGAATCTCAAAAGAAGATTAAAGCTATAAATTATGGGAGATTGGGTGACTTTGTGTATGAAGATGGAATTTTTGAAATTTGGGAAGAGAATTTTTGTTCCTGATATACCTGATCTAAAAACGTAATTGTTGGACGATGCTCATTGTTCCAATTTCCCTATACACCCTGAGAGAACCAAAATGTATAGAGATTTGAAGGAACATTTTTGGTGGGACAACATGAAGTGGGAGATTGTTGATTTTGTGTCAAGATGTGTGGTTTTTCATCAAGTGAAAGCTGGAAGGCAACAGCCTGGAGGAGTTATGCAACCTATTCCCATACCTGAGTGGAAATGAGATAATATAATGATGGACTTTGTCATGGGACTACCAAAGACTCCAAGAATGAATGATGCAATATGGGTCATTGTTGATAGTCTTACCATGTTAGCACATTTTCTTGCTATAAGAGAAGATTTACCACTTGAACGATTAATAAGAATATATATTAATGAAGTTGTAAGACTTCATGGAGTACCACTATCCATTTTTTTGATCGTGATCCCCGTTTTACATCATGATTCTGGTAAATTATTCAGAAATCCCTGGATAGAGAACTTTGTTTGAGCACTGCTTACCACCCCCAAACTGATGGACAATCAAAATGTCATATTCAAACCTTAGAATACATGTTGAGATCATGATCACTTGACTTTAAGGGTATGTAGGATCAGTATTTTCCTCTGGTGGAATTTTCCTATAACAATATCTTCCATTCAAGTATTCAGATGGCACCATATGAAGCGTTATACGGAAAGAGATGTCGCACACCAACCTGTTGGGATGACGTTGGTGAAAGAAAACTAGAAGGCCCAGAACTGGTGGAGGAAATGATGGAAAAGGTAAAGGTAATCCAAAACCACATCAAAGCTTCTCAATGTAGGAAGAAGAGGTATTCTGATAACGAAAGGAAGGATTCAGAATTTCAGGTAGGAGATCATGTTTTCTTGAAGGTATCTCCATGGAAGGGAGTTATACGTTTCAGTAAGAAAGGTAAATTGAGTTCAATGTACATCAGACCCTTGGAAATTCTATGACGAATTGGGGCTGTAGCTTACCGTTTGGAAATTCCATCAAATCTCTCCCGAGTTCATGATGGGTTCCACGTATCACTGTTGTGAAAATACATGCCTGACCCAATGCATGTACTCACCTATGAGGAAGTAGAACTGGAACCTGATCTATCTTGGTGCGAAGATCCCATTAGGATTTTTGATACCAGAGAACAAGTGTTGAGAAACTAGATGACTCGTCTGGTAAAAGTATTATAGAGAAACCATAAGATGGAAGAGGCAACGTGGGAACCCGAGGAACTTATGATGAAGAAACACCGAGTATTTTTATGCAGTAATATTCTTGAAATTTCTAGGAAGAAATTATTTGAAGGAGGGGAGAATGTAACACCTCAAGCTTCCACGGTACGCTTCTCTTTGAATAATATAGTAGCGCGTGTTGTACGCAACTTCGAGTTCTAACACACACCACAACCAATCAAACTAGCCGTTATGAATAGTAATACTAACTTTTTGAAATTTTATAAATTTTATATTTCAAAATGGACTTCATTTTTGAATTTGTAATATCGAAATTAGCTTAAGATGAATTTTTTGGTATTTTTCAAAAAACATTAACTTTTTGATGAATAGTGAAAAAACACCGAGTTATAGTTTAAGACCAATTTTTTATTTAAATAATTATTTATTTTATTTATATTTAATTAAGCTTAAAATAGATACATAATACCTATATAAGTTTAATGTAATTCATTGGAGTTAGTTTAGAATAATTGTAGACATATAAAACTTTTATTGAACTTTTCACCATCTTTTAGCCACCTCCTAAGAGAATTTGAAAATTCACATAAAACATAACTTTACCTCTTCTGTGAGTAGAATTTTGAAAATCTGAGAGACACAATTAATATTAAGGAGTAAAATGAGGTTCAATAAGATAAAAATAATTTTTGGTGAATAGTAACTTTTTTACTTTTATTTACCACTGTTAAATGTAAATAGGGAAATTAAGGTTAAAAATGATATTATTATTACCCGAACACATGTACTAATTATATTGAATAAGTATAATTCGACCAAAAAAACCTTAGGCATAAAATATGAACCTATTTGGTCCACTTGGATTAGATTAAGACATTTATTATTATTTAATTCAAAGAAGAGTTAAAAGACTTAAAATCAATGTTTAATAATTAAAACATTTTTACTATAGTGTTATACAGAAGATAAATTCGATTATAAATATTTATTAGAAAGATAAAAGGATTTCCTACGTAATGGTATTTTATTTATAATTTTTAGTCATTAAATAATTTAATTTATTTATGACACAATGGTGGTGCAGTAATTAACTAATTAATGAAATATTAAAATAATTGATATTATAAATATCCAAATAAATGTAATTTCATACTTTTTATGAATTACACTAATTTTCTAGGTTAATATGACATGTTAGGATTGATTAAATGAATTTATTTAGAATTAATAATTTTTTTAGATCTTTATCAAAAATCAATTATTAAATACTATCAAAATTGACATAAAGGAGTTTTTAAAACAAATATTATATTATTAATTGATAATCTATTTTTCAAAATATAATGTTCGAAAAAACCACTTTTATAAGGTTATATATATTAATAATGCACCACTTGGGGTTTCTTGGCTTGTTATAGTATGTTTATCATCCATATAATATAAACATACAAAGAGACATCGTAAATGTCAAACTATTCAACTAAGAGTTAAATATAAATGGCATGGTTAATATAGTAACCCAAACCAGTATAAAATATATTTTTTGAAAGGATTTTGACACATCCCCACCTTATCCTTGAAATAAGTCACTTGGGATCCATTATAAACAGAATATTAATTTATTATAAAATAATATTTTAAGTTTTTCTTAAGGTGCCCCTCACCACACTTATAAAAGGGCACTCCCCCTTCTCTAAATTTCATACCATAAAAGCCTTTTAGTTCAGCCAAAACCTTCCCAAATATCCTCTAAACTTCCCTAAATTCATCATAGAGTCCTTCCTTTAGTCATAAAGCCAACTTAAGGATCCCTTTTGATCAAATCAAAAGAAAGAACCCGAAGAAGAGGTAAAAATCTCAAAACCTCTTTCAAGTTCTTTTCTTCTTCCACTTACTTTTTCTTGGTTGTTTCCATTCTAAGATAATAACTCCAGTATATTATTTATACTGTGATGTTATTATAAATATTTTACAACCAAATTCATTATTCTATCCATCCCTTGAATGACATGTCATCATACGTGCGTACGTACGGATTACCGTCTCCACGTCGTGGTGTAATTGTTATTCAATACATTATTATTTTATGGGTATAATAATGATATTTAATTCATGTAAATAATAAATATAACATGAGAATGATTCTTTATATATGATACACTATCCAATTATATATTATTTTAATATCAAAATAATGATATTGTCGTTCGTGCGTACGTACGGACTACCGTCTCCACGTACGCGATAAGATTCATTCCCCCTCGAATCCATTAAAGGATAATTTTTATTTGATGATTAAAAATAATGTTTAAGGACTTGATATAATTCTGTATATGAATAAGATACAATCTATGGATAAAAAACATGGCTTATGTAACAAAACATATAAAGGAAAACGAGTAAGTGAACACCCCAAACGACGATAATACGAAAATATTATTAATAAAGAAATATTAAAAGATCTTATATGATATCATATTTATGTATATGATTATTTTATAATTTAATAACAGTGATTTAACTATTATAGAGTAGTTTAACCTACCCTCTACCAAGAAAAAGTACAAGGTAAGGGTTTATTTCACAATCTCTTCATTATCCGAGGTTGTTTATATTAAATTATCTACTGAGACCTCTTTATCAACCACATCCATGTTTCTTAAAAATGTGTTTCAAAACATTATTAATAGTTTATAGAATATGGGTTAAAGTCATTTATACCCTTGTTTAACTTTTTATAAGATTTTTATAAAGGAATCTTTCCGTCGTTTTCCAAACAAGGTCCTTTTTAACATTTTCGACAGAATTAAGGTAAGAATGTTTTTTAACATATACAGTGGGTGTGGGTATTTTACACCATTATAAAATTATCAGAGCTTCCCTTAAAAGTCTATAATAATATTTTCAATGTAAATGGTTTCTTTTATAATTATGTGACTTTTAAATGATTTCAACAAAGAGATATTTCTCTCAAATAGTTTTGATTTAATCTATGTCAACATCCTTTGATGGATTTTAAGATTATTTGCAGTTGATTTATTATGATACAAAACTTCCATATTGTATTGAAGGTTTTGTGATATGTTTGACTCTAGATGTGTTATTTTTATACCATTCATGGTTTATGGATAAAGTATTGACATTTCGTATGCTAGTTTTAATACAAATGTTTATGTTATGTTTAAACCTGTTCATATGAGGAATGCATTAGACATAGTAAGTGACGGGTGGAGACCACTACAGCTCCTCGATGGATCGGTAGGTCTCATGAGACAAACTAGTGTCTTGGCACAAGGCCTTGACAAAATCTTATTTGTAGTCTTGGAACAAGGCCTTGTCTATGTGGTTATTATAGTCTGTTATTAGGCTTTCTATCCTTATGAAAGTGGTTATTCATATTGCATGTGATTATTCGACTAGTAGAATATCCACATGAATAATTAAATGGAATTACATCATATTATTTTTGCCATATTATGCTAATGTTCAAGTTTAAAAGGATTTTGTTTTAGTTATACATTGCCATAAATGTTTATGTTTATTTATGAAAGTTTCCGCTATATTGTTATCCTTACTGAGCATTTGAGCTCACCCCTTTCTATGATTTATTTTTCTCAGGATGTGAAGAAGTATTTTATGACTGACCTGCAGGGATAGTATGAGGGGATATGAGTGTGTAGTGTGGAGACTATGTCGTTGTTGTTTTTCACTTTATGATTTAATGTAAGACTTATGAATGTATCTAGTGTTTCCAAGGCTACTAAACTAATCGGACCATCGTGACCTGATCTTTTATGATCATGCCAATGTTATGTAATAATGCACAGACTCTGGGTAACTGGGGTCGGGGTGTTACACAGACCCTTTTGTGGGTGAGTTATGAAAAGACAAATTGGGGTGTATTAATGCATACTCAAGAAACTAAAACCTCTGATTGATAGACCCTATATTGGGTGACTTATGAAAAGACAATTTGGGGCATATCAATGCATAGTCAAATGAAGGTGTCCTCAAGAATCTGACTTTCTATTTCCAATGGCGGGAGAAAGATTATAGAGATTCATATTTCCACAGACACAAAGTTTGTTTGTGGAAGGAAAGTACCTGAATATAGAGGGAACATTTCATATAAAATTTACCCAATAATAGGGATAAATGTTTCCCAATGTAGTTTTGACCCATACATAGGATAGTGGATTTATTTTTCAATTGAATTTGGTCCCAAGACATAGGATCCCAGAATTGTTAAGTATATCTTCAAAGAAATAATCAAGATGAATGTAGTTCTAGGAAATATTCCCCACACTGATCACATTCTGGTGTGAAGAAGGGTATTTTTTAATACAATATCAAAGATAGGGGGAGAACCCATTTTGGACCCTCTTATATAGATCTGACTTCTACATAAGAGAGTGGGAGAATTTTTGTATGATGGGTGAACCAAGATGTAGGATCTAGGAATCACTATGAATCTCTTCAAAATGAAAATAAATCCATACATAGTTCTTGATATTACATCATGGAAGATACATCAACCATGAATTTTAACATCATGCAGTAAGGATGTTTGGTGTGCCTTTTAAAGAATTTCTTCAAGGACCATGGTTAACCTGAAATGAACTAACATGCATTGATCGTGCAGGGAATCCTTTCTCAAAACTCCTAATACCACGTGAACAAATCTCAGTGTGAGAAACAATGAGTGGAAAAGATATATTTCATCACATAGAGGAAATTAAAACAAAGAACATGGGCATTTTGATCTTTTGATGGATATACCATGATGTAGGAGCTATAATCACAATGTATGTATTCAAAGAAATAATCAATTTGTATGTACCTCTAGTTTTTTAATACATAATAAGAGGAACATTAAACATGCAGTTTTTCATCATGCAGTAATGGTGAATATTTATTATAATTTTAGTTCATACATATAGGATCATAAATCATGGAAATGATGAGTGATATAAGGAATACTGGTTCAAGGATGTTCCGACATACATCATATATGAAGGAGGAAATTATAAACCATGATCTTAGGGGTTCTAAAATTAGGATAAGTGGTAAGGTAAAAAATGAATTATCAAGGACCATGTTCAAAAATTATTTTCCAACATGCTGTTGTTTAGGATTAGGGAGATAGAAGAGGTCTCTCCTAAATAAAAATGTTCCTCTGGTTGGAAATACCTTATTGTGGGTGACTTATGAAAATCCAAACTGGGGTGTATTAATGCATAGTCAAGCAACATAATCCTTTGGTTGAAAATCCCTTTTCGTGGGTGACTTATGAAAATCCATTTTGGGTGTATCAATGCATAGTCTAATGAAGGTGTCCTTAAGAATTTGACATTCTATTAATGATATCCAAGGAAAGCTTATAGAGATCTGAAATTTCCAAGGACAGGGAGTTTGATGTGTGTAAGGAATTTGTCTGATCACAAAGGGAGTTTTTGGATTGTCATTTTCCATAGAGTGTGAAGTCCCTTGGATAGATCTTTGTTTTTTAAATAAAATAGTGGCATTTATCTACTTCATGGTTGATCCTAGGACATAGGGGCCATGCATCACTATGTATATCATCAAAGTGAAGAGCAATATATCTGTAGTTTTAGAATGGATGTTTGGAGGGATACCAAAACCAAATATTATGATCCTCTCATACAAGAATATAAATATTATATAGTTTTACAAAATACAACAAGGATGCGAACCCAACAATTTTACGTCATGCAGTGAGGATGTTTTCATACAGTGTAATGTCTTGTGACTAGAATTTTGGGATATGTAGTTTAGATTTGAATATCTTGGAATATAGTTTCTTGTAGTTTTTGGAGGTATGACAAGGACCATGTGTTTTTCCTTTTATGGTCTTTCATCCAGGACCTAAATGTCATTCAATTTATCATTATATGACAAGGATGTTATGTGCCTTTTAAGTTTATGAATACAATACCATAATGCCATGTAGTTTAACTTAATGTAGTAAAGATAAAGGAAACCATTTAGTTTTACATCTTATGGAAAGGAAATTTTGGTGTTCCTTGTCCAAGCATCCAGGACCATGTGTGATATATAGTTTAACATCATTCATAAAAGACTTGGTATTTTGCAGTTTATCATAATGCAACATGGATAAAAAAAACTGTGCAGTTTAACATCATATAGTGAAGATGATTTAGTGTTCCTTTTTTTGTTGTTTCATTTGGTAATGTGTGCCTTATGTAGTAACATCGTTAAAACAATATGTGGAATCATGTAGTTTATCATCTTGTAACATGGATGATCGTGTATTTATAACATGATGTATTTCTTGAGATATATATTTTTTTGTAGTGGTTGTAACAAGGTATCTATCAATTAATATTAGGGAATAAGTTCCATTAGAGTGTACCTTATGTATAGAATAAGGTCCCTCCCACTTTGGCTCATGTTTTGGAGGCTTCTTCCCTAGTATCATTAGGATCATGAGGACTAGTATGAGTTCTCCTTAGTGGAATGAGAGGAGGTGAACTTTCTTGTTAAAATCTTGTGTTGTCTGATTATGGTGGACTTCAATGTGGTGAAAGTTAGGTAGTCTTTTCTCCTTGAGTTATCCAAATTAATACATCAACTTTTGGGATTTCTTCTCTATGGATAGTTGGTCACATGTGGAAATGTGACGTGAGTGAAATTGGACCTCATTGGGTAGTACTGCTTCTATTCTATATACCAAAAAATATGGGGCCACTCGTATGGAGATGCAGGTTATAGTCATATAGGCCCACATGGTAGTCCATATCTTCTCAGGGAAAGACTTATTGTATTTATCCACTATATTCTATATATTGTTTTATAGGTTCTTGTTGAAGTCCTCTATCTATCCATTAGTTTCTACATGATAGTGAGATAAATGTTTAGATTTGATATTATAATCTTGGTATAGCTTATCCAACTCAACATAATAGAAATTCGTTCCATTTTTTATCAGTATTTTTTTTGGGATACAAAATTTGGTAATGATGTTAGATTTCATGAAGCTGGAAATGATTTTGGTCCTCACTTATTTGAGAGGTATTACTTTATCCCATTTGGAGAATAAGTTAGTAGTAGTGAGGATACATATGAACTACTTATCCATAGATGAAGGATATAAACCTGTAACATCCATTACCCACATGGAAAATAGCTTGGAGTATTTTTCTATATGTAGCAACTCCAGGGGTTAATGGATGAAGTTGAAGTGAACTTAAAAGGACTGACACTTCTTGGTGAATTTGGTGCATTCCTACATCATTGAAGGATATAAATATCCAATCCTTCTCATTTTATTCGATAGCCTGATCCCTAAATTGTGGGAACCATAGGATCCTTTATGTACTTATTTCAGGATAGAAGCAGTCTATTCCCCATAAATACAAATTAGATGAAAACCATCAAATCCTTATTTATATAGGTCTTTCTTTTGATTTGGGCTTTTATAAATAGAAATTTTTTAACTCGTCTTCAAATTTTATATTTTATAGCTTTGTTCGATGAGAGAACTCCTTTTTGAAGGTTATCTATAATGGGTATCATCCAATAATTTGTAGGATCATCTAGTTTAGGGATGGAATTAACGTTGTTAATTTATTCTAAGTTAACATGAAAAAAGGTTGTACCATTCAGTGGTGGATAGTGATGATGACGGTTTCATCCCAATCTGGGGTCTTCAAAATCCACGGATACATTTTCGATCACATTGGTCTTGAAATTAATTGATTTTGGGATGTGATTCAATGTCAGAACTAAGGGTAATTATACCATTAGTCTATGGTCATAGTCAATAAGGGGGATCAGGTCATCCTTTATAATGGTACAATAATCATTGATTATCCTGATTACTAATTCTGAATCGCCTTTAACATTCATGTGGTCCACATGTATTTGAAGTGTCTGTTCTAGAACTGCAATGAGGGCTTGATATTCCACATCATTGTTTGTACATCCTTTTGAAAAAAGGAAGAAGTATGATAATACTATCTATGTTGGAGATGTGAGCATGAATCCTAACCCAACTTTGTTGATCTTGGTGTCTTCAATTCTCTTCCCTGTTAGGATTATGGATGCATTGTCAAAATAAATCTCCCATATTTGGGGGCCCTCTTGAATAGATAATATCTCTTCATTGGAAAATTTGGTATTCAAAGACATTGTTTCTATTGATGGATGTTCATCAAGGTAATATGCTAAATCACGTCCTTCTACCACTTTCATAGGCACGAATTGGATGTTAAACTATTGTAATATAATCGCCCACCATGTGAAACATCCAATAACTATAGGACATTTGGGGATGTATTTGAGTGGGTTGTTACGAGAGACCAAATAGACCTTTTGGTGTTGTGGGTATTTCCTTATCTTCTAAACCAAGAAGATTAATTCTATTATTCTCTTCTCAATATCTAAATAATGAGTCTCAGTGTCGATCATGGTTCGACTGAGATAATAAAGGAAATTTTCATTACCACAACCAATTTTTAGATTGAGGAAGGAACCTGGTGATTGTTTCAAGGATATCACATATAAAATGTTTGGTTTCCCCTCAATAGGTTTCATTAACACTAGAAGACTCAAGATATATTTTTTTTGGATGTCAAATGCATCATTACAGTCATCATTCCACTGATATGTGACCCCATTTTCATCAACCTAATGATGGTAAAAAACTTACCTATGAGGTTTTCATTAAAGTGAAAAATATAGGTATGGTGTCCCTATAATCCACTAAACTCTTTGATGTCTTTAGGAGGTTAAATATTGAGAATAATTTTTTTTAATTCTTGGGTTGACTTTGATTCCATGATGGTATCTGAAAAATCCTTGAAATTTCCCTAAGGTACCCATAAAAGAATATTTCATGGTGTCAATATTCACGATATGATATTTTTATTTTATTGAAGATGGTCTCAAGATCAACTATGTAGTCATAATTTTATTGATACATAACCACCAAATATTTGATTTAGCATTAGAAAGACTTCCCCAGGAATGGTTTGAAGATATGATGCATGGCATGTTGATATGTATAACTCATATTATTTAAGCCAAATGGAATTACCCAATATTATAATTCTCACTAGGGAAATAAAAGTGGTGTCTTATTCATCTTTTTGGGACATTATGATTTGATTATAACCTGAATATCCATCCATGATGGATAGGTATTGATATCCAGTTGTTGCATCAATCAGTAGCTCTGTCACTGAGACTATAAAATCATCTATTTGATAGTGCTAGTTGAGATCTCTTAAGTTGATATAGACCTTGATTTTCCATTTATTCTTATTTACCAAGACTATTTTGGCTAACTATTTCAGATATTGGAATTTTTGAATAAAATTTTATTTGATAAGCTCGTCAACTTCATCCTTAGTTTTGGAGGCATGAGTCAGGTGCGTCCTTCTGGATGCTTGGATGTATCCCTGATGATTTTTTAGAAAGCCTAGGTGGTGAGTCGCCACCTAAAGATTGAGGCCTATAATTTCTATGTAATTTTCGGTGATCATATCCTTATTTTTATTTAGGAAGGAAGTATATACCTCTTGTTCTTTGAAATATATGACCACACTAATTAATGTGGGTCATGAGTCCTTTGTCCTCAGGTTTATTATCTCGATTTCATAAATGGTGGTAGAGTAACCTTCCTCAAATTTTAGAGGGGAATCTCTGAGGTATTCCTCATATTCCTCCTTTTCTCCTTATTCTTCTTCCACTTCCTCCTTACCATTAGGAGGATTATGAGATTAATAAAATTTCTCATATTTAAGAGAGAAATTTATACTTTGACATCTAAAAAGGGAAGTTGATTCTTCTTACCCAACTAATGATGTGTGGTTTATTTGAATCTCTAATGGAAATATATGGGAAAAATAGTTAGTATCTTCCTTATCTCTTGGTTTCATAGCCATAAATTCTGAATCTGCTGATAAGGTAGTGATTTTTTGATGCTTGGGGGATGGAATAGGGGAATTTTCATATGATCTTTTACCACTTTTTGAAGAGTCAGTGATAATTTTAGCTCAGTCGAATTAGTTTTCATGAATGAGATCATGAAATTTATTGAATATGATTCTGAATTTTGGCACATTCCTTCAATTTGATTGATGGGTAGCACATATTCTTCACTGAGCTATTTTAAGGGTCTGGATACATTCTTTTCTAGACCATTAAAGGTAGTGACTTGAGCAACACCACCAGACATGGTTTTTTCCCTTCCCTTATATATAATCCAACATTGATATATTGTGATTTTCTATAATAAAATGGGGCTTTATCACCATTAAACATCCTAATTTGACCATTAATTCAATATATGAGGAATTAGTGTTATGATGGTGATACAACCAAGTCATTCATAGTAGAATGTTGAAATCCATATCTCACCAAAAAATCTGAAATTATAATTCAAATATGAGGTCCCAACACTGGGGAGTGATTTTGGTAGTTTTTTTGAGATAAATGGCTCAAATTGTGTGAATATTTGAGGGGAGGATGTCCCCTTTTATAATTGAGGTGAGTTCCACACTTGTAATATTTTATAATTTTAAAATAATATTAAGTCATAATATAAGAAAAATGTTCCAAAATGATTCATATTAGAAGTAGATAACATTTAGGATGAAATAAAACCAACCAACTGGGTTTTATAAAGTTTATATTTCATTTTAACAGTTATCTTTTTAGATTTACCTCTGTAAACTTGTTTTAACAATAATTACGATAACCACTATTCCATTCTTAAGCATTTATAATTTTAATTATAAGTTAAAATTTGAAACACGAATGGAAAATTTATGAATTTGTCGACCATTTATCATCATACTTGTCCTCTTTATAGGTATTTATGATTTTTCAATAATTTTATTAGATAATATTTTTCAAAAAATATCATTAATATCATTTTTGTCATTATTCATTTAATTTGACATTAAATACATCATGAAAAATATTTAATTAAAATATAATCCTTTAAAACATCAATAATACATTATTATAAACTATAGATTTTTTTTGAACAATAATTCTTCTGAAAAACATTAGTTTTTTATGTTTTTAAAAGTAGTTGCATTGATTTTCCACTGCCTGCACCTGCACTATGTCAATGTTTTATAAGAGCTTAAGTAAATTATTTTATCACTAAAAATTTAAAAAAAATTACCAATATAGATAAATAACTAATATTTAAAATAAATATTTTAAACCAAATATACCCTCATTTTATCATTATTAAAAAATATTAGATATATTAAAGACAAGAGAGTGACATTTTGTATTTATTTTCTTCTTAAAATAACATAAGGGTCAATATCAAAGTAAAATAGAACCAAGTGGCCATATTTTCGTGACATGGATGAACAAGTCTAAAATAAATTTATCCAATATGATAAAGGAAATTTTTATAGAAATTTTCTATCCATATCCCAATGTTTTAACCATGTTTTACCCATTTACCCTTACTAAGGTGACAAACATTCACCAAGGTTACAATTCTTAATAACCAAAAATAAAAGGGAATTTACCAAAATAAAACCTCCTTACTAAAAATATGAAATATTTTTTTACTATTCAATTCATATAATTGTAATAATTTAACTTAAAATTAAAACTACAAATCACTATGAAATTTATTTTTCTAAAGAATGTTTTTTCTTAAATATAAATGATTTCATACCAAAATAGAGTATAAAATTAATTAAAATGACATTAATTGGATAATTCACAATATTAATTAAATTATTTTAGTTTTTAAACCATTTAAAATTAAATTTAACTTTTTAAATTTTATAAACTTTAATAAATTTTTTCAATAAAAATATGTATTTTTAACTATTTTTCAAAAAATCAATCTTTTTGGAAAATTATCAAAAACATACTCTAATAAAATTATAAAATTATAATTTAAAAAATTAATTTAATTTTTTCAAATAAATTCTCTAGAATTTAAATAAATTATTGTATTATTTTGCTCTTAAAAAGCAATAAAACCCATTTTTCAAGGAAAAATATATTTTTGAAGTATATAAGGAATTTACTAAAAATTGAGCGTTTATTCATCAATATATTTGATCTATCTAAAACCATTATATATAATTTTCAAAATTTGATTATTCCTATTCATAATTATAGTTTTAATAGTTATTGTATCGCGGTAAATTTAAACTCAGTGTTGTGTTTGACAAAAGTTATCAAATAAATCAAATTTACTTTAAAATATATATTTTAAAATATAACAGTGTTACATTAAACAATTGTTATAAGAATTTTTCCATTGAAATTATATCACTCTTATATAAAAATTTGAGGATACTCATCATATCCATGGGATCCCATATATCTTTCTCAAATTTATGGTTTCTCTAGAAAACTTTTACCATATGAGTGGAATTTCTTTGTATCACATTATATCTATGATCTAGAATCTCCACTATTATTCCTAATAAGATATATATTTCTCTGGTGATACAAACACTGAGTTTAGTAGATGTTATGTATTTGGTATTTACTTCCTCGAGAGAGATACAAGTAACAAATCATAAACTCGAGAGAGATTTGGTGGAAGCGTCAAGAGATAAGTTATTATCCTTAAATGAATAATAATTACATAGAGAATGATATATCTAGAACTAAGATTTCCCTTATTTCTCAATCTCAGAACCATTTTCCTTGGAGATATTCATAAGAATAACTTTTCACCAAAATCTAACTCTCTATCTCACTGATGATTTTCACCATAATTGTTTTTGACTCTGAGTTTCCCTTATGAGCTATTGAGTGGCTCTAATATTCTCATCCATTTCCTCATATAGGTTGGGTCCCAATATATTTTTATCTAACTTCAATCCCTCACATTAGAGTTTTACACTGCATTCCATATATGCTGTTATAAATATCCATCATAATACTCTTGTGAAAGATATTGTTGTAAGAAACTTCGACCAAAGGAAGGCGTTAACCCCAACCACCCTTTAAATCCATAACGAAATATCTCAATATATATTTAATAGTTTTAATAGTCCTCTCATAATAATAATCTATCTAAGGATGATAATTAGTAATAAAATTTTACTATATATCTAGATCTTGATAGAGACTTCACCAAAACAAGTAGGTAAACCTCATATCCCTACCAGATATAATATAATGTGCTACTCCATGAAACCTTACCACTTCCTTAATATATATTCTATAAAGTTGATCAAGAGATAAATATTATCAGATAGAAATTAATAGTTATGACTTTTTAAGAATGTAAACAATAACCCAAATAGAATTATACCCTTTTGATGAGGCTGATAAAAAAATCCATGGTGATGCTTTCTCATTTCCATTATGATGTGGGTGATGTTTTTAAAAATCCTTTAGACTTAAATCTCTCAGTTTTAACGTACTGAATACCTAGAACCAATATAAACACTCTTAAATATTCATTTTCATATTATCCACCCATAAATACTCTTTTAGATTTCTATACATCTTCATACTTCTGAGATAAATAGGGAATGATGAACTATGAGCTTAATCCAAATACTCTTTAATCAAGCCTGGTACTAATGGGACAAATACCCAATTTCTAAACATTATTTTTCAAACATTATCATGGTTTAACTCATGAACAACCCTCACATTCTTCTATAATTTCACATCTTCATTATAAACCTTCTATATGTTCTCATGTATGGATGGTTTAACATTTATCTAAAAAATATAAGATAATTCCCCTTTTCAAGTGATTTCTTTAACCTTATTTTAGAAATACATAAATATTGGATATCTTTCAATCCTAATTAAAGAAAAACTAGCATGGTCTTTTTGACTAAGAGCATCATCCACCTTATTTTCCTTCCTAGGATGGTTATGTAATAATAAATTGTAATCACTAATCAAATACAACCATATTAATTAGAAAATATTCAAATATTTCAATGTAAATATATATTTAAGATCTAATGGTCAGTATATATATCACACCATTCAAGATATATATAATTCCTCTATATCTTTAATGAAAAAAATAACACTGCCATCTCTAAATAAGGAGTTGGGTTATTTTTCCATAAATTTTTAATTGGAGAGAGGCATATGTTATCACCATGTCATTCTTCATGAGGACACATCCCATTCCCTTCTTTGATGAATCACTGTAGATCACAAACCCTTATCCAATTCTAGGTAGTGTAAGCACATGTGTATTTTCCCAAATATTATTTAGTTCTTTAAAATTATCATTATGTTTATCTATCTATAAGAACATAAACCCCTTTCGAGTCAACATGGTGATTAGATTAAATAGTTATAGTAAATCAATCAAAAATTATTGGTAGTATCCAGCAAACCCAAGAAAATGATGGATTTCAGTTATCATGGTTAGTATACGCCATTTCATAATAACATTATTCTATTAAGGATCAATTGATATACCCTCATGTGAGATTATATGACCCACGAATGAAACATTATGAAGACAAAATTGACACTTGTTAAATTTAGCATTCAATTTCTCCTTCCTCAGGGTCTTTAGCAAACTTCTCAAATGTTACACATGTCCTTCCTTTCTATTTGAATATATAAGGATATCATCAATACATTCTACCAAAATTTGATCAAGTTAATTTCTAAAGACACTATTCATTAAATCAATGAATATAGTAGGATATTTGTTAAGTCCAAATGGAATTACTCTAAATTCATAATGAACATACCTTGTATGAAAGGTTTTCGTGGGTATATTCTCCTCCTTGATCTTTAGCTTATGATATCTAGATCAAATATCAATCTTTAAAAAATATAGATCTCCTTGAAATTTATCAAATTCGTCATTGATATGAGGTAGAGGATGCATATTATTATTAGTGATCCTGTTAAGTACATTATAATCAATGAAACGATGAATTGAATCATCTTTCTTCTGAACAAAAAGAATTTTTACACCCCAAGGTGAATCAATTGGTTAAATGAATCCCTTATATAGATTATTTTGGGGTTACTTCTCTAATCATTTCAACTAAATCAAGGAAAGTCTATGTGGAGTTTCTAAAATAGTTGTATCACTAGGTATGAGTTTTGTTGAAAACTCAACAACACAATTCAAGGGATGATTAGGTAATTAATCAGGAAATATATCAGAATATTTCTAAAAAATATGAACCTTTTCAATTTTTAGTTTCCCTCTAACCATTTGAGATAAATATACCTCATGAATAGGTATAAAAACTTAAATTATGTAATTATTTTCTATTTGTTGTTCAATTTTATCTTCACGCTGATAGGAAATTGATGGTTGATTCATAATATCAAATGTAACTTCCCTTAATTGAAAATTGATATGGGATTTATACTGAGAGATCCAATCCATACCCAAAATTACATCAAATTTAACTATAAGAATACAAAAAATATTCACCGGAAGATAATTCCCTCAAACTTATATGGGTGAGTAGCTATAGATTTGAGATACAATCATCCTACCATAAAAGATTTAATCACCTTATCAATATCTAATCATTGAAGTGATGATGTGATACCCTTAAAATAATTCTTCAAATATAAAAGATGCGGTAGTGGAATCATATAAAATATTTTCAATCCTAGATTAGATGATAAGTGTACCTTTCACCATGACAGTAGGAACTTACACTAATGTTATAGTAATGGAATAAGCATAGGCTTATCTCCTTAGAACCATCTATGGTATGTTCCCCTAACATTTGGGGAATTGGTTGGAATAGTTACTCATCTGATTATAGTTAAAGCGTTGTATTTCGATAGCTTATCCCTTACCCTTACATTCATGAGAATGAAATTTTTAATCAAACATGAAGTAAATTCCCTCTCCTTTCAAGAATGTGCCATATTTTTTCCTTCCATAAGTATCACATGTTGAAAAATTCCCTTTTATCGTCTTCCCCTTATCCATTTTTTCTAAGTTATCTTCTTCTTATCTGGATTTCCATTGATTCCATAAGACTCGGAGAATTCATTCTCTATCTTGATAGAACATGATGTCTTATCACCATATGATGCGAATTGTTTGGAGACTATTTTCCTTAAAAGGATTAGATTAATCCCATTAAATAAATTTTCAATCATACATTTTGGATTATGTACATAGTTCAAAGAATTCCTTCAAACCATGTAGTGTTGGATTCATACATAGAAACATTTTCCTCCTACATTTTCTTAGAATGAAGAATTTTCTCTCCATATCACCTCATTGTTCACGAGGAAAATATTTTTCCAAGAAAAATATCGTAATATCCTTCCAATTCATGCTCTCTATTTCTTCCACATCCATAGTGTTTTAAATAATTTATCATAACTGATCTGCATCCTCTATGAGACAATAATCTATCATGAATAACTTATCTCATTCATTATTTCCCAGAGAGAGAAATGTATTTTCTTATGAAATTATCCATTTTTCATATACAAATGGATTTTTTGTTCCATTGAATGATGGAGGTGGTTGTCACATGAAACAATCTAGCTTTGTTCAACCGCATTATAGATCAGTAGGGTGCTCTATGTGGGAAATGTTATTAGTGATAAACTAAGTCAACTACAACATTATTATTATAATATTTTTACTACCCATTTTAACTCCAACTAAAAATTATTTATCTTTCATGAGAGGGAAATCCCAACAATGATTACTTACATTGATACAGCTTCTATTCCATCTAAAGAAAACTATTTCAAAAAAAATTATATACACTATATTTTATCATAATATTATGAATCATAATATATAATTTTAAACTAGTGAAATACTTAACAAAATTTAAAATGTTATGAATAACTAATATTAGAATCATAAACATAGATTCATTAAGATTATTCTAAAATCATTAAAATATTTTTACATATTCAATAATGGTTTTTAATGAAAATTTGAATTAACCCAAACATATCCCCTGGGAGTTTCAAACTAGGTGAAAAGTAAGGGAACACTCACTATACACTATAATAATGGTCAAGATATACTAAACCAACTATTTTTAGGTTATTACCCCTATACTCATCAGTTCTAAAATCATGTCCACTTTTGAAATTGGTGTATTTATAGGAATACAACATAATATCTACATTACAAAAATTTTAGGCTATTATCCAACACATAGACTTAAACTCAAAGTTAGTCCTATGGTAATGTTACCAAATCTATGTTTTTCTAAATAAAATTCCCAATGTTTCTATTAAACTATCTTTGATACCAACTATAAAGATCCTGAACCTGGTATCCTATAGTTATTGGTTACTTTTTTTCATTGGTACTGGATACAATTGGTCACATCCAAATGGATCGAATGTTTTAGTAGTCTCAAAAAACTAGATACATACTTAATTATGACATTACATTAGAAAACATAAAATAAGACATAGTATTTTATTTTAGAACATCATTATTCCCTCTATAATTGACTTGAATATCAATCATAATACACTTCCTAGAATCTAAGAGAAAGAAAACAAAAAAAAAGTAGTGATTTCAAATGATCAACAAGGGTATGCATACATTAGAAGCTATCATGGAATAAATAAGGCATGGATATTATGATAGGAATAAATGGTGATCAAATAATACAAGATAAATTATCACATGACCATGAATATTATCCATGGTTATTATAAATATTAAAATATTCACATGGACATCAATTACAGTTTTCATAATGATGGAATGCATATTTTCCGACATCTTAAACTTATCATCAAGGCCTTGTGCTAAGTAATATATAAAAATGGGTAAGGCCTCTTCCAAATACCAAATTTTTTTATCTCATTATACCTACTAATTAATTGATGGGATCTGTAATTATGTGAACCACCGATCACTTAATAAGTCTAATAAATTCACCAAATGAATAAACAATAAAACTTAATCAATATGCCATAAATATCAATGACTAATCATATTTAAAGAACTAGAATACCAAATGTTAATACTTTACATAGTAAAACTAATCATAAACCATCCATAGAAATATGGTGGATAATATTAATAGAGTATATAATCAATAAATTAATCTATTCATCAAAGGATGTTTACAGAGATGAAAATACTTTAACAAGATCATAGGAAAATTTCTTGTGTTAAATACCCTTTCCACATTGAAATCACATATTTAAAATAAAAAAATACCAAATATTAATAATAAAATTTCTTTAAAAGTAAAATTTGAAAATTTTAAAGGAATCTTCAAAGAATTATGTGTTCGTGAATATATGAAATTTCATTCAAGTCATGTATGTTATAACAAATATTATATCAACATTTTCTGTAACAGTCAAAAGTACAACGTTTAGGAAGTGAGAAGAATATTAATTTTAAATAATTTATTAAAATTTAAAAAATAGGTAAATTTTATTTCAATAAATCATTGAATAATATTAAAAAAAATATTAAAATATTTTAAGTAAAATATGGATATGGAAGAAAAATATTCCAAATAGAGTACAAAAACAAATTTGGTTTTCCTTAAAACATTATTTTGGTATCCAAAGTACATAATGAGATGAAAATAAAAGTAAAACATAAAATTTATATAAATATATATAGGATAATAAAATATATTAGGTTTAATATAGAAATATCAAATAATTTCCTTAGTGTATACTTAAATATAAACAATCCTGAATAATGATGAGATTGTGAAAAAATCTCTTACCTCAGGTCCTACTTCTTTCATATGTGTTAATACCCCATATATAATAATTATATATTTATTATACATAAATTAAATAACCATAATAATATATATCATTACATATATGATTTACTTATAACCTTTTATTACTTATTTATTAACAATTATTTATTAAAAACATTGTTCCAAGTGATATCTGCTTTGTTTTTCACATATGTTTTAGTTTGGTGGTTTTGGTCCCTATAATTTGACCATGGTTCCATCATATACATAATTATAATAATTATATAAATATTATATATTAATTTTATATATATTTATAATCATTAATATAAGGTAGATATAGAAAAATGAATTACACTGTTTTTGGAGATGGTAGATTGTGTGTACTCAAGAACATTGTCTTCACTTTTCGATGGACGGAAAAAAGAAAGGTAAATAAAAAATCACCTATAAATAAATTATTATATAATATAAATAATATATATTAAACAAATATTTCTTTATTATTATCCATGTAAAGAGGAAATTAATAACAAATCACATTCGCTTCATGGAGGTAGCAGTCCACACATACACACGAGCAACGTTATCGTTTTTTAATGAACAAAAAGGTAAGATGGTACATATGATATTGTAATTCCATAAGGATAATTATTTCATAAATATAATATATAAACATTAAAAACATCATAATAACCATCCATGAATGATGGTGATGGAAAATTAATTTTGTCGCTACATGGAGGCAGTGGTCTATACGTACACGTGAGTGATACTTTCACTTCCCATTTGATGGAAAATTGAGTGAATAATGGTGGTTTCATAATAATAATAAGTATTTACTATATTTATGATACTTAATTTTTTATTTTACTATAAATACCATATATTAAGATGATTTAAAATTATAAGTTAAAAAATAAAGAGATCAGTTAAGGCGATTATCTCTTCTTTGAAAAAACTCCATTACATGTCCTTTTAAAGACTATATGGTTAGTGTTTTGGGAACATCTGAACCTATATAATGTGTGTAACTATTTTGGGTTTTATTTTGATAATTTTTTATCGAGATAAATGGCTCAAAATGTGAGAATAATTCAGGGAAATTGGATCTCTTTTATAATTGAGGTGAGTGACACACTTGTAAATTTTTAATGTTTTAAATTCTGTTAAGTAACTTTCATGAAAAAAAGGAAAAAATGAATCATATTAAAATGTCATGACCCATCCCCTGGGGCCTATGTCATGACTACCCCAAGCCCGCCTTCCATAGGCCAGGGGCTAGCGACTAGCACCGGAAAGGCATATCTCTAAAATCGGGAAGGTATTTCCTTTATAATCTGTAAACTCAAACAACCAAGAACACAGTAAGACACAAGCACAAAGTAAACTATATAGTAAAAAGAGTGTGTACAGTATTTAAAGGGGTCTAGAATACAAGTACAACTGGAAAGTACAAGTAAGACTATAAACATCTTCTATGAACACCCGCCAGGGACCCTACCTGAAAGGTAGGTACAACTCTCGAATGGTCGTCTCTGAAGTACGCCTCGTCTAAGGTCCACCCCTGACCAACCTACAACCCTGGTACCCACGTCCTCGATCAACATTTTCTTTCGTCTGCATAAGACACAACAAGGTTCAGGCGTTGCCCGTGCAGGGGTGAGTATAACGATACTTAGTAGGGACCCCAAGACCCCTGAAGGTCTCCTAGAATCCACAAAGGATAAACCACAAAGGAAGACCCAAATCTCAAAGAACTATGAAATACTCCTCAACACTACTTAGGTATAGGCCCATACATATACTTAAGTTATCCATATTTACTCATCTCACATGTGAGGGCAGAACACCTTAAAGGTAACACCATAAAGGTAGGAGTAACACATAGGTAACACCACAAAGATAAGAGTACCACACATGTAACATCACAAAGATAGAATTATCACACTGGTAACACCACGAAGGTAAGTACCACAAATTCAATGCCACATAGAAGAATACCACACAGGTATCACCACACAGAAGTGTGCCACAAATGTAAAGACCCAGCTCACACCATGTATAACTTAAGTATGAAAGTATAGATGATTAGTTGTATTGCTAGATCATATTACATCATCGAGAAGCTCTGATGTTGACCCACACAGGATCGAAGATGACCCACACAGGATCTGAAGATGACCCACATAGGATCTGGAGATGACCCACATAGAATCGGTATGCGTTGACCCACATAGGATCGTTGAGCGCTGACCCACACAGGATCTACAGATGACCCACACAGGATCTGAAGACTCCTCAAGTACAGCCAGCCACAAGGTTCCCGCACTAAGCTTTCTTGATTCCAAGAGGTTCCGCTCCTCAAGCCATCGGTCGATATGTCAACTGTCACGAAGTCCCCCGGAGAAGTATCCCAAAGGTTCTCCATGTCATAAGGGACCAAAATCAACTAATGGCGTGTCAATTGGATAATCGATCTGTAAGTTATTAGCGTTTCTGTTCTGAGGGCCCAGTTGGATTCAGGTTCGATCCAACCCGATCGTACTCCAAATTTATCCAAAAATCAAGCGGAGTTTACCAAAAGGACTGTCTCAATACAAGGATTCTAGTGCTGCATATGGTTCATCAAAAAAACACCTAGTTCTCAAGATATGGCCACAAAGGCGTATCTGGGTTTAGATGGGCCCGGGTCCCATCCGACCCGGTCAGACCGACCCAACCCAACCTGATCTGGCCCGACCCGACCTGGTTCCGGTCGACCTGACTCAGTCCAGGTCCAGCTCGGATAGGCAGGGCAACAGCAAGCCCGGCCCGCTGGTCTATGCTCACTCAGCTAGCGTGGTCAGTCTTGGCGGGGCCCACCCTAGTCGTTGCCTAGGGGAAGGTGCCCCCCCAGTATTCCAAATGGTATATGGACCGTTCGGCTGACACCTGCTAACACGTGGGACCCGCCAGAGGGGTCCTACTCGACTATCATGTTCGGCCAGATTCTCGACCGATTCTCCACCGAGCAGCACGACGGCGGCGCTATCCTTTGGTTCACCACCGTGGCTAAGAAATTGCGACCTTCCCTCTACAGGTGGAACAGATGCGCTCTGCCCTGCCTCCATGAAACCATTTGGCATGTCGGCCGCTATCACCTTCTACTCCGCGGCTGATGGGTCGTGACCTCCTCCACTACCGGTAGCACGCACGTGTGCCGCCTCAGTTCCACACGACCGGCTGACATGTCGGCTGCTGTCCTTCTCCACTGCCTGCTCAAACCACGGGCGGCCGGGTTTCGGTCACCCTCCTCTTCTGCGGGACACCACAACTTCGTTCTAAGCCCCAAAAAAATGACGATCGCATATTCGCAATCCTCGGGTCTAGATCTCTACATCCATATACCATTCTCAACAAAACATTGTGTTTCTAGCATGCTTAATTATTTGGTCTTGAAGAATGCATGAAGAACACGCGACAAAAAATTAGAAAAAGGGGCATGGTATTTTGGCAGATCTATGGTCATGTTCATTTGGCCATCATCGTTGAGAATTGAGGATATGAAGAATAAAAAAAAGATAATTATCATATCTAAAAATAATCCCCCTATCTTTTTTGTTCGTTGGAGACGGCGTGAGGAAGTATATGAAGATGATGAAGATGTCGACGCCCATTTCTCCCACAACTTTCTCCAAGGTCGGTTCCACATTCTTGATCCGTATAATATTCATTGTTGAAGGATATTTCTCCAAAGCTCTCCCAAGCCTCCCCTTTCCAACGATTTTCCCTCCAATCTCAAAAAATGTGAGGATCCAAATTAATAAATTAATATTATTAATTAAACAATTAATGTTGGCACATTTAATTGGTGGAAAACCAAGGGTTAACTCACATTAAAGGAGGAGTTTGGGTGGTCACCATAACCAAGAATTCAAATGGGAAGTTTCAAATAAAAATAAAAGTTATTGATTTATTTTTATTAGTTTTCTTTTAACTCTCCCATGAAAATATGAAAAAGATAACTTCCACCCTCAACCAACTGTGGTCGAGATGAAGGTCTCCTTAAGTGAATTTCAGCACTGCGAGTTCAATGATGTCCTCAGATTTCAATTCCGAGAACCGGTTCAAAATTTACAAAATTCCGCTAGTGCGTTTACTAAACGTACGTAAAAAATTTTCGAAAAATAATTCCGGGAACACTAGGCCTCCGAATCACGCACCATCAATATTCTCAGACTCATAATATTTCAATATAATTAAAAAAATTATATAGGAAATTATGGGTCGTTACATTCTCCCAACCTCAGGGATTTTCATCCCCAAAAGCCATAACACAAACTAGGGAAACACATGGAGGTACTGAGCACGAATCTGAGCCTCCCACTCCAATGTACTCTCCTAGAGGTTCTTGTGCTGCCAACGAACGTGCACCTAAGGTAACAACCACCCACGAAGGACCATCCCCTGTTGATCCTCAATCTCCACTGGAACCTATGAAAACGCCACCCCATCATAAATTTACAGCTCTCCCTAGTTAATGATGTGCAAAGGATCATGTACATATCTCCTCAGCTGGGATACGTGGAAAATTATGTGCACCTAGTGCAACTGAGGGGGAAGAGCTAGGCGGTACGCCACCTCACCAACTCTACTAAGGACCTGAACGGGTCCGATGAACCTCGGAGATAACTTGCCGCCCCGACCAAATCTCTGCAAGCCCCGTCGAGGTGAGACCTGTAGAAATACATTGTCACCATCCTCAAAATAGAGTGGTCTCGGTCTCCTATCAACAAATGAAATCTTCCTGCTCTGTGCAGTCTTCATCCGCTCCTAGATGATCTACACCTTCTCTGTGGTAGCCCGTACCATCTCTGGTCCCATGAGTGCTGAGTCCCCTGGGTTAGTCCAGCACCGAGGTGATCTGCATGGTCACCCGTAAAATGCCTCATATGGATACATACTAATAGTAGAATGATAGATATTTTTGTATGCCAAATCCACCAAAGGTAATTGATCCGCCCAGCTATGATAGAAATCAAGGATGCAAGCAAGCAACGTGTCCTCAAGGGTCTGAATGGTCCGCTCTGTTTGACCATCCGTCTGAGGATGGAAGGCGGCACTCAACTGATGTTGTGTCCTGAATGCCTCCTGCAATCCCTTCCATAACTAGGAAGTAAAATTTGCATCACGATCAATGAAAATCATAGATGGAACCCCATGAAGCCACACAATCTCCTGCACGTAGAGGCATCCCAGGCCCTCTACTGAACCTTGCACTCTGATAGGTAGGAAGTGGATCGACTTGGTGAGTTGGTCAATGATCACCTAGATGGAATCATGTCCCATGGACGTGCATGGAAGTCTTGTCAGGTAGTCCATGGAAATTTCATCCCACTGCTACTATGGAACCTCTAGTGGATGAACTAAGCATGATAGAACCTGATGCTCTACCTTCACTTGCTGATAAGTGAGTTACTGAGAGACAAACTCTACTATAGCTTTCTTTATTCCCATTCACCAGTGCGGATTTCGAAGGTCATAGTACATCTTCTCTACTCCTGGATGTACCATTATAGGTGATGTATGGAACTCCCTCAACACTCCCTCCCATAGTGAAACTGGTATGATAGTACGCCCTCTGAAGAGGATGGAGTGATCCCACCTTCAGAAAATATATTAGGTGCATGTCCTGTGAATATCTGAGAACGTCGATCCTCGCAGTCAGTGTCTCCAAGTTGTTCCTTCCTGACTCGCTGAAGGAGTGGGGGAGTGACAGTCAGAGTCTGAAGATAAGCTGCTCCATCTTGATCCACGTAGGATATCGAGAAAGCGGCTAGCTACGCTATCACATCACTCAACAACTGTATACCAGATCTATTATTGAGTGTATATGCTACTACGTTCCCCTTCCAAGAAGTATTGACTATCTCAAAGTCATAGTCCTGGAGGAACTCAATCCAATTCCATTGTGTCAGGTTCAGGTCCTTCTGAGAGAAAATATACCTGAGTCTCTTGTGCTCAGAGTAGAATGTAAAACATTCACTCATCATGTAATGTCGCCACGTCTTCCGAGTGATGACCATTGTTGCTAACTCCAGGTCATGGGTAGCATAGTTCTACTCATGCTATCTCAGCTATCAAGAACCATATGTGATCATTTCTCGCTCCTACATCAGGACACATCTAAGCTCGGTCCCTGATACGTCGTAGTATATTGCATACCCAACACGCTCCTCTGGTAACCTCAAGATGGGGGCACTCGTCAGTCTCTGCCTCAGCTCCTAGAAACTCCGCTGGCATCTCTCCGACCACATGAAGTTTTTCCCCTTCTTCTCCAATGCTGATAAGGATGCCACAACTCTGGAAACGTTAGGCACAAACCACCGGTAATAACTGGCCAAACCTGGGAAACTACGCACCTCCGTCACACTCTTGGGTGGCTCCCATGAAATCAAAACCTCAATATTAGCTGTTTCCACCACAAATCTAGCCTCCAAGATGAAATTTCCCAAAAAGAGAACCTCTCAGATCCAGAACTAGCACTTCGAGAGATTACCAAAAATCCAATGCTCTCGGAGTGTGTCTAGAACTATCTAGAGATAATAGGCATGCTCTTCGTCCGTCATTGAGTATATCCAGATGTCGTCGATGAACACTACCACAAAGTGATCGAGGTATGGCTGGAAGATCATGTTCATGAGTCCCATGAACACTTCTGGGGTGTTGTTTATGCCTAATGGAATAACAAAAAACTCATAATGGTAATACCGACATCTAAAGGTCATCTTCTTCACATCCTCATATCGTACCGTGAGCTGGTGAAAACCTGATCTGAGGTCTATCTTTGAAAACCACTGTGATCCCTTCAGCTGATCAAAGAGATCATCAATCCTTGGGAGTGGATACTTGTTCTTTACGATCACCTGGTTCAGGCACAGATAGTGCACATAGAGTCTCAAATTCCATATGCCTTCTTGGCGAACAAAATCGGGGCTGCCTAAGGAAAAAAACATGGTCCAATAAACTCTTTGCTCTGCAAGTCCTACAGCTATACTCGCAGCTCTCGATGCTCTGCAGGATCCATATGATTTTATAGAGTAGATATTAGTGATGTCCCATGGTACAAGTCGATATAGAAGTCCATCTCTCTACGAGGAGGTAGACCCGGAACATCATCTGGTAAAACATCACCATACTAGTCCACCACTACAGGATAGGTCAGACACTCAGCATCAACCACTCCAAAGGTAAGGCTATCCAACTAATGTGTGATCATCTTCACCCCCTTTCGGTAATTACATCTTGTGCTGCAATGGTTCCCTTCTCACTGGTGAAGGAAAACCTGGTGCCATCCTCACAGACACACCACACTTTGTGCCTAATACAGTCGATCTGAGCATGGACTACATATAACCATTCCATACCCAAGATGACGTCATAAGCCCTCGATGCTACTACTAGAAGATCCCAGCTAAAGGTTTCACCTCTTAGAGTAATCTCACACTACTAGAACCAGTGTGTAATCAATAAATCAGCTCCTGTATGAGTCTCCGTCCTTAAGGATTGAGCCAACGGCTCCACTGGAATCTCCGAGATCCGAACGAGGGTTGTGGCAATGAAAGAGTGACTGGCACCTGTGTCTATAAGTACTGAAGCTATGTTGGAGTAGACATAGATCATACCTCATATCATATCCAGAGTGCTGTGGTCATAGGCCTCAGCTGCCTGGAGCTATGCTCACCCTTATCCACCTGCTCCCTATGGTCAGGGTGGACCACCTGGAGGTGGTGGCGGTATAACCTCGAATCGCCGCCCACCGCCTGCTGCACGACCAGCTCCTCTGACACATCCACCTCCTACCTACAGACCTTCTAAACTTAATCTTCTCCTCTAACCAGGAGGTCCTTCAACCGTCTCCTGGTCATCCATATGGCGGGTCAGGCAGTCGCGTGCCATGTGACCCTGCCCGCAACACAAGTAACAATACATTCTCTTTGCCTGTCATGCTCTGTCTCGAGAGCCCCGCACGACCAACCCTATATCCTACTATTTTCCACATGTAGGTCAGGTCCTCTTGGACCTCTGTTTCCTATGTATGTTTCCAGTTGTAGATAAATCTTCTACAAAACTTCTGGTGGTGGGTCTTTCTCTCGGTGACTACTCAAAAAGGAAGATCTCCACTAAGAGTTCTTGCTCTAACACCCCCGCCTGCGTCGGGATGCTGAGAGAAATAATCGAAGATCTAATCTTCCGTCTGATCCCAGACTCGATGGTTCAGGCCCTGAAGAAAGGGTTTTTCACCATGTCAGTTGAGTAGATCGAGAGGTCGGTGAACCTTGTTAAATACTGAGCCATGATCATTCTACCCTACTGCAAGTGGGAATGCTCTTGTATACGCACTGAGCATAAGGTCGCTGGGACGAACTCTGCCCTGAAAATGATCTTGATGTCCACCTAGATGAGAGTGACCTCATCGTGAACCTGGAGTATCAGGCTCCAACATCTGCCCGCTGCTTCCAGAAGAAGACTGGCGGCAAGGGTCACCATGAGATTATCTAGTGTCCCTACCAATCAAAAAACACTCTCCACGGCCTCCAGCTAATCATCATCCACCAATGGATCCGTCTCTCCTCGGAACCTCGGTGGCGTATGGTGCTAGAGATCGTGAAATTCGCTCAGGCGGCATGCACCCTCTACTGCTGGGACTGGTGGCATCAGCTACCCAACGGGTAGTGGTGCCTATGGTACACCACTCGATGGTACAACTACCAAAAGGGGGCCCTACACCGAAGCCTCATCGCTCGGTGGGCTGTCATCATGTACTCTACTTGGAACCCTGGCTGGTTGTCTTCATAGAGGCATCCTGAAAAGAATCAGGTGCGCCATGGTTAATAATTTATACCTGGGGAGCTGACACAAAGTGAAGAGAAATAAAACTATAAAAAACACACATGAAATCAGTGTTTTCGTGCACTGAGTTAGAAATAAGAAGTCAGGGTCCTTGTATATGGATACGTCGACCGCCGAACGAACACTAGATTCCCCAAATTGATAACCACACTCATAACACTTAACACTATTGATGATTAAAAGATCAGAGTCTAATTTCTTCAGTATAACTGACTCCTCTGATACCAATTTGTCGCGACCCATCCCCCGTGGCCTATTCCATGACTACCCCAAGCCCGCCATCGATAGGCCAGGGGCTAGAAACTAGTACCGGAAAGTCATATACCTAAAACTGAGAAGGCGTTTCCTTTATAACCTCTAAACTCACACAACCAAGCAAATAGAAATACATGAGCACAAAGTAAACTATATAGTAAAAAGAGTGTGTACAGTAAGTATAGAAGGCCAGAATACGTGCCCAACTAGAAAGCACAATTAAAACTGTATACAGCTCCTGTGAACACCCGCCAAGGACCCAACCTAAAGGGTAGGTACAGATATCAAAAAATCATCTCTATAGTACGCCTTGTCTAAGGTCTTCCCCCGATCAACCTCCAACCCTGTTACCCTCATCCTTGATCAATGATGTCTGTCGTCTACACAAGGCACAACAAGTTACAGGCATATCCTGTGTAGGGGTGAGTATAACAATACTCAGTAGGGACTGCAAGTCCCCTGAAGGTCTCCCAGAATCCACAATGGATAAACCACACCGCAAGACCCCAAACTCAAATCACTATGCAAGAGTAATCAACACTACTTAGGTATATGCCCATACATATACCTAAGTTATCCATATTTACTCATCTCATGCATGAGGGAAGAACACCACAAAGGTAACACCACAAAGGTAGGAGTACCACACTGGTAACACCATAAAGATAAGGGTACCACACAGGTAACATCATGAAGATAGTAGTGCCACACAGGTAACACCACGAAGGTAAGTACTACAAAGGTAACACCACATAGAAGAATACCACACATGTATCACCACACAGAAGTGTACCAAAAAGGTAAAGACTCAGATCACACTAGGTATAACTTAATTACAAAAGTATAGATGATTAGTTGTATTGATAGATCATCTTATTTCGTCGAGAAGCTCTGTTGTTGACCCACATAGGATCGAAGATGACCCACACAAGATCTGATGATGACCCACATAGGATCTTGAGATGATGCACACATGATCAGTATGCGCTGACCCACATAGGATCGCTGTGCACTGACCAACATAGGATCCAAAAATGACCCACACATGATCTGAAGGCTCCTCAAGTATAGCCAGCCACAGGGTTCCCGCACTACACATGTTAGATTCCAGGACGTTCCGCTCCTCAATCCATCAGTCTATACTTCAACTGCCACAAAGACCCATGAAGATGCATCCCAAAGATCCTCCACATCATAAGTGATCAAATGAAATTAACGGCACGTCAATCATGCACCCGGTCTATAAGTTATTAGTGTTACTGTTCCGAGGGCTCGTTTGGAGTCGGGTTCGATCCAACCCGGGAATAATCCAACATTATCCAAAAATCATGTGGAGTTTAACAAAAGGACCATCTCGATCCAAGGATTCCAGTTCAACAGACGATTCATAAAACAAACATATGGTTCTGAAGATATGGCTACAAAAGCATATCTGGGTCCAGATGGCCTTGGGTCCTGTCCAACCCGTCCTGGGCTGACCTGACCTGGTGCGGGTCGACCCGCCCAGTCCGTGTCCGGCCCAGATGGGATGGGACATGGCAGGCCCGACCCACTGATCATGGCTCAAGGGGCACAACCCACTGAGGCACAGCCCGCTCAGCTACTGTGGTCCGCCGTGGCGGGTCCCGCCCTAACCGCTACCCGGGGGAAGGCGCCCCCAGTATTCTGAATGGTTCGTGGATCGTTCTGATGGAACCTACTGGGGTGCGGGACCCGCCCGAGGGGTCCCGCTGGGCTATCATGGCAGGCCATATTCCTGGCCAATTCTCCTCCCATCGGCGCGACGACACCGCTATCCTCCAGTTCACTGTCGTGGCTAAGAAGCTGCGACCCTCCCTCTACTGGCGGGGCACACGCACGCCGCCATGCCTCTTTGAGGCCAACTGGCGTGACGAATGTCGTCCCCTTCTCCACTGCAGCCGATGGGCCGTCGACTCCTCTTCTACCTGTGGCGCGGACACATGCCGCTCTAGTTCCATGCGGCAGGCTAGCATGCTAGTCGCCATCCTTCTTCGTTGCCTGCTCGAACCGCGGCTGGTCGGTTGTCGGCCACCCTCCTCTTCCGCGGGTCACCGCATCCTTATTCTATGCCCAAAAAATATAACGACCACATATTCGTGATCCTCGGGTCGAGATCTCTTCGTCTATATATCATTCTCAACAAAACATTGTGTTTCTAGCATGTGTAATTATTTGGCGTTGAAGAATGCACGAAGAACACGCGAAGAACAAATAGAAAAAGGGGCATGATATTTTGGCAGATTGATGATTGTATTCATTTGGACGTAATCATTAAGAATTGACAATATAATGAATCAACAAAAAAGATAATTATAATATCTCAAAATAATCCACCTACCATGTTCATTTGTTAGAGATGGCTCGAAAAGGAGATGAAGATGATGAAGACGTCGATGCTCGTTGCTCCCACAACTCGTTCCATGTGCTGTTTCACATTCATGATCCGGAGAATGTTCTTCATTGGAGGATATTTCTCCAAAGATCTCCCAAGCCTCCCCTTTCCAACTATTTCCCCTCCAACCCTCAAGAAAGGTGAGGATCCAACTTAATAAAATTAGTTTATTAATTAAACAATTAATGTTGGCACATTTAATTGGTGGAAAACCAAGGGTAAAATCACATTAAAGGAGAAGTTCTGGTGGCCCCCACCATGAAGAATTCAAATGGTAGGTTTCAAATAAAAATAAAATTTATTGATTTATTTTTATTATTTTTGTTATTTTTCTTTTAACTCTCCCATGAAAATCCAAAAAACTAACTTCCACCCTTGACCAACTATGGTCGAGGTGAAGGTCTCCCTAAGCGAATATCGGCACTGTGAGTTCAACGGTGTCCTCATATTTCAATTCCAAGAACTGGTTCAAAATTTACAAAACATTGCTCATGAGTTTATTATACATACCTAAAAAAAAGTTCATAAATTCATTTCGTGCACACCGGGCCTCAGAATCATGCACTGTCAATTTTCGCAGACTCGTAATATTTCCATATAATTAAAAACATTACATGGAAATTTCCAAGTCCTTACATAAAAGGTTATAATTTTAAGGTATAAATCCAACTTAAAATGGGATTTAATAATGTTTTATGTCATTTTTACTCTTATATATTTAGATTAACCCCTGGTAAACCAATTTTAACCTTAACTGCAGTAATGAATTTTTCAAATTTGAGTGTTATAATTTTACTTATAAGTTTACAATTAGATCATGAATGGAAAAGGAATAAATTTTTAATCTGATTATCATCTTACTTGTCTTATTTTAATATTTTTATGATTTTTAAATAATTTAATAAAAAATTATTTTTCATAAAATCTCATTAATTCCATTTTTTAAACTATTCATATAATTTGTCTTTAAAGTCATTCTCACAAAATGGTAATAGAATATAATAATTTAAACAGTCAATAATATATTATTATTAACTATAAAAAAATTTAACCATAATTCATCATAAAAAACATTTGTTTTAATATTATTGAATTTATTTACATTGATTTTTCCACTGCTTGTACTAGCACAATGTCAGGGTTGTATAAGAATTTATGGAAATTATTTCATCACTAAAAATTAAAACTAAATTACCATGACAAATAAAATTAATTCATATTTCAAATAATATTTAAAATAGAAAATAACATTTTTCATCCTTTTGAAAAAAATATTAAATATTTTAAATTCAATAGAATGTAATTCTCTATTTATTCTTTTATTAAAATAATATAAAGGTCAATATCTAAAAAAATTGTAGAAAGTAGACTTATTTTCAAGAAATGGATGTAAATTTATAAACTACATTAATCCAATAGGAATAATGAAATTGTTAGAAAAAATTTAAATCCTTATCCCAATGTTTTAACGTTGTTTCACCTATTTTACCTTTACCAAGGTGAAATATTTTCACCAATGTTACTATTCATAATGTACAAAAATAAAATGGAACTATTTACTAAATTTTATCCTCTTGATTTCAAATAATATATCCATTTTTCATGTTTCAATTTAGAGAAGTGGCATAATTTAATTTAAAATAAAACCCAAAAATAGGATAAAAAGTAGTTGTTCAGAATTTGTTTTCGAAAATATAAAAGCTTTTACACCAAAATCTAGTATAAAATTAATTAAAGTGACCTTAATTATATTGTTAATAATTTAAATGAACTTATGTTTCTTTTTAAACCATTCAAAAAAAGTAACCTTTCAAAAAATTTAAATAATAGGATAGTTTTCAATAAAAATATGTATTTTCATTATTAATCGAAAAGTCAATATTTTCATAAAATTATCAAAAATTCACTCTAAGATAGTTAATTCATTCTGATTTAAAAAATTATAGCACATTTTTTGGAATGAATTTTCTATGTGTCATAAATTAATTATATTATTTTCTCACAAAAAGAAATAAACCCCATTTTGAGAAAAAATCTATATTTGAAGCATATAAGAACTTTACTAAAAATTGAGAATTTTTTATCATTATATTTTCTTTATCCAAAACATTTATATAATATTTTTAAAATGTGTTTATTCATATTCATACTTAAAATTTTAACAATTATTATATCGTGGTTCATTAAAACCTAGAGTTGCATGTGACTTAAGCAATCAAAGAAATAAAATTTATTCAAAAATAAATATAAAAAATCATAGGGTTTTACATGAACTAAATCTGGTCCTCTCAAATATTATTTAAATTCAATTGGTTTTTATCTCTTCTCGATGATTTTCAGTTGGTCTAGTTTCAAGCTTTTTTAGTAGAGTGTTTAGATTCAAATTCCAATAGCTTCCATCAGAACTCCTTGTCATGGATTATCCTTTGGTAGGAATAGGAACATAGTTAGTATCTTAATTACTAATATTTAGTGAGGGTTCTAAGGGTGTCATGATTCAATAGAGTATTAAGAGTGTTCTTCTTCTTAGCTTTTTTCTTCTCATCTCCTCATGGAAACTGACAGAGTTCTCGATTGACCTCTATTTAGATGTGGATTTAGGTTCTTTATGAATATTCTTTGAACATGATGAGAACTAAAGACTCGATTCCAGATACAATTTAGGAAGTGGAGTTGATCAATGGTAAGGATAGGGTCTTCAGTCAAGTTTGGTGCCAATCAGATTATACAAGGAATCTGCAATCTTTAGTTATGGTTTTATTTTTAATTTGTGGTAGCAAGAAATGGTGGTAGATGTGATAGATCATTGTGGTGGAGGAAAAAATAATTTTAACTGATGCATGTTCTATCAAACTTGGTATACAGATTTATTCTTAGTGGTAGAATGAGCATAAGTTGGGATGGAAGCAAGTTTGGGTTCAATGGTAGCAGAAACAAGGGAGTGGGGCCAATAGTAGTAACATTTTTATTTCTTAAGACAGTAGAAAATGTTGGTGGTACCACATTTTCCTACTCTAATGTTAGAATAAAAAGGAGGTTGTATCATAATAGTACTGATAGAATATATCATTTCAAGTATAACTCAAGAAGGTATTTTCTCTCAAACAGTTTCACGACACTTATAGGAATAAAATTTTCAACTGGTAACAGAAGGCTCACAGTCATAGGGGAAACAGTAGAGAATTATATGGTGGTAGATCTGGTGATATCATAATTTTATTCCAAACATTTTTTTCTAAAAGTTTTTATCCAAATTAGTTGACATAAACAAAAAAATTAAGTGTAATGATTAATCAAAATAATTACCAAATACTAAAATATTAAAAATTAAATGTTTGATTCCATTTATATAATTAAAATCCAATATCAATTTCAAATTCATTTTAAAACTAAATTCAACAAATTAAAATCATATTTTGAAAAAAAATACCTTAATCTATTTATGGTAGAAAAATTAAAAGTCTATATTTTCATTTCAAAATTCATTCAAAAACAATATTCAATAAATGGATTTATAATTAATTCACCAATGATTAAAATATATAAACACAAAAATTAATTCCTTTAAACATTTAATTCCATACTAAATAAAAAAACATTTAATTCATAGATTTAAATCAAAATCAATTTTAATCCATTTTAAAATCAATGTTTATATATTTTTTTGATGGATAAACCAAAGAAATTTTAAAATTGTATCCATTTATAAATTTTTTAAATGTTTTGATTCCAAACAAAAAAACATGAATTCAATTTATGGTTTCATATTTTAATTCCATAAAATAATAAGCTACTAAAAACCATGTTTTGGTCTATTTAAAAATTAATCCCAGAATTCACAAAGTTACAAAAATAAATAATTAATTTAGGACTTAAATTAAATTATGGGATACATTTATGAGTAACAATCAAAAATACTAAAAATTTGGGCTCACATCATGGAATGTGTGGGATTTTGGTGGTGGAATATAACACCCCACTCAATTAAAAATAAAAATAAAAAAACATACTTTTTTAGTGGGGCGACCATGAAGGAGTCTATAAGTTCATACCCCACCATATCATTGGGGGGAATGTTTTTTTATTTTATTCATTTTCTAATGGTTACTCAATATAATTTTTTTAAAACTTATTCCATAGTTATTTGGACTTAACATCCCCATATATGAATAGTTTATGTGGGTTACTATTCATATATATATATAAAATATAAATATTCATTTTAATTAGTTTATAGCATAAAAAGGATTCCTTTAATCTTCAGATGGACATCACTTGATCTTATTACCTCATATAAAAGTTCTTTCAATGGAATTGGAACTGTTATGATTCCAACTACATGAATATAGCAAAATTTATTTTAATAATTTGTTTAATTAGTCACATGATCCCTCTGATACCACATGAAGGTACTAAGTATGAAACAAAAGCATGGAAAAGGGAAATTTCAAAATTTTATAATCAAATTATTGAAACAACATTGAATCAAAAAAATTCAATTCACAATTTCAATAAGAGGATCTCATGTGGAATAAAGTATGCATGGAACAAAAATTGAACCATTACCTTATTCAATTTTAAATACATGGACGTGTTCCACTCATTTATAGAAATTTTTAGTTTAAGGAACTGATGTTGGATCCATTTATTTTTTTCACATGCACTCTAAATGTATTTGGATGCATCTATCATCAAATTATGGGTGCTAGCATAGGAAGTTGATAAACCATTTTATGTCTCAATGAAAACCAAAATAATACTACTTTGATACGGGAATAACATAGATCATTGTTCCTAGAAAGAATCCTTCTCACACTAGGATGTGTGAGAGATGCGATTAGAGGTCCCAAATTCAATTTAATGAATGGTCCCATGAGTTTGGGGTTCTCCTAACTTATATAGATACATTAAAATTATAAAAATTTCACATTATCCCTTGAATAATTTTATCCCTCTAAATAATCCCTATAACATTACTTATAACCATGTAATCATGTTAAAATTTTCATAAGTAGTCTTTTGAAAACATGGGACATAGAAAATATTTCATGTGATAAAATATGATTCATTATTCCAACTCATTTTACAATAAATATTAAATGAACATTGAATATCAAAATAATATTCATTCATAAAATGTTATTCCTTTTATTAAACTAATAACTTATGAATACAATAAAAAAATAAAGTCAATCAATATTATTCTAAACTTAAATAATAATGAATTAATTTATTTCTTGTTAATCATTCAAATTTGGAAATTTCCCAATCCCTGTGGTGGATCAGCTGTATGATTAAACACTTATTCACTAGAACTGGTCAAGAATATGAATATGCTTAGTGTGTGAAACTCTATGTCCTTATCTCAATAGCCGTGATAGTATCTCTTAAACAAAGAAAAATTTATATCATGATATCAAGGCCCCTATTAATATAAGGTTGTTTCTAGGAAATTACACATCCTCATATGAACACACAATTTGTAATATAATCAATTTTTGTGTTATATATTATAAATAAGGATGAATCACGTATCACACAATCCTTATATTATTTATTTATTATTTTGACATACAATATTGAATTAAATTATATTTCCATGGTCTTGGATTTAGTAAAATTTATACCATCATCATTAATTGGGCCTGAGATGTGTCTTCCTCGACTAGGAAGTTACATGTATATCTTGATCATTCATTTAATTTAATTACACCAATGACACACCACATACAATCCACCTCACTACATAAACAAATTCTATGAATGTTGTCTTATATCAAAGCATGATATCAAACTATAAAAATTGATAATGATATCATGTCAGGATACCAATACACCTGATCATATAAGAGAACAAACAATGACACCTATATCATGTGGTGTTCATTTCAATGGATCTTTCCCCATGATCTCTTATTCTTAATATCATAAAGTGTCAAATTTATGATACAAAATCCCAATGATTATGATCCCCTAACACAAATAGTCAAACATCGTCCATGTCCTGTCAACATGATATTTCTTAATAATATTAGATATATTAAAAATTATTTTTACATAATATCTTGGTTATTATTATAGATTTTAACTACTATAACCTTTTGATAAAACATTTAATATGTACATATTTCTATATATAGAGCACAAGAAGAAGAAATGATACAATGATGGTAAGAGGAACACAAACACAAACACACACACACACACACACACATATATATATCAAACTGTATACAAGTAATGGTAATCAATGTATATATTGGAGTTGGGTTTAGGGAGCCCACTCACAAAAATTTATCATGTGCTGAACATTTTCATTCAATATAAATCATATTTCTACTGGTAAAAAACCCGAATCAAAACATGAAATCCTTATAATTTTATTTATATAAACATTGGGTCATTCATTAATACATAATTAATGATATTTTAAAAATATCCCACTAAGACCATTATACTATTTAAAAAGTTATTAAAATATAATATTTATTTCCTATAAAGAGTGTGAGCCACTGGGGGAATAAAATTTAATTTCCACTCATTCATTGGTTCCAACACTTCCTTAATTCTCATTTCAATAATTTCTACCCTATCCAAAAATCCATATTTGGTAATTTCTTGTGTATTTAGTAATGTTTCAATTAACCCATCACATGATATTTTTATTATATGTGTGAAATATAGAAAATTAAGGACATACAAACTCTTATTGTATGATATTTCAAAAAAAAAATGATCCTTTTTTTAACCCAACACCGTAATGTTTTTAGATAATGTGCCTAATACATTGAAAATATCCTTCCCCTTCATAATTAATTCTTCATCTATTAATGGAAACGTTGAAAAACCTTCTTCTGAGTTCCCATTAAATGTTTTCTTCCATGATCGATATCAATCTAAAAGAGGTGAAAACATTCATTTTTTGTGTTTAAGGTTCATACCCTTCAAACCATGTTTCAAACTAATTTAATGTATACCATATTCATATATTGGACACCCTAACCTCCCTTTAATGTTGTACACTAGAAAATTATGATATGGAAGGAAGACATGCATCATAACAAATCACATGGATCTAAGAAATTTTTTTTCCATCATCCTACAAAATAACACATGTATCCAACTATAACATCAAGTCTTAAATAAGTTGAGATAAATAAATTTAAATATCATTAACGGGTTTTTTCCCTGAAGCTAGAAATAACAATATAAGGTAATTTCATTTAATGTAAAAAACAATACTAAATTATAATTTAAAAGCACAATTGACCAGGTGTTTTGAGTGATACTCTATACACCATTAGTATTATTTTCATCCAAAGATAATGAAAGATGATAGTTTTATAAATAATTCCAAAATTAAGGATACAAATTTTTAATTTTCTTCCATTAAAGAGCATATATTGGGGTCCATTGTTTATCATCTTCAATTATTCTATCTGTAAGCTAGGTTATTTGACTTGTTGTCTCCAAAATTTCATACATCAATCAAAATATAAGACTAATAGAAAAGAACCATAAAAAATTAAGGTCTTTGTTTTTTTCTTGTATCAAGATTAATTGAAATTGGAACATTAATGTATATATTTATACACTTTCTAAACTAATATAAATTCGTTATGGTAGGAATTTATTTTTTTTATATTTCATACCCATTGAACATAACATTCATTGAGCATAATAAATTCAATAATGAATCTAATTTCTATCTATAATGATATCATACAATAAATAAGGTATCTCTATTAATCTAACATGACTCCATCCATTACCTATTTTCAAGTTGTGTAGTTTTAACATTTACAAGAGTTTTGTATATTTTATAATACCGTCAAATAATGGAATCAATACAAAAATCATTAATTGATCAATTTCTCAAAAAATTGGACAATCTATAAATTCATCATCAACTACTATTTTCATTTTCTAAATATGATCTACATAAACATGTACACTTTTACCCATATCCAATGACTCATAAAATGTGGTGGTGTTCCATTTTTAGATACATTTACATCCTCTCAGTGTTTTTTCCATCATTTGTAACTCTGATCAAATATATAATATATAATATATTATTCTAATTTAGTTGAACTAATTTTCTTTGAAGAAAAATAATATAAACACATACAAATGGTTCATTTACATTTTCTATTGAAATTTTAGTGAAATAATTGATTCCTTCATCATACACTCTAGTCCTACGATAAGCATACATCCATTTTCAACTCATATTTATCCTATTTTGGTAAACTAAGAGTAAATTATTTAATATAACTAACATGAATTTATATAAAATTCAATAAAAAGACATAAATATATAAATAATAACATTTATATATATACACACACTATACACAATATATATATAGACACAGATACATATATAAACATAAATACACAATGAATATAAATATATACATGAGAACACAATATAGAATTATATATATATATATATACATAACATAGAAAAATAATATTATCTAGAGAATATACTTTTGTAAATATTATAAACACACACACACATAAATATAACACACATAACATTTATGTGTGTGTGAGTGTGTTCTTTGTAAAACATATATATACATACACTAAAAAACATATATATGAATAGTATATATATAATATCGTTAAACATTATCATATGATACATATATATATGTATATATATGTATACTATAAACATAATCAAAATATATACATATATATATATAAAAGTAATAAAAAATAAAAACTTAATTTTATATATAAAAATTATAAACATTAATATAAATATAGAAACATTTATAAACCAAATAAATAACATACGTAAATAAATTAAATATAAAAAATAGATATATGTATATATGTATAATTTTGAATATATATTTACAAAAATAATATAAATATATATAAAATTGATTGTGTCTGCGTATGTGTGTGTGAATATTTGAATATAAATACAACTATATATATATATTTTAATACAAACACACATGTGTATTTTTATGCATAATTTGATATTTTGAAAAGCACACGTGAATATTGAGGGAAAAATAAAACTTAAACAAAATAATATAGATAGATTAAAAAATAAATGAGATACAAATACATTGGATTTAAAAAAAATTTGTTGCGAGAAATGAAATGAGGATGGTGATTTGGCAGCAATGAGTAATGATAGTGATTTGGCTGTAGTGACTGAGAAGAAGTGTAGGTGGAGAAGAGAGAAAGGAAAGAGAAATAGTGTATGTAGATAAGGGAGAAAGGAAGAGTAGTGAAGCATGAGGATAATGATAAAGGGTGAGTAATTACATGTGAGTAGAAGGGGGAAATGTAGAAGGATCCCAACTAGGGTTATAACGTGGGGATCCCTTTCTTATTATTGTATGTAAAATAAATGATAAAGGTTAGTGATTATTATTATACAATTTTACATAATTTAAAGTCTATCCCAAAAACATATAAAGAAGTTATATCATTTTTCATTGCATGTCTGTAGAAGAAAGTTATAGTTAATAAAATGTACAAATAAACTAGAATAATACTTGTATTTTTGTTTATATTGTATAAGTTTCATAACTTATATGTTGTAAATGGGTATTTATAAAAACAATATGATATTATAATTGAGAAATATAATTATAGATTGGTGGATGAGGGTTTTAATAAAAAGGATGGAATCTATTATTTAGATACTTCTTCTCTTATTGATAGAACTAATTATATTGGAATAATTCTCCCCTTAGCTTCCATATATCAGTTATAAATTCACCAAATATATGTTAAAATATAATTATTAAATGGTGAATTTGAAGGGGATACATATGGGGAAAATAAAAGGATCTATAACACCATGGAAGGTGAGTGCGAAGATTCAGTGTGGAGCCCAAATGACCATCAATGATGTCTATAAATAATAAGGAAAGATTGGTGGTGTGGTGGGATAATAAAATAAGATACAAGAAGGCTCAGTGTTGGTGGATCACTCTTACTATAAGAACAATACTGATCGGGGTGATCTCACTAAGGGTGCACCTACCGACCATCAACGGGAGGCAGGTAAGGTGGTTAAAATTAATTTTAAAACATGGGAGGTTATCATCCACTTTTAGGAGGAAATGTAGAAGTAGTATCTCCCAATTAATTCCTCACAAGAGGATTCTAATAATATGGTTGATATACTATTACTTTTTGAAGCAAATATGGATAAAACAGAGTGTATCAACAAGTAAGATCTTATTTTGGTAAGAGGTTTCAATGTAGGGAAGATACAAATGGAGGAATACATTCAATAATGGGACAAGATGGGTTATTTGTTTGAAAACCTTATCAAGGATGATATGGCTACATTGTTAATTAGTCTCTATTGGAAATTATTTAGGGAAGATGTGTCTAATAGACATAAATTATATTTCAATGGTTCATCAATCTCTTTTGGTATTTGATGCATTGTATTTTTCACTTTCATGGGTTTTTACTTTTCCTTTAAAGTGTTTTGAAAATAAAAAATGTAAATTTCAATCAGCAATAACACTTATGAGAGAAGATATGGTTCAAAAATTGTTTTGATCCTTATATGTTTTGTAACAAGCTCCAAATAAATTACATGAAAAATAATGAAATAATTTTATCAAATGGTAATATAGTTAAATTTTTTGATAAATGTATTAATATTAGGTTCTAAAAATATGTTGTTATTATTTGTTTATATATAAATGAATTATTAATTTTTGGAACTAATATGAATCATGTAAATAAAGCAATTTTTTATCTCGAAACATTAATATGAATGAATTGGTGGGTGAATCTTTTTATTTGGAATTAAAATTTGTAAGAATAAAATATGTATTATAATTTACCAAACTCAATACATTAATAATAATTTAAATTAGATTTAATATTTTTATTGGTAACTAGTTTCTAACCTATATGCTTCGAAGAGTAGGATAATACCAAATAATTCTAGAAAATTTTCTTATTTAAAATATACAAGGGTTATAAGGTTCATAATATATGTTATGACATGGATAAGGATCAAAATTTCATATTTTGTTTGAATGTCAAAAAGTTATTGATTAATTGAGATTATCATGTTTATTTTAGTTGAAAATAACAACATTAAATCCAATATAAATAGGTTAAATCATAGATTATTTTCATATTTTCACTTCTAATTTTAATTTTTTGTGAATTAAATTAATATTATTTAGATTCTTGATTTTGGTAACGAAAATACATTTGGAATTTAAAATGTTTAAATTGATTCTTGTGATAATAATGAAATACATGTATTTGGGAATGATCAATCATATTTCATTTGGACTAAGAAGTGTTTTTAATTTGTTATTTTTAAATTATCATACTGGATAAATGTTTTTGGATGTTGAATCCTAATATTGGGTAGGCCTGTAGGATTGTATCAAATAAGAAGATATACAGTACACACTAAGGTCTATATGCTTGAAACCTTTCCATGCATGTTATAATTAGGGGGTTGTGAGTTGGTTTTTTTGATAATTTGTTAGTGTGTTATATTTTCAACTAATTCTTATAGATTGGATTAAATAGATATAGTGTCTTGGATGAAGGGGTGAAGTTTATTATAGTTATCATATACATGGGAACCACATTAATAGGTTTTATAAATTCTTATGGAGCTTATAACCTGAAGGATAGAGAAGTGTTATAATAATTCTAGATATTTTTCATGTTCTGAATACTTATATAATATATCATTTGATTAGTTTTTGTTTTTGGTTAACACCCTGGGGAAAAAAAATTTTGCACAGGAAAACCATGTATAGTACGCATAAAGGAATGTGTAAGATATATTACTTGGATTTCCTTGTTAATATGGAAAATGAAAGAGCATGTATATTATATGTATCACATGTTTGAGTTGGGTAATATATTTTGGGAGGAAATAAAAATTAGTAAAGTCTAATAAGTTCCCTTTATACGTTATATCCTACAAAGTATGTGTAAGATAATATAAGAACAAAAAAATATGGTAGAGGAAGAAGGATTTCTTGTGTACATAACAATTTCATTTGATGCATAACATATTTGAAATAATACAAAAAAATTGAGATCAATGCATAATATATGTGTAAATTCATAAGTGATTTAGAAGATGTGTATTTTTCAAAGTCTCGGAGGATCAAGGTGAAACATAGTATTATTGTAAAGATGAATAATATATTTTATATGGTTCAAAAAATGTGGTAAAGGCATGTAAGATCCCCTGAAAATAGAAGGATCACAAGTATATAGCATGATGATTGGTAAGATCATGGTGTTATCCAATTCATATAGGAGGAAATTCTAAAAAAGTAAGATTCATCAGGGGGTTTCTTAAGGTATATTTATTTCAATAAGATTCATTAGTATATTTCTTATGAATAATATTTATGGTTCATAAGATTATCTCGGAACTGAGATATGAAAAGTAAAAATTGATGGGGAACATGAGGGTTATTTGGTCCTTTCGTAGATTAATTAGGAGAGTGTGTAAAGGTCATACCATTTATTATTTGTGGTGAAGTTTTTTCTCGAAGGATGTTTGTATGAGTTGATCCTTGGGTGAGTTTGGTTATTTATAGATCATGGTAATACATATAATTCCATATTGAATAGATCATTCTAGGCTTAGATAAGTTTTTTATAGTGTTTAAAATACATGGTATGTGTTGATCTAGTATAACGACCCAAGATTTTAAAACATTTCAATTAATACTATCACCAATAGACTATGTCACATGAAACACCGAAGCAACACAAAAACCATATAATATGAACCATGACATGTTAAACTTATATGAAGAATATAATTATTAATAGATAAAAAATATAATAATTAATTAAAATAATTATATGTTACTATTTTTCTTTGATCAATAAGGATACCTTTCAAAGAACAATTAACCAAAGGTACTGTACATTACCTTTACAAATTAAATTGATCCCAATTAAAGGTTTAATATAATCTGTAATATTTATATTAATAATATAATATGTTAACATTCAGCTATTAAGAAATTATATTAAATAAGATTAAAGACAATTGAATTTTAAAATTTTCATTTTTTTAATAAAAATGATATTATTTATATATTGTATTTTCACTTAAAAGATAAATTTTAAAACTTTAAAATTTGAATTTGAAAAAATTAACTTTTTTTGGAATAAAAATTTCAATATTAATTTATGATAATTTTTTTCTATTTTTATAAAATGATTATTTTTTGGTAAATCGTGAAAAATTATTGATTTTGTGAATACCATCACATTTATGACTTTATCATAAATAATATTGAATTAAAAGTATTTTAAAACAAATCATACAAAAATATAATTTTTTAAAGTAAAATATATCATTTAAATTCATTATTATAAATTTATAAGACTCCTATTTTTAATTTTTGAAATTTAGTAATTTTTTACTATAAAAACTATTTTATTCGATTATATAATTTTTTTTCTTCACTTATAGAAAATAAATATAAAAAATTTATATAATATTTTTGATAAAAATTTCAATATTATGTAATAACTTCAATTTCATTTTTTGGAAAAAAAATATGATTACTCAGATTAATGTTATCGACCTTGATAATGGTAAAACTTTTATTTTCAAAGAATTGTTTTATTAACACTGTGTATTTTTTATCTAATAAAATAAATTAATATCACATAAAAAATGAAATAAATATAATTTACAAACCAATATTTAAATATATTATCACTTATTTAATTGATAATTAATACAAAATAAGGTTAATAACACTTAATGGTAAAAACAACATTTTTTTATAGAACAATTTTTATATATTAAATTTCTTAATTTGAAAGATAATTTTCTCTTACATAGAAATTTATTTAGGTTGTATGGGTCTTAATTTTTTTTTAATAACACATGAATTTGGAAATATGGGTTATCTTATATTTTTTATTCAATCCTAAATTACATAGTTAAAAACTATTTACCAAGGTTAAAAAAATGGTAAAATAGAAAAATCAGTTCGTAAAAGGCTTGAAACATGTATTAAAATTATAGGTAGAGTATTTATAAGAATTATTGCACACTAAAATCCAATATTTATCACTTTTGGAACCATTAACCATTGAATTGTGTCATTCCATTATTGAAAAATAATGGTTATTCACAAAAATCCCATTTTCTACATTTATAAAAGGGGATCACTTACACCGAATTAAATTTAAACAATCCCATGAAAATTTATTTAAAACCAAATAAAAATTTCATATCCTAGAAATATATTTAATTACCTAAATCCTTTAGTCACCATAATTTATCCTAATCCCTTCATTATCAAGTAGACATTCAAGAAAAAGTTCCAGGTCCCAATGTGGGTCTTACTTAATCCTTATCATTTTCTTATAATGTTTCACTTCCAAACCTAAAATAACCATAGTAAAATAATTACCTCAACATAATTACTATACTTATTTTTTATTATATTAATTTACTAATCACTATTTATTGTTTTCCAACCCCTTAGAAACATAAGGGAATGTTGATCTTCTGTTTCTATGAACTACCGCCTCTATAACGTGATATCTTCTATTTTCACCATTGCCTATCTTCAATGATTATAATTATGGAATTAAATAATAAAAAAATTTATAAAATAAATATTATTATGAAGAGAAAAATTATAATCCACCATTATTTCCTCTTATTTATTGGAAAATTAAAACGTTAACTATGTGTTGTGTAGATTATCATTTCCATGAAGAAATATATTTTACATTTCGTCTAGTATATTTATTATTTATTAAAAAATATTCAAATACTGTTTATAATCTTAAAAATGTATAAATAATATCATTATTATTCTTTTATAAATATATTATTTCAAAATAAACAACTTTTATAGCCATAATCATCTATTAATTATAATATGCTCATGTTTGGGTCGATCTAATCACCAACATAAATGATGTTACAAAACTATATCATGGATGACTATGGGAACTTAAATAATATTATTATTATACATTAAAAATAATATATTGATTGTTTTATGGTTCTAAAAAGGTTATATTAATAATTTAACTTATTATTAAAATGTCATCTTTGATTAAAAAAAATTCTATAATAAGCTGAAATGGATTCAATTTTCACACAACATAACTAAAGAAATTATGTATTTAAATAAGTGATTTATAAATCAATATATATTATCTATTACAATACCTTGTTTGATTAATTAATGATGAATTTGATATCAAATATTGGGTACTATATAACCCCCAGTTCTAGGTATGTGACCCATTATTTATATACTTTGAGCTTATAAAAGACTCGTGTTAATTTGGGGGGGGGGGTTGGGAGGTTTAGAAATGTTTTGGAGGTGTTTCTATAGGTTAATGTTGTGTTCATGGTGTGTAAAAATCATAAAACACCTCCAAAAAAACTATACAACATGTTTTGGGAGTAATTGGGCTAGCCCACGATTGGTGCACGGTTTAGCCAAACTAAGTGAGTGCCTTGAGGAAACCATGAAAAGTGAAATAGAGGGAAAATCATGGTTGGCGCATGGTTTGTATAATCATGTGATCCAACCATATGGTCTATGGGCTTAAGATATTATCACCACATAGTTGATTCACGGTTTTACATACCATTCATCCCAAACTATACAACTACTTGGCTTGTCTTGTAGTACATGCACGGTTGGTGCACAACTTGAAAAATCATGTGATATATGGTTATCACATAAAAAATCATGGATATTATCTGTACTAATTCTCATAAGCCTCAGTAGTTTCCTAATTCTATAGGATCATAAAATGTTTCTCCCTCCCAGTTCTTGAAAGATCATTCCCTTCAATCTGGGAGGGATATTTGGATGAATCGAATTGTGTTGGTGATTTGGAATAACTGTTAAATTTTGTTCTTCCTTGTTCTTACTAGTTATACCATTATTCTATATCTCTCTCAGAACCATAGATCTAGTCTATTATGGATAGATCTATTTTGTGTGATGTGAATATTGATGAGATATTATTGGATCTAGTTAATGGAAGGTGTGGTGTGATCAGATATAGAATATCTACGTTTTATTCATTAGTATTAATAATATTTTGAGATTTAGGTATCTTCGTTATCATCTCTAATTGACTTTGAGATTGAAAGATTTGTTTTTATTAAAAAAATTGAAATTTTTATGAAAACCTTGCTTGAATCATGATGGAAATCCGAGCCTGGTTACGACTTCAAAAATGGGAAATTCAATGGACATCAGGAAAACCATTTTTATTAATAATATTAAAATTTTATTTATGAAATTATAGAATTATTTTTATTCACATGAGTGTTTTGAGAAAATGTTTTCAAGAAATGATTATTTTATATGAAATTTTATGGAATGGGTTTTTACATATATGGTTGGTGTTAGTTCATGCATTATAATTGACCCTAAGTAAGGGGAATGTACCATTAGGGTATGAGGATGTGACCGAATATATAGGGAGTATACCATTGGTTTGAAAGGAGATTGGCCACTTAGTGATGACTTGGTGGATGGATTAGAGACCACTCATGAGTATGGAATAGTCTCTTAGAAAGCTTAGGTGTGTAAGTGGGGAGATGATAATTTTTATTCTAAATCACATGTAATGGTTTTAAAAATTGGAAATTGTTTCCCATTTTAAATTATTTAGGGTTTTGATATAAATTATTTAAACTTCTTTTTAAATTATTTTATATAAATTATGCTAACAATTTTTTTCCTAGTGGCATGAGTTTGGAATTCATTGAGTAAATCCTACTGAGTTTATTCTCATCCTCTATTTTGGAATTTCAATGAATTTTTAGATGTCATCTATCAGAACATAGGTAAACGTATGTTATCATATTTATCCCATGATTTATCTTTATTTCATGGGCATAACAGGAGGAGTTAGAGCTTGGATCTTAGTTATGGGTTGTTTGGGTTGAGGAATTTTGGGTTTATTCTAGTCATGGAGTCTCTTGGTATTTTCTGATTATTATATTTTGTTTCCATTGATACTTTGGTATTGTTGTTTATTATTTGTTATACCTTTGGTTGTATTACTGTTCATGAAATATATAGAGGATTGGATGTTTATTTTTTATATTTTTTTGAGTGTTTTATTTCAATGGAAAATCATCCACCAACATTCTTTTAATCTCTTGGAATTATTTTTAGACTTTGATGTCTTTGATATGTCACCTATGGAATGTTTCACCTTTACCTATTTTAAATCCAATGAGGAGGGGTGAGATATTACAAATGGTGTCCGTTTTGGTCGGTCTATTTATCCTTTTAGGAATAATGGTATCATATTTGTTCAATTCTTTAGTTGGAAATGATATTACTCGTGTTTAGTCCTTAAGTTGGGTTTTTAACAAGGATATTGGAATATGGGAACATGAAATATAGAACATAAAAATGTATAGATATCCATTTATGTTAAAATTCATGTTACCAAGGTAGTTTGGGTACATAAGTTTTTGGAGACACTTCTAGGTTTATTTTTACCTCATCTTCATTGGTTTAGCTAATGAGAGTTACATATCTTGCATTGTAAGTAAGGCTTCCTAATATTATATAATTGCTCATTCAGATTTTAATAATTTATGAAATTGTGAAAAAGTGTTGAATTTTGAAAATTGTTAAAATGGTTTTGTTTAAAGAGAATGGTTTTGCATTTTAAAAAATGATTAAATTGTTTGAAAATGGTTTTATTTTGGAAATGTATGGTTGTGATATGAGTTGATAAAGTAAATTGGAATTAAAAAGACTTTGGTTTCTATAAAGTGAGACTAAATAATGTTTTTTTCTATGCATAGAAAATGGCACCAGGTAGACATCATAGGAATTAATTGGAGGAGTTTACTGAAAATGTGGTTTCACTTGAGCCACAAGTGAATCAACAGCTGGTCTAATGTATTTCTTAGTCTTTTAATGCCATGGATAGAGGTAATCAGAATTATAATCCTCAAAATGTGTACCATTACTACAGTTTTAAAATTATAATCCACCCATCTTTTGGTGGGATTCAAAACAAAAAAAACACAATCCTAGTTAAATAGGATGATCAAATCTTCTATTTATATGGGACTCCAGTAGAGTTGAATGTAAAGTTGGAAATGTATATGATGGATGATCCATCACAATAATGGTGGGATTTATCAGTTCTTCGTAAAGTTGACCAAGACATTACATGATATACTTTTGAATAATTATTTAATAAAAATTTCTATCCTCACAAATTTTAGATCACTAGAAAAACAGAATTATTCAGTTTCAATTAATATAATCTCTCAATAATGAAGAATGTAGACAAATTTATGAATGTATTCTATTTTTCCTAGGAATTTGTTGAATGTGTTTCTATGAAGGAATACATTTTTACATCGAGGATGAGACCTGAAATTTCCTCAAAGATTATAATTATTTGTATTAAAAACTATACATAAATATTTAATAGAGAGATAGTGGAAAAAATGATATATTGTGAAATGTGGTTGGAGGGAGCATGTTTATACCTATGAGAACAGTTGAGAACTCTAATTCTGGGAATATGAAGAAGAGGGACACATACTTCTAGTGTGGTGGGACACCTCTGAATCATACCATGGTATTAGTAAATGCTTATCCATGATCAAAAAGTAAGGTGGGATACTTTCAATATGGTTTTTTAAATAATATGAAATAATATTATAGGGAACCACCAAGATCCTATCACAACTGTAATCAGATTGGACATATTTAACATTTTTTTTACAGTTCTCTAATGTCTGTTTCTAGATACACATTTCATGTTTCTCAAATATCCTATGATTTTACTAGATGAGAAAAACAAAATTACTCTAATTTTCATAACTGAGAAATCCAAGGTGATTCCAAGAACTCCATGACTTCTCAACCTAGGAAATCTGAATAGAGTAATAAAGAGAAAATCTTAGTGAGTAATTAATTGTATGGAGTTGTGAAAGTGATCATGGATGATCAATCTGGTCCTTCAAAGGTGAGAGTTGTTTTTATTTTCAAATATACCCTTATGTAATATTTATTTGATACATGAGTTTCTCACTCATTTATTTCCTCTCGTGTTGTTAATATTATGGGTGTTTATATGGAGAAAATGCCTTATATTTTTAAGCTTCAAACTCCTCTTAGAAAAAGAGTGTATTAATCCTTTATGTGTAAATCATTTTCTATGACTATCTATGGTGCTCAATTGATTTGGGATTTCCTAGTTTTGAGATCAATGTTTATGAATTAATTTTAGGAATGGATTGGTGGACATCATTCAAGATCCACATTGATTGTCATGCCTGATTTTTTTTAAATCACTTGATGGAATCGAGCATATCTTTAGAGGTAATTAGGACATAAAGGAACAAGGAGATAAGATTTTAGAGCGGGTGGTTAGAACCATATCTTTTCAGTTGGAAATAATTACTTTATAATCAATGGATGAGATCATAAATAAATATTTTCCAACTATTTTTGACCAATTTCCTAATGTTTTTCCTAACTATTTCTTAGGGTTTCTACCCAAAATAGAAGTGGATTTTACAATTGATCTCCTAACGAGGACCAATACTATTTCAATTACATATTATAGGATTTCACCAATATATTAGGGTGAGTTTATGGTTTATTTAGATGATTTTGAATGTGAAGGGTTTATTCGAATAAGGACATATTTATGGGAAACACAGGTTCTTTTGTGAAGAATTCAGATAGATATTTTAATATTTGGGTGGATCATCATAAGCTTAAACATGTTATAATAGAAAATTTGTATCCTCTCCCACTAATAGATGGTTTGGTTGATCAATTAAGGGCATCATATTTGTTCTCTAAAATTGATTTAAATTTAGGATATCACCTACTATTATTTTATAAGGCATATATTCCGAAGACATATTTCAAAAGAATATATAGACATTATAAATTTATTAATTTACCTTTTGGTATTACAAATAAACCATCCATATTTAGGGATTTTATGAGTCAAATATTTCAAAGATATCTTGATTCATTTATGGTGTTGTATTTTTATGATATTCTAGAGTATTCTAGGAAAAAAATGGATCATGAGAAACACTTGGCTATAGTGTTAGGTAACTTGTGGAAGTATCACCTTTATGATTATTTACCCAAATGTGATTTTTAGATACAAGAATTATTTTTTCATGTCCATGTCATTTTAAATAAAGGAGTTTCTTTGGATCCTAAAAAGATAGAAGAAGTTATCGCTTGGAAACCACTAAATAATGTCTCTGAGATATGCAGTTTCCTTGGCTTATAAGGATAAAATAGACATTTTATTCATGATTTTTCATGTTTTGTCTCACTGATTATAGCTTTGAAAAGAAAGGAGTTCCTTTATAATAGAATTATGAATTTTAGAAATCCTTTAAAAAAATAAGGTAAGCCTTACATCAACACATATCCTCACATTTCTAGAGTCCGGATAAGTTTATGTAGTCTATTGTGAAGTCTCAGAATCTAGGTTGGAATTTTTTCTCATGTAGGGAGACCATGTTGTTTCATATGATTCATGGTATTTATATACGAATGATAATAAATACCCAATACATGATTTGGATTTTTCTGGTGTAGTACACTCTTTAAGGACATTACACCACTATCTTTTTGTAGAGAAATGTGTGGTGTATACATATTATAAAATCATAGAGCACATTTTCTCATAAAGAGATCTAAATATAAGTAAAAGAAGATTGATTGAATATCTTAAATTGTTTTAAATCAACTTATTTTATACATTAGGGAAAAAAATTATATATTTGATGACATGAGTGGTAATTCATATGATCTGTTGGATTAAGAGGCTTTTGATCAATGGAAATGGTTTTTAATCATAGATGATATGCATCTAGATTATGTTGAACAAGGTAATATTGATGTTTTATTTCCAAATTTAGTTATCATTTTTTTGGTTGAGTAGGATAGAAATTATAAAAAATATGATCTTGAATATCTTATCATGAGTTAAAAACTCAAGGGTGTGGAGACCATTTAGGGATGGAATATGGATAGGACTTTAGTGTTACATTTTAGAGATGACATGGTTTTACCTTTGTCTTACAAGGAATGACTTCTTAGTGTCTACGACCATTATAGATGGTATGTTCATCTTGTGATTCATGAAATGTATAAATCATTAATGGAATAGATTTTTTTGTGTTGGAATGAAAAGGGTTGTAGTAGAGTATTTTTTGAGATGCCTCAAATTTCAATAGGTTAGGGTAGAACATCAACGAAAAGATGGTATGTTGCCGTCTATACCAATTCCCAAGTGGAAAATATAGTAGATAGTCCTAGATTTTGTAATAGGTCTACCAATGATAGTAAATAAACATAATTCCATATGGGTGATAATGAATCAGCTCACAAACTCATCTCACTACATTCTTATACAAGAAACTAATATCATGGAAGAGTTTTCCAAACTCTACATTTGAGAAATTATAAAGATGAATAGTGTTATATCCTTGATTATATCTGACCGAGACCCTAGTTTTACATATTGTTTTTGGAGATCCATACAGAAATAACATAGAACTCAATTAACCACGGGCATGGATTATCATCCTCAAATCGAAGTAAAATCTAAAAAGACAATCCAAATATTAGAAGATATTTTTTGGGCTTGTGTAATGTATTTTGGGGTCTCATGGATAGAGAATATACCATTAGTGTAGTTCTCATACAATAAAATTTATCATGCCTTAATACATATGACTCCTTTTGAAGTAGTGTATGGTCATCTAGGTCGTTCTCCACCTCGTTGGGTGGAAAAAGTGATATTTCACTTATCAATCCTAGCCTTGTGTAAGAAACAACAGAGAAGATTGAGATGATTATAAAAATAATGGTGATGTATTAGAGTCATCATAAATAATATGAATATAATATTTAATGACCATTATCATTTTTGGTAGTTGGTCGTGTTTTCTTGAGGATCACTCCAAGGCTTGGGCATCTTCATTTTGGTAAGTAGGTAAAGTTTTCCTAGTGATATATTGGAACTTTTGAGACAATTTAACATATTGGTGATTTGGATTTTCAATTATACTTACCACCAAATTCATTTTCATACATACCATGTTTTATGTATCTCAATTGAAAAAGTACCAGCCTAATATTAACCATCTGATTTGATGGGGTTGTGTTGATCTTAAACTATATTCTTTGTTGATTCATGTGCCAGTATAGATTTCAGATAGGAAATAGTATCTATTTCATTGGAAAATAATTGTTTTAGTCAGTTTTTTATATAAATACGGTATGATTTCGAAATAAAAATGGGATCATGAAAAGGAAATGTGGAACAATGCCCCAAAATCCTTCATGACAACATCAATTTTATACTTTTTAAGTATGTAAAGACCAATGGTGTTTAAAATGGAGTACCCCACTAAGTTTAGGTACATGACCATTTATAAATGTACATTTATCTTATAAAATACATTGGTTATGTTTTGGGAATTTCTAGGAGGGTTAGACATGTTTTTTGAGGTGTTTCTTAAGTTGAGGGTTTGTGAATGGTTTGTAAAAATAGTGCACCACCTCCAGAAAATTGTGAAATATTTTTTTGGTGTAATATGGAAGTCACATGGTTGGTTCATGGTTTAGATAAACTATTCAATTACCCAGGGGAATCCATGATAATATAAACTACGTGAAAATAAAAGTTTGAACATGGTTTGTCTATCTATGTGATCTAATCATGTAAGTTGTGGGTTAAGAAAGTAGAAACTCATGGTTGGAAAACATTTTGACAAACCGTGTGGCCTAAAATATGCTGCTACTTGGCCTGTCTAGTATCATGTTCATGGTTAGCACGTGATTTGAAAAATTTTGTGACCTAATTAGGTGTGTTCCATTGGAACCATAAAAATCTTTGATCTAATCTGAATTAAGCCCTGTAAGTTTCATTAGTTGCCTAATTCTATATAATCTCAACTTACTCTCCCTCCTAATGCTTAATATACCTTTCCCTTCAATCCAAGTGTGATTTTTGTATTAATCAAAGGGAATTGGAGATTCAGAATAGTTAGAAAGTGTCATTATTCCTTTTTCTTCCTATATCTATCATTTTTCTCTCTCACACAAAACCATAAATCTAGTTTTTTGGATAAATCTATGTTGTGTGATGTGAATATTCATATTATCTTGTTGGATATTGTGAATGTAAACTGTGGTGTGATAAAATCTAGAAAATCTAAGTGTTTTAATCCAATTGTTTTATTGGTTTAGAGGTAGGTGGATTCTCTCCCATCTATATTTGACTTATAAATTAAATGTTTAGTTTGGATTAATTTTTTTTATTGATTTTTTACAGACCATATGTGATTCATGATGGAAATCCTTTTTGGTTTTGGATTAGAAATTAGGAAACTGAGTGGATTTCAGGGAAACCCTATTTGTTAATAATTTTAAAATGTTAATTTTAGAATTATGGATTTATTTATGAGCACAAGTGGGTTGATGAAATGATTATCTGAAATAATTTGTTTTATGTGAAATGTTATGTCTTGGGTTTTGGTATACATGGTTGGTTTAATTTAAGTCTTTATATGTGACCTTGAGTAAGGAGTGTGTACTATTGGGGTACGAGGACATGACACATGATATGGTATGTGTTCCATTATGGAACAAGTAGGTTTCCCACCTAGTGATGACTTTGTGGATGGAAGAGAGAAAACTCATGAGTATGAAACAATCACTTAGAATGCATGGGTGTTTGTAGGGGAGACATGGGAATGAGTATTCCCAATCACATGAATTTTTTTTAGAACATGATAATTTCTTTCCCTTCAAATGTTTTATGTTTTCTATATAAATTATTTATGATTATTTTAAACTATTTTATATAAATTGTTTCAACACATTCTACCCTAGTGTAATGAGTTGGGAAGTTATTAGGGAAATCATACTGAGTTTAGACTCACCTCCTTCTTGGGAACTTCAGTGCATTTGCAGATGTAATCTATCGGGAAACATGTAAAGTGAAGGTATTGTATTTTTTAGTGATTTTTTTTGACTCTATGTGCATAAAAAAGGAGTTGTAGCTTGGATCTTAGTTAGAAGTTTCTTGGGTTTAAGTCGTTTAGGTTTATTCGGGTCATGGAATCTTATGGTGTTTTTTTATTATTGTATTTTTTTCGTTGGTACTCTGATATTGTTTTTTACTATTGGGTATACTTTTGGTTTTATATTCATTCCTGAATCATATAGAAGACTGGATATTTGTTTTTTATGTTTGTATAAGTGTTTTATTTGAATGGAAAATCATCCCACAATATTCTTTGAAGGCTATGTAATTTATTTCCATCTTTCATGCCTTGGGGATATCACCTAAGGATAATAGAAAAAACGACTCTTCTTAATCAAATGAGGAGGGAAGGATATTATAGGTACCTAAATTGAAATCATAAATCATGTGAGAAACCATTAAATTTAGAAACACTCAATGGAAAAAACATTTTATAACTAAATAATATATTAATAATAAATGATAGTAAATTTAGTATAAAAATGATAATGTATATGATTAAAGAACTAAACTATAATATTATGATAATTATGTAAGTTCTATATGAGGTTAGAGTGAATTTGACAAGGTAGGGAAATATGGTAATGGTTTCATGTCTCCATTTTCAACCCTGGAGACATAATTTTTATTATACACATTGTTTTTTTGTAATGGTGTATCTAAAAACCATTTGATATTTTTTATCCTGATACTATAGTTATTCATTTTTTTTAATGTTTCATTTGAAATAATATTTTTCAGTGGGTTCCCATTAGATAGTTTCTAATGTCGCAAGGGTTTCATTGTCTAATTTTCAAATCCATGAGACACATTTGATATTAGATGCCATAATTTTTTTTATATAGTTTATTCACTACCCCCATTGATTTCAATTTTAATAAATATCATTAATTTCATGTTATATGAATTTTAATTTCATTGTATCATTCTTTTATTCATTTATTCTTAAATTACCATTATAATATGGGTTTTTGTTAACACAACTCCCCTTGTTGATATAAAATAATTCTTATTGAACTTATTTACTCCAATATTGGTTTCAACCACCTTAATATTTTATTTTGTAGTACTTTCTATACCTATATAGATGAAAATGACCTTTTAAGAAATTTTTTTAACCTTGATAAAATGTATTTCTCAAAAAGTATATCATTGTTGAGAATAATTTCAAACCTATTTAATGTTTATTTACTCTCCTTGTCCATATTTTCCATTACAAACAATGTTATCCTTTATATGTGGAAGCCTAATTATGTGTTACCTTAGGTTAATTATCACTAAAGTTTTCTTCTCTAACCAACCACTAGGAATTGGAATAAATTTTCTTCCAATTCTATTCAATTGTGAATACCCTATTTTTGATTTTTTTTAATTAAATAGTGTTCTCCTAGATGTTATTCATCGATTGATCGAGGAAATTATTAACTAAAACACACAACTTTATTCTAAATATCATAAATAGAATATACTTCATTGAAGGGTATCTACCTATAAAATTATTTAGTATCATTGGATAACCATTCATATTCCGTGGGGTTTTTATGTTTATTGATGAAATTATGAATTTTTTCATTATATGATTCCATTTGAAAGGGTTATGAAAACCATATTATTTTTCATGGGTTATTTATCATACAATGATGACTTATTTTAAGTAATACACATATGTATAAATGACTAAGGTAGGGGTTTTATATCCCTAATGGCTCGAAGGCCTTATTTTTATTTTATTTTTGGACAATACCCCTTTTAAGGGTTAAAGGGGAACCCTTACATAACCTGTATTCCCTAGGAAAAAAGCCCATACATGACCTAATACATGACTTTAAAGGCCCAATACCTGACACACTTGAAATAGTCCCTCCCCAACATCTACAACTTGAAGGCACCCAACTCCCCACCTCACATGGTTGATGGGCTAGCATTTCCCCATTTAGAGTTGCACAATACCTAGTCCCGATGGTAGTTTCCATACCCTCTAATTCTTCTAATCTGGTTAGATATGCTCTGGTGGTTACTATGAATGCTCTGAATCCTTATTTGGGCACGCTCCTATTTGGTCTTCCCATATTTTTTGTATTTTTTGTGGCCTGAAATCATTGTTTCTTGAAGTCCAGTGGTGGCTCGAAGGCCCAACAGCCTGAAGGCCCTGAGACCCGTAGGCCCAAACTAGTGGCGCGAAGGCCCAAATCATATGTATAGTGTCAACTACTGTTGTACCGAACAGTACCTACTACAGTACTGCTACAGTACACATCGTAATTTCACCCTCACCCAAGTTTGATCTTGGGTCCCTGGGATGACAAGAACGAGCCTCTACCACTCAAGTATATGCTCATTGGTAGTTGGGGTCCTACATAATCCTCAAATACATTGTTTTAAGTTGATATCTCTTGATATAGTTAGGTATGTACATAATGATTGTTTTCACATTGGAATGGGTTTAATGAGTTTGGTCACATTTTTAGACATGGACATAATTATTTTATTCTCATTGGTGTGGGAATAATGAGCTCTCTCACATGGTCTTCTTAGGATTATGATATTTCCACATTTATAAATTTTCATTCATTTAAATACACGTTATATTTCTTTTTTATACATCTTTTCAAATATATTTCACACTTTTATGTTATATCATGAATTATTCTATGATTTATGATATATGATTTGTAGGTTATAACTTTATTATGTTTCTTGATTATACCCATATTCTCATCTTCTACTCACTTATGATCTTTGATTATTATCTCTTATGTTTACCCTTGTTGGGTATCTGATCTCACCCTTGTCTTGTGTTTCCAATTACCCATGTTTTGAAGATGAGTATAAGGTATAATATGTATATAATGGAGTCTAGTGTGGCCCAATTATCGATAAATATTCATAGGGGTTGTAAAATAAGTTTCTTATGTAGCTAGTACTCAAAGATATTGAACCTTCCATTCTTGGGATTTAGTGATTATTTGTGAGTCACCTCTTGGATATTTAATAAAATAAAGATATGTTTAGAATTCCCTATTATAGTTGGTATTAGATAAGGGTTTAGTTATTTTTGAAGATATATTTTTTTATTTTATGGATTAGGATAAGATAAATTTTTTGAAACCATAAGGATAAGTCAAAATCCCAATGTTTTGGTAAAATATATATTGGTTGGTTCTCATAGAAATTAAATCCCAACTTGAATACTATAAATTGGATATAGTTTTAGAATAGATATACCTTGGGTTAATCACCCCAAAAAATTTAGATTTGTATCAACTCAATCTTCAGTCTAGTTTATGATTACTGGGCCTAATACTACAAACCTAGTTAGAAACTCCTTGGGAATACTCTTTAGTTAATTCACATTATCTTAAGAAACCATTATGAAGGAGTTATAAATATTTTATTTAGAAAATATAATAGGGAATGACTATATATAATTTATATTAAAACTTATAGATTCATGACATATTAATTAATATGTGATTTTATGGATAAAGGGTATGTCATTATTTGAGAGTATTTTTTTCAATGATTTTCATGTTTAGAATATTTTAGGAATGTTCATGATAATTTTGGGACAATTATCTTTGAGATGTATCTAAGAAATAAAAGTGAACCTAATATAAAGAAAAGAAGATTGAACTGAAATTATCAAAGAAGGATTGAAGTTTTCAATAGGGAATACATATTAAGAATTATTTTCATATTTATATGATCATTTACATTGATTTTATTGATAAAAATTTTGGGTTTTAACATTTTATTGAACTGTATTAGAGAAATTAATCTGAGAAATGTATGTTTCTTGAAACCACTATTTATTATAACTGAATTAGGGATCATAAATAAATTTTTTAGAATCATATTATTTGATATTTATGATGGAATAGGTAATTTTCCTAGTCTTTACTAATATGGTGAGGTTGATATAATAATATAAAATATATCTTGATACTCTTATCTATTTTCATTAGTGGGTGATATTTATTGACGATATAATACTATAATTTAAAATTTATGAGGATTATGTGAATCATAAACAGATTTTTATTCAGTATTTTTTTCTTTGAAGGTTTGTAAAAATATATTAAATGGTATCAATAACCTTAAAAATTTATTTTAAGACAAGGTTATATAATTGGGGATAACTATTGAAGAACACATGATAGGGAGATTGATAAATATTAGGTTTAATATATGATTGATATTGAGATAATAAAGGGTTGATTGATTTTGATAAAAATTAAGTTAGAGAGTATTGGTAACCTTAGGATTGATCATTGATTCATGATATTTTTGTAACGTTAATTGCATTTTTTTAATTGTGGTATATATTGTATGGAGTGTGATTTTATGACCCAGATATTAATACCATTTAATGGTTAAAGATATTTTTAATTTCTAAAAGAATATATAGTTTAATGTTGTTTAATTTTTAGATATTCATATGCTTTTTGGAAAGGTATACTGTGTTGAATTCATTATTAGGGTATATACATACCTGAGTATATTATTGTATGAAATATTTATATAGTTTGAGGAATGATAATTAAAATAATATAGCCGAAGAGAGTAATATAGATTCCATATAAGATGTTATATCATAGATAATAAATTTCTTAAGAATACCCCTGCCTACTATCATTAGTGAGTAATAATTAAAAATTTCAAGGACACAATTTATTTATGGGGTTAGAATGTAACAACATGAGATTTTAAACCCTTTATATTAATATTATCTTTAATAGCTTGTGTCACATGCAACATCAAACTAACACAACACTTATCTTATATAAACCCTGACATATTAAAATTACATGAATAATATAATTATTTATAAGTAAAAAAGTAAATTATTGAATAAATATTATTACATATTATTATTTTTCTTTAATTAATAATCATTTCATTTGAAGAACCATTTAAAAAAACTATTTTATTTTACCATAATATATTAAATAGGTAATAGTTTAAGGTTTTTTTTATAATAGATAATATTTAAATTCATAACCTAATATTTCAATATTATACTATTTATAGTTTATATGAAATAAGATAAGAAACACTTGATGTTTAAAAAGGTCATTTTTAATAAAATCAATTTTCTTTATATATTATATTTTAATTGAAAAGATAGAATATTATATTTTAGAATTTTTATTTGAAAAAATTACCTTCAAATTGATATTAAAAATTTCAAAATTATCATAGGATGAATTTTAGAGATTTTTCTAACATTATTATTTTTATGTTAATAATGAAAAAATACAAACTTTTTTAATATTGTCAATTTTATGACATTATCATAAAAAATAATGACTTAAAAATATTTTAAAACATTATATATTTAAATATATATTTATAAGATAAAATAAATCATTTAAAAACACTATATTTAATTTAAAAAATCATTTTTAACATTTTGAAAACAGAATTAATTTTTTTACTCAAAATACTATTTTATTCCCTTATATTAGAAATTATTTTTCATCACTTGTAGAAAATAAATCTAAAAAATAATACTTTATATAAATGTTTTCATATTATTTAATAATTTTAAATACAATTTTAAGTATAAATTTATTATTACTATCATTCAAGTTAATGACCATGATAATGATAAAGATATTATTTACAGAAATTATTTTATTATCGTTTTTAAACTTTTATATAATCAATTAAATTAATAAAATCATAAAATTTAATTTAGTATAATATTTAAAACTATATTTACATATATTATAACTCATTCAATTTTTAATCAATAGTAAATAATATTAATAATAGTTAACGGTGAAAACAACATTTTTATACAAAATAGTTTATATATATATTAAAAGTTTTAATTTAAAATTTAATTTTATATTATTTTGAAATTAAATTAGGTTATATGGGTTATGAATTTTGGTTCAAAGCACCCAATTTTTTTATAGGTTTTATCTTATATTTTTTTTGTAAAATATAGATTTCTTAGTTAAAAACTAGTTACCATGGTAAAAATCGAAATGGTGAAATGTAAAAATCAAGTAGTAAAAGGATTGAAATGTGTTTAAAAGATCTATTAAAATTAGTGTTAAAGGATTTATCATCCTTATATCACTCCAAAGTTCATTATTTATCAATTTTGGATCTATTGACCCTTGAATAGTGTAATTATATTATTGAAAAATAATGGGTGTTCAAAAAAGTTCCATTTTATTCACTTATAAAATGGTATCACTTCCACCCCATAAACATTAAACATTAACATTTAAATTTCCTAGAAACCCTACTCAATTTTCTCAGAATATAATTTTCTATCTTGAACTAATGTCCCTAAATACCATAATTTATCTTAATCTCTTCATTTCCAAGGAGTCTTTCAAGAGAATGTTCAAGGTACCAAAGTGAGTATTACTTAATCCTTATAATTTTGTTATTAATATTTATCTTAAAAATATACCCTAAACATAGTATTATAATGAAATAAGTATCATTATTATACTTAAAATTTATTATTATTTTTAAACAACCATCATTTACTCTTTTCCATTAACTTTCAAAAACAAAAGAATGTTGATTGTGTGTTGGTGCGGACTACGGCCTCCCCAAAGAGATGTATTCCATTTTTAACCACCACCTCTTTTAGATGGTTATAAGGATTAAATTGAATAATAAATGTTATATATATGATATAATTACAATTATAGAGATACAAATTATAATTTAGCTTCATTTCATCTCATTCATTGGGAAAAGAAAACATTAATTGTGTGTTGTTTGGACTATCGCCTCCATGAAGTATCCTATCGCATTTTTCATCATGTTTTTTTATTTTTTAAAATATCATAAAATATAATTAAAAATATTAAAAATTTCTAAACAATATAATTATTATTCTATAATAATCATATGATATCTAAAGAAACCACTTTTATAACTATAATCACCCATTAATTATGTGATGCTCATGTTTGGGTCAGTCTGACAACCTACATGAAAGATGCTATAAAATTATATCATGGATGTATAAAGAAAATTAAATAATATTATAATTATAATTTATTAATTATATCCTTATTTTTTAGGGTTCTGAAAATGTTATATTAAGCATTTAACTTATAATTAAAATATCATCTTCAATCAATAAAATTATCAAAATAAGCTCACACTGATTCCATTTTCCCACATCATAACTAAAACAATTATAGAATGAGATAAAATATTTATAAATAAAGATATTTTTTCCTTTATTTTACCATAAATTATATAGGAATAATGAAGTTTATATCAAAAATTGGTACCAAATTCGACATCATAATGAGAGTGTGAAACCATTAAAGTAACTAACGCTTGATGTTAAAAATATTTTATAACTAACTCATATATTAATAATAAACCGTTATAATCGAATTATATAAAACTTAATTCATATTATTATGGTTATTAAATATAATTTTTAATTTTTTTTTTGTTTTTTATAAATAAGGTTTGATCATATTTGACTAAGTGGGGAAACATTGTAAGGGTTTCTTGTCACAATTTTCACCCATTGAGACATATGTATTATTATTCAACATGATTTTTTTGAAATGGTGTATCTACAACCAATTTAATATTATGTATCTTGATACTATCATTATTCATGGTACTTAATGTTTCATTTTAAATAATATATTTCAAGGTGTTTTGATTCAAAATCTTCTAATGTCGTAAGGGTTTCTTTGTATCAATTTCAAATCCCCGAGACATGTTTGATATTATGCACCATAATTTCTATTATATGGTGTATTCACTAGCCCATTTCATTCCGTTATAGTGTATATATTTCATTTCACTATATTATAATGTATACTTCATGGTATCCCGCTTATGATCTTTGATTCTTATGTTGCCATTAAAATAAGGGATTTTGATAAGCTTCATTGAGTAAAAATGTTTCTCCATGAATTTATTTCCACTAATATTGGTTTATTCTATAATAATATTTTATTTCATGGTAATTTCTCTCCCTCTATGGTGTAAAATTACCATTTAATGCAAACCCTTCTCCTATATAAAATCTATTTCACAACACTTATATCATTATTTAGAATAATTCTCACCCTATTTAATGAAAATTTCCCCTCCTTGTCAATATTTTCCTTTCCTGCCAATATTATCCTTTATATTTTAAAACCTAATTATGTGTTACTTCATGTGATCTATCACTACCATTATCTTTCCAAAAAAATCCACAATAAACAATAATATATTTTCTTTTAATGCATTTCCTTTGTGAATACCTTGTTTCCATTTCCTTGATTAAAGGGTGTTCACCAAGATTCTATCCATTGATTAATGGAGGAAAATACTAACTAACCCACATAATCATTATCTATTTGGTGTAAATATCATATAATTCAATAAATGTAATATAGTTTATTTAGTATCATTAGATACAAATTTATATTCCATGGTTTTATCATGTATATTGATGTAGTTATGAAGGTTTCCTAATAATATTCCATTTAAAAGGGTTATGAAGCCCATTCTTTACAAGGGTTATTTATCATATAATGATGATTTATTTTATTTGTCACACATATATAAGGATGATAATGGGTGGGGTCCTATATTACCCTCCAATTAAGCGGTTTAAGTAGATATCACATGTGATAGCTAGGCATGGACATAATGAGTTTGTTCACATTAGTATGGGAATACTATGTTTTCTCAAATATCTAGGCATGTAAATAATTAGTTTTTTTCACATGGGAAATGTAATAGTTAGATTTCTCAAAAGGTTTTCTTATTTTTATGATTTTGTTTCCTTTATATATTTCCATTATTTTTAGACTATGTTACATTCAATATTTATTCCTCCTTTCTTAGATATTGCAGACTTTCATGTTTTTTCATGCCTTATTACATTATTTTTGATCTATTATTTGTTGGGTATAACTTTATTATGTATCCTAATTATACCTGTATTCTCATCTTATTATCACTTATGATCATTGATTGTTATCACTTATGTTTACCCTTAGTGAGCATCTGAGCTCACCCCTTTCTTATGTTTCTAATTCCCTAGGCTATGAAGATGAGTATAAAGTATAATAAGTATATATGGGATTACAATGTGGCTAAATCATGGATACATTTTCAGGAGGGTTTTAAAATAAGTTACATATATAGCTAGTCCACAAAGACACTAAAACTCACGTTCTTGGGATTGTGTGATTATTATTGATATGTAATGTTTACCTTCTATAAATATTGTAAAATAAATAAATGTTTAGCATGGGATGTTATATCTAGTTCTTAACATAGGTCATGTTGTGGCTCAGAGTGATATTTCATGACATCTATATGCATAGATGCATTATCAATTTTATTTTATGAATGATGATGGGGTTAAATGAGTATGTGGAAGCCTATATAATTTTTAGAAGATTGAAAACCATGATATTTAAGGGTGATTATTAATATTATATTGATACTAATTCCAAGGTGTTTTCATATTTAAAAATTTTAAGGCCAAAAAGGGGCTTAGATACCGTTAAAGGGGTTGAATCAAGGTATAAATATTATTTAAAAAACTCTCTCCACCCCACTATATCTTGAAATCTTTATATGAGGGTCACTTATTTTTATATTTAGTGTTTATAGTGATCATAAACATACCAAATTTATCTAATGATGATGCACTGTAAGTACTAAAAGAAATAAATCATAAGGACACATAGATTTTTATATGGTTCACCCCTATATTCTAGTCCAAGGAGCATACATCCGACAGAGTATTGGAGTACCAAAATCACTAAGATCACTGCTCATTGTCTTAATCTAGGTCACTCATTCCTGAGCTCACTGCCTTTACAAAGTTTTAGGCAGATGCACTATCACCCCAGGATCACTTCCATCACACTTTCCTCTTATTCTCACTTCCTTATAAGGGAAAACCATTAGAACATGGGATAAAGAACAATATATTATATTGTTGATATTTTCACCATATATAAGATTGGTACCTTTTAACTTCATGTGATTATTCATAGTGTTGATGTGAACATCCCCTTGAGCATCAATTTTCCACGAGATATCCTGAAAAATCTTCACTTTGGAAAGTTCTTTGAGATATTACAAGTCTTCCTCTATTTAGAATGATTCTATAAATCCATTCACTTTCTAGTATGAAACACCACTTTCTTCCTTTAACTACCTAAAATAAAATAATGAATAAATTAATTCTACAAGTATTATTGAACAGTATAGATACTATAACTTCTTCCTTTTTAGAATTTAGATATGATTATAGTACATTTCAAATGGTATCCTCAAAGTGTATTTCCTTTCATGAGACCCTAACATGAAACCCTTTCATGAGACCCTAATATAATACCCCTTCACAAAACCACTTCATGATTCCCTCCTCAGATCACAGGGATCATGTAACTCCAGCGCAAGATACTATTTTACAAATGTGGATCACGTGACCCTAACACAAGACAATGTTATACTCGTGCATATCATGTAAATTTGGTGGGTCTTCCTATTTCAAAAGACACCCAACACATAACTCCCTTCACAATACCTTCTCCAACTTATGTGGATCGTGTTACCTTATATTCTTTATAAAAAACCCTTGTGAACCTTATTCTATCATGTAAATAACATTACCGAAAATTAATTTTTTATTATAAAAGGTCAGGACGACCGCAAGATACATAAATAACTTTACATATTGTGAAATAATTCTCTTTGGATCAAACCACTTGATAAAACTCATCTTATTTTTAAGGATGCATTAAGGGGTATTTATAGGCATTAATCCACCACCTTAACTCCACAAATCATGTTTATTCATCGGCTACAACACCCGAGTAATTAGCATTATGTGTGTCATGTGATCCCATTGTGAGATAAATTTACAATCATGGGGTGGTTAACAATATTATCATCCAACACTTTGCATGATCCCATCGTGAGATCCAATACCAATAATGTGATAGTCAGCAACATTGTCTTCAGGCACTTCACATGATCCCATCACAAGATCCAATGATAATAATGTGATAGTAACTGACATTCCCTTCTAGCACTTCATGATATATTATTACAAGATCCAATTACAATCACGATATATCTAGTGACATTTTCTTTAAGTAAATCATGTGATCACATCACATAATCTCATGAAAATCATGTGGGATTCGCATCAACACATCAAGAGATCCGAATACAGTCATGTGGTCACATGATTTTGAGTGAATATGTGATATCCTTATCATTTATAGACACTTTTTCTTAATTAACTTTATGATTATCCTTCATGAGATCCATTGACCAATGTGTGGTGTCTTCAAGTGCATTTCATGATCTCAACATGACATCCTCTTATACTCATGAAGATCTTGGGATTCAATCATGTGATCTCCTTCATCTCTCCCAGTCACAAGTGATACATACCCACCATGGCCATGAAAACAAACTCCACATGAAACCATATGAATTATTCACTTATATATGATCCTTTGGGACATATGAACTCCTTGTGATCCTTTATTAAATTCACACTCCTAAGGATCCTTTAGAAAATGTTCACTAACTCTTCATACCTCCTTTGACAACTACCCTTCATCAACAACGTCAAACCATGTTAAAAAAACCAATCTACCAAATAGTACCATCATGTGGTATTTTTTCCAACAATATACCCCTTTAGGTTTTTTGATAACACTTGAAAACATCAAGAACCAACTTATTGACAAATCATGCACAAGAAAAATCGTTTTCCTTTTGTAACCCTATATAGTGATCAAGGACTTCTTCAATAAGTACTCTAAGACCACATGAGTCAATATAAACATGATAAAAATGAGTAGTATGAAATGTTAATCAATGAATCAATTCATTCTTGATCTTTCCACTGTAGACCTTCATAACATCAAAAGGTAAAATAAGATTATCCCTCATGTAACTTCTTAACCTTCACATTTCAATTGCCTACATCATGAACCCAAAGGCCAATCTTTTTCTGGATTCTTCCTCTTTGGTAGTTCATCTTTAGAATTTCCATATTCATAAAACTCCCTTAATTTCTATTTAACCCTATCAGTTTCTCCCCCTATCATGATCAAGACATTTTCTCCCCCTTTTTCAATGAACACAAAGTTCACTTCTTTTCATTATGTGACATGATAAAGAAAAAATATCAACACATAAGGGAAAAACACACCATAACTTAGGGATATGGGGTCCCATATAAACACTATTCAAGTGTGGGGAGTTGGCCGATCTCTAGTAGATGTACTTTTTCATTAAAATGCTCTATTGGGCAAGGACTTCATCAAGATGTCTGCAGCCTATAGTTCAGTAGGAACATACTTCATATACTAAAGCCTATGCTCCATTTTCTTCTTGATGGAGTGATATTTAATTTCAATGTTCTTTTTCCTTGAGTTATGAACTGTATTTTTTCTAAGATTCAATGTACATGAATTATCACAATTGATAATGATCAAATATATCACTTCAATGTCCTCTATTCTCCTAGTATTCCATAAGGGATTACAGTACCATTTAATTTACTCCCCCTTAATAAATAATATGATGAACCCAATCTTCAATAATCGGAAAAATAAAAAGTTAATACAAATTATTCTTACAAATCTTGAAATGAAGATAAAAATAGGGTTTTCTTCCCCTATCTCCATGCACCTCTTCTTGTTGGCATTCATAGACCACCTAGCTATGTCAAATATTTTCATTTTCACCTTCAACTCCATTTATAAACTTAAAATGGAATATTTCATCCTTTTATCACTTTTAAAGAATAGATCCATATTCATCTTTATAGATACACACTACTGACATATTTTCAATAAGTGAAATTAAAACTTTCCCTTGAGTCGTTAATAGATCCTCTATGCCTACTTAGTCAAAAATATTTCTTGGAAACATGAGTTTAAGATAATAAAAAACAACATTGTCCATGTCATTCAATTAATTCCATGGATTCTAGCATCATGGATTTACTCTATTATTCAGAATAATCTAGTCGGATGAGGTTATATCACCTAGAATACTTATCACTGTATCTCCCTAAAAACCTACATCTTTTGGTGGATACTAATTATAAATAACGATTGTTGATCAAGGGATAAATGTTTCATTACTCTTCAGAATAGGGAGACTATTTTTTGTAAATTATATTCATTGTCTAGAAGCTTCATGGTATCCTGAAATTGGTTAGATACTATTATATTGTAATAAAAAAATAGATAAACATGAAATACATGAATGTTGTTGCTACTCAACAAATATATAATATCTCAGAGGGAAAATAACACTTTAACTAAGGCCTAATACCAATAGTTGAATATTCTATGTGACTTGGAACTAGTAAATCATTCATGTATGGTTTTGAAAGATCTTCAGTTTCACATCAGGCTCTTCATCATTTAGTCTTCCATTTTCACATCACAGAACTGCCAAATATAAATTTGAAAAAAATGATATGTTGTGTAACACTACTTATTTAATATGATATCATATAATAATTTGAATATTTCTAATTCTTATTTATGAACTTATATCCATTCAATTTATGTACTTTTTCCCTTTCATCACACACCCCCACACATCGTATCTCTCCCTTAAGCCTATACCACTTCAAACTATTATTATAAATAGTTAAGTGCACGTGGTGAGAGGTACCTGTGGAATCCTCAAGAAGAGGATTGTGTTCGATATTTATTGACCAACCCTTTGATATATTCCATGAAATAATTATATTATTGTTCTAGTTGTTATAAATTCATAACCAAATATTACTAATCTATCCATATAACATGGCATTAACTACTGACATGTTCAATCTTATTCTAATATGTAGGTTTTGTGGGATTGGTTTTTTTCACAGTTTGGGGTATAAAACCACTAATAAAAATTTATTTATTTATTTGAAACACAGTTTATACAGGATTTTTAGGATTCATTATCTATGAAATAATTTTTCCATTCTCCATCTGCTCAATCTTCTTCCTCCGTTGGAGGTCTCTTTGTCTTTCCTCGACTTCTTACCTTGAGTAATGACACCAGAAATTTCTAATTCATTATTTATTAATTTTTATATTATCAATTATCTGAGTCACCTCACACTTTCATGTAGGGGGTGAACCTCTTACTAACCGTACATTCATATTTATTACAATTGTAGAAACTCATCAATTTTTCTTCAAGATTCATTCACATTATTTCTAAGAGAGATATTGTGAATGTAATGGAGGAGGTTCATTGTATACCATTAATTGATATCTTTATGTTCCCTCAAATACTTTAAACCAATAATTCAACTTCTCAGGTTGTCTTCCCATATAGGCTTTCTCATTATACAGTAAAGAAGATATGGATATCATTTCGTGATCTATTTCCCTCCCTATAATCTTCCATTTATAATATCGTTCCAAATTGCCATGATTAGAATATATGAAACATCTCCAATTAAAAAACCTTACATCATCATTTCTCAATTGAGATGTGGATGCATCCAGAGTTATTCTTCTAAAATTAATCCTTCGAGCCTATTAACACATACTCATGGAGTGTTATAATAATCCACAATAGTATAATTTTATGGATAATTTCTTCTGAGAGACATTTATATCATAATTCTCAATAAGGTTCTTCTTATTCTCATATATAGAAATATTTCAATCTTTACAGCATGAAATATACTCTAAATCCTAAAAAACATGAAATATGACCATGAATTCTACAAAAGATATATTGTCATTGATTCTTGTAAAAGTCATTTTAGATGTATTTCCAACACCTATAGAGTTTTCCCTATTTTTGGAACTATTCACGACCCTCTTTCCCTCATGCATGAGACATAATTCATCATATCTAATACCATAATTTCCCAAACTGCATTGCCTTTGGGTTTAGAAAATCATATAATGTTTTTCCTATAAAATAAAATATTTTATTTTCATTCCATTATTACCTATGAAAGGATAGTCAAATAATAAATGAAAAGTGTCCTTTACTTTGGGATTTCCTTTAGCATTAGATTTCCACACTTCTTTCTTTCTTAATTACATATCTTATCCCAATAGTTAAATCTTTTTTCCCCTAATTCAAGTTGAGAAATAAGTTCTCTCTTGAGAGTTTTACCACTAGTCATATCATATTCTGATTTTTGGGAAATCTTATCCACCATGTCACTTTTCTCTTTTATTTTAGAATTCATTTAAGAAAAACAATCTTTAAAGCACACATTCTCTTGTCATAAATTTTTCTTCTCCTGGTCTAGTTTTGATAGGAGTGTAGTAAGATCAACATTTCTATCTTATAAATTCTAAAATTATGTTGAGTTTAAATTCTTCCCCCATTTTTCATATTTGAGTTTTTTCATCTATGTGGACATTGCATATAGTTCTTCATCATGGGAATCCTTATTCTCATTTAAATTAGTGGCCACTTCAACAAGTATTTTATTTAAACCATTTAGCTTATTGGAATAAATTTGTTATGCTTTTATCCAAATATCTTGATAATTATTTTCTTATTTTAATTATTTTATGCAATTCTTTTATCATGTGTACAACTTAAAATTTTGGCCTTCTAGAGATTTCTTCATCATCAGTATCTCTAGAATCACTTGGCATGTCAGGTTCATCACTCATTATTATAGAATCATTGAATTAGTAAAACGTATCACAATCTGATAAGTGTTTTGTTTCATTCAACTATATCACACTATTTCCATAGACACTCTTACATTGAGTAATTCCACAAGACTTTTTATTCTTATATAAATTTCTTCCCTTTTTTATGAACACCAAGATAAGAGAAAACTAAAATTTAAATTTCAAAAATTGAATAAACCCATTCAGTTCATGCAAATACAATAAAAGTAACATTTTCTATAATACCAATTATTAGGGCTAAAAGGGTCTTAAATACCTTCAGAGGGGGTGAATCAGGGTATGGATATTCTTTTACAAAATTAATCCGGCCCCAATGAAGCTTGAACTTTTTCTTATGAGGGTTAATTTTTTTTCTCTTTGGTGTTTATATTGATCTTATCCTCACCAGCTTTATATAATGATAATGCACTATAAGTATAGGAACAATGAAAGTACAAGGACACACATATTTTTATTGGGTTTACCACTATAGAATTTTCTAAAGAGATTGCATAAAATAGTGTGTTGGTTCACCAAAATCACTAAGCTCGCTACTTTTTGGTTTATGCTTGGTCACTCATTCCTATGTTCACTACCCTTATGATGTTTGGGATATATACACTAACTCCCCAGGATCACTTCCCTGACACTACCCCATTTTTCTCACTATTTTTGAAGGAAAAATAATTCTCATGTATGCCAAAGAGAAATATCTTCTATTGTTGAGAGTTTCACTGATTCTAAGATAGGTGTCATTCAACTTCACAAGCTCCTTCACATCCTTGATGGGAACATACCCTTGAGAATAAGCTTTCCATAGGATAACTTGGAAACTAATCCTCACATTGGTATGTTCTTTGAGATATTCCAAGTATTATTCTTTCTAGAATGATTCTAGAAATCCACTCACATTCTATTATGAAATACCACCTTCCTTTCACTTCCTTATATGTAGTATTAAATAAACTCATTTTTCAAGTATTGTTGAATAGTAAAGATCCTCTATTTTCTTCATGTTTATAACTCAAATATGACAATAATACTTTTCACATGGTAACCTCAATGAATATATCCCTGTGTGATACCTTGACATGAAACCCTAATGTGATACCCCTTCTTAAGACCCCTTCACATGTCCCTCTTTAGATCATGTGGATCATGTGACTCCAACATGAGACTCTATTCAGCTTATAAAGATTTCATGATCTTGATGGATAAAATTTTTCTAATCACGTGGATTGTATGACTTAGTTGGGTCTACCTATATTCAAATACACCATGCACATAAATCCATTCACAAGACCATATTCATCTTTTGTGGATCTTGTAACCTTATATACTTTATGTGAAACCCCTACATGACTTATTTCATCACATTACTCCCTTCACGTCGCATGATATAATTTTATTTAGATCAAACCCATTAATAGAACTCTTCTTTTTAAGGATAGTTTAATGGGTATTTATATTCATAAATCTTCTGCCTTAACTCCACAAATCATGGTTTCTCATTCATTACACCGCCTTAGTAATCAGCATTACCTGCTTTACATGATCCCATCATGAGATGAATTGAGAATCGTGTGTGGTCAGTGACATTGTATTTCAATTATTCATGTGATCCCATTGTGAGATCCAATGAAAATTATTTGATAGAGAACACCATTTTTCAGGCACATTTCATGATCCCATCATAATATCCAATGAAAATCATGTGACGAATAATAACATTGTCTTCAAGTACTTCGTGTGATCCCATCATGAGATCCAATGAAAATCATGAGATAGTCAGTGACATTATATTAAAGGGGTTCATGTGATACCATCGCATGATACAAAGAAAATTATTCATGCTTCAGGGGATCACATTATGAGATTCAAAGAAAATCATGTGGACGTGTGATTTTGGGAACCCTTGATATTTCATCATCATTTCCAAACCCTGTATTCTTATCCTTTATGTCAATCCTTCATGAGATCCCTTAACAATCAATTTATTTCTTCAATTTCATTGTGTGATCTCATCATAGGATCCGTTATAATCATATGGACAATGTGGTCTGATCATGTGATCTCTATCAACTCTTATTATCATAAGCGAGACATGTCCACCTTGTCTAGGCAAACAAATTATATGGGGTACCCTAGGACTTACGTGATTATACATGATCATTTTGTATATATGCAATCTATGTGATCCTTTTGTACATTTTCAATGATCCTTTAATAAATTCATTCTTCGTGTTATCTTTAAGGACATTCAAATTAACTCTTTACACCTCCTTTGACAATTAGCCTTCATCAACAACATCGAAACATGTCAATAAACATAATCAATAAAAAACCACCATGAAGTTCTATTTTACAATAGAAATATAGAAAATATATCAAGTGATTTTATTGAATAGATTGGACTTAGAATATTGAAATATTTAATTAGAGTTCATGACTGATGTATCTTCACCGAAACCGTGTGAAGATGCCATCTCAGGATTCCCCCTAAGCATGTTAACAAAAATCACCATCCATTTTGGTTGATTTGACCATAAATTGGTGGAATAGACACAAAAAACCTAACAAGAGAAAATTTAAATAATATAGAATAAGATAAATGGAAGAAAAAATAAAGGAGAGGGAAAATGTAATCTCCAAAACCAAAAAAATGGCACCCAAAACACCTGGGATCAAGGAGGAGGAAGAGTGGGGGAGTATTATCCAAAAATCCTCCTCACATGAGCCTATGTTAACCAAAATAAATGAAGGATAATACCCCTTTTAAAATAAAAAATAAAAACCCTGACTGATTTCATGAAAAAAATAAATATTCATGTCCTGAACACCATACGTAGAGGGGTCTCCCCCCAAGTCTTGAAAACTCTTAGTGTGGCTACTATAGTCACACAGTGAAAGGTCTATAGCTCTAAAACCATAGAAACTTTACCACATGACACTTATATTATATCCACCATAACTCATTATTCCTCTACGAAATCTATAACAATGTCCAAAACACTCTTTATAGGTTCTAAAATGATCAAAATACCATTTTTGAGTCCTCTTTCTAAAGAGAAACCATCCACTAAACGAAAATTTCAAAAATGTCATAACCCATCTGAACATTGGGTATTAGAATATACCTACCTTAGAAAATCCAACCCTAAAAAGTATCTATGACCATTAAAACACCAATATCGACCTAATAAAGTTTCCAATCCACACTGAATTCACTACATTCTACCTTAGAATGTTGAATTAGCACATACTAAAAAACATTAAACATGAAGAACAATATGCATCGAAAAATGAGCCATCGTTGGTCACTATAGACAAAACCTATATATGGTGCTCCATGAAACCTATATATCTTAATTCACCACTATGTTATCAAAAAAATCATCTCAAATCTTATGGTTCTCCCAACCATAAGACTGAACTCATAAAGAATGATTCTTGATCCATATTGCTTCCCACCATCCGAATCGCCTATCAAAATGTATTATCTATGGTCCAACAACCCACTTAGTGTATTTTTCATCTCACCATGCCCAATCACACATGAAAACCCCCATTTTCCTCTCTCTGGGCAAACTTTCTCAAAAATGATCTGTCTTAACCATTGACAAACTATCTCAAAGGAAAAGCCTTCCTCCAACATGAAACTTTCAATAACGACCCCCATATGTATGGTCCCACTTGTACATGAATCAAGGTTCCAAATTCATTTTCCATCCTAATAATTCTATCCCAAATACACACCATAATAACATTTCACCACAAGATTCACCAACTAAATCATGTCATGAATCACAATTCAACAACAGAACTGGGTCACATATCACGATTCACCCCCAAGACCATGTCATGAATCATTTTTCACTCCTTAAATCACATGAATTACTATTATTCACATCAAAAATAACCCTTGGGTCACATAAAGATGATATTGATCATGATTACAATGCACTTACTCAATATAATATCACATATGAATATCAAATATGGTATTTATATTGGACCAAATTGTTTCTATTCACATATCTCCAACATCCAAAATCCACCTCATCCATCCAAAGACTTGCCCAAACATTTCTATAATCCTACCAACATGGGGTCACACCCAATGGTTCATGATCTATTCATTACCACATGTGATGATGGGATGCAGTCATCCTGCTTATACCTGAGTGCTAATGCAACTATCAGTTACTTCCTATTCCCAAATCAATGGAACATCATCCTTAGTGTTCACTGAATTCCCATGAATAATGAGGTTCATTACCTAAAAAATCCAATGGTTCACTCCCCACCATATGGATACCCTTATACAACTCCTTAGAAACCACTCCATTATGTCATATCATAAAATTTTTGTTTCTCAACCCGATCCATGCTCATCTACTGTCAATATATGACATTATTCCTCCTAGAAAAAACATGCCAAGGTCCACAATTAAGATGACCGTACCATGGATCCTGATTCAACTATAGTGTATTTTATACCATAGAGGGAAATTTATAATTCTCATCAAAGCTTCATGAAACTATGACCATGAGTATTTACAATTCCCATTGATCCCCATCTCACACAAGGCTACACATCGATTCAAAAATCATTAGTACTGCATGTATCTAGCACGTAATACCTAGATCATATCCAAAAGAAATGGTTTTATGATCATGTTCAACCTAGTCACATAACCCAACTCATTCTCAATGAGTCACATCTCATTCTATCTTGGACCATTCTCCTTAACCACATATTATTCTCCATGAAATGTCAAGTGTCTACCCAGAGCACCCATGTGTTATTTTCAAACTACTCAAAATTCCTCAAATGTTGAGGAAAAATGAATTATCACTCACTAACCAAGTTTGTTATTAAACAGAAGTATATATCCATTCTCTACCATCGCACCACTCAGAAACTAAAGAGTTCTATCCTGGGTGCTATAAAATGATTTGTATTTTTTAGTGTTAGGGTGTAGTGGAGTGGTTGACCAAGGTCATTATCTCAAGGAGGAAGTACTTAAAACAACTTATTAATGGTATTATAAAAAAAATTAAATAAACTGATAAAAGGGAAGGTTTTTTTCTTGTTGTTTATAACACTAGAATAATTATGCTAGAAGAGTATTTTTAAAAAAATTTAATATATGAAATGCAGTGAGAGGAAGTTTTTTAGAAAATTTTTTAGAATTGATAATTTATCAAACTATACCTCTTAAATAATTCATAAATAATTATACTTTTAATTCGAATCCAATAAAATATAAACCCATAATTTATCAAATTCCAAACCCATAATGAAATTGACATAACCACGAAAATGAAGGTGATTAAACCTTAGGCTAACCTTGAAACATATGATATAAGCACCCTCCCTTAATTATCCTTCCTAGGATAAATTATGTATAGTGGTTAATTAAGTCACAAACTGACACTATAATTGTGGATCAATTGTGTTGGGGGATTATATTTTAACTCTATAAATTGTTCCTATGTTTTTTCCGACTAAGATTATGTTCCCAAAATTCACACATTACTCGGACTTGCGTGCAAAGTGTTCATTATTTGAATTATTTTAATATTAAAAAATAATAATATATCATATTTAAATTATTTAAAATTAGATTTATGAATGAAAAAAATTATTTAAGGATGGTATAATTAGATCAATTACTTAGAAAATCTACTCTTACATGGGTATAATAATCATCATAAATAGACTTTCATGTACAAAGGTCTAGAAATATTATTAACGAATCACATTTTTAATAATTATTTAAAGCCCAAATAAGTGAATAAAATAATAATAAAATTAAATAAAACAATATAAATGTATGATAAATAGATAATTTTATTATAATACCACAACCATTAAAACAAAAGAGACGAATAGAAGAGAATTATGGAGGATATCTTATAAACAGAGCTTCCCACCTCCAATGGTGTTGAGAAAGGTAAAGAAAACACATAAACCCTTCTCTTAATCTACTAATTCACAAAAAAAATCTCCTCAAAATTATAAAAACAGAAATTTATAGAGTGGAGGTTAGGATGTGTTTACATGAGTTTACATGCGTAAAAATAAAATTCTTAAAGATATTTCAATGAAAATTGAATCGCCTTGTTTTCCTCCAAAATACATGAACCATTTCCCTTCCAATATAATGATTTGTTCATAATTTTATATTATTTATAATTTCCAAATTTAATCCTTATTCAAGATCAAATGAAGAATCTATTTCACAAATGGTAAATTGGTGTTCATGTTAATGAGTTTAGTCTATCTTGGAATTCATGGAAATTTTTCTTCCATAATTTTTATGATCAATCAAGGGTATTATAAATAAAAATTTTATCCCAAAGAATAAAAATACTATAAAAAAGTTTAAATTAAAAATTAATTCCAAAAAATTAATTATTTCAAATATACTACAGTGTAGTATGAAGGGTTAAAATTGGAATTTTTATCAAATTTTCAAATGCATGAGTAATCTCATTTTTTTAAATAAACATATTTATAGTAATGTAGAGAGAATATATCAATTATTATTGATAAAATATTTAATAAAAATGTGGTTAATCAACTCCACCGCACCTACCCATTTTCCCTCATGGTCAAGGTCACATATCATGTATTCCAAAAAAATTATAATAACATATGCATGTTTAAAGTTCATAATCTATAATAACAATATGATAAAATAAACATTAAAATCCAGAGGTAAATATAAATAAATATTAAATTAATTTTCTAAAAACAAAATTATCAAAAAATCCAATGAGATTAATGACACTAATCATAGTGAATTAAGTCGTGGGTCCACTATGAAACTAATTCTCTACATGTGTGTATCTGTGGGTGCCAGCCATTTCAAGCTTTCCATTCCATCCTTTATTCAATATATTCATGTCAAGTTAAATTACCGTTCTTACCTAGTTCTTTTCCACCAAACCTATTCTATAACTATTATAATCAAATATAAAAACCCTCTCAATTAAGTATTCCCATAAGTCAAACCTTAATATACCAACCAAGATATACCCATATGTTTTACATTTCCTCACTCACCTCTTTATTATTTTTCCGTTTTATTTTATTTTTTATAGAATAAAACATTTGGATATTAGATACACATACATAGATAAATTTGGTACATTAATGAATTTGATTAGAAGGGAAATAAACATATGGAAAAACTATTGTTGTAAGATGAAAACAAAAATTACTTCACTTGACTATACATTCAACTGAATAAGAAAATTTTCTCAAGTCATAGTTATGTGTGTTGTTTGTTGGAGAAATAAAACAATATAATTTACCAAAAACCAATATCACAAAGAATGGTGTCAAAATATAAATGTTTTTTATAGTTATACAACTAATTATATCATTGATAACATTAATTGTTTTAAAAAACTAACCATTAATAAAAGAACGTTTCTCATTATTAAAATGATACCAATGAGGATGAAAAAAATCAAACATTCATTTTATATATGTTTTATATATAAATGATCATATGAAATTATTGATATATATATATATATATACACATATACATGGTTTATAAAAATAAATACACAACATGTGGTTTTATTTAAAAGAAAAAATATCGAAGTTTAGAGGGTCAAGAGGACTTGAACCTATGTATTTTGGACCATGGGTTTTGACCCTAGTGGAAAAATTAATTCCATCATTGTTTTTATATTTATTCTCGTATTATTTTAATATTTTGGAAAGTATTACAAGTTGTGTAAGGGAAATATATACACGCTACACAACATGTGCTTTTTTATTTTATTTTTTGAAAAGGGAAGGAAAAGAAAGGACTACCTCAGATGTTGTCCCCTCCCTAACACTTGAAATGTAACATTATCCTCAATGTGATGCTATATAATGATATATTCTCAGGAAATGTATAATTCTATATATGAAAAATAATATAAAAGATAAAGGGTTAGGGATAGCATGATGTTCTCAAGTGAAGATGAGGTCCTGAAGTGTGATGACATCAAATGCATATTTATAGGTCCCTCAATGTCTTGATTTAATGAATTAGCATTAACTCTAAATCACCATCCATGTCCTCTTTTGTTATATCCACTACCCCATAGGGAAATACATGACATAAAACATAAGGCCCCACCCATCATCAATGTATCTTATCAAGCATTATCTTTAATCGTTAACTATAGAGGACATTGTAAGCTTCATGAAACTCCCTCTTCTAGATCATATTTCCCTAGGATAATTTTTATAACTCTTTATAGAGCCTTGAGTTATCATGTTATAATAATTGGATATCTTATAACTATTGAATTTGAAACTTCCTTTGATCACCTACTTGGGCTAGATCCATACTGGAAGGCTTACACAAGGATAGTTTAAGAACTTGGTTCTTCATTGATATTAAAAATAATTTATTTATATAAATATTTAGTTTAAATGGTTAAATACAACATAATGTGAATTCCATTTGAGTTCGTGGGTCCATTGGGGTTGTATGGGGCTTGTTCGGATCTTTGAACCTGGATTTTGGGGAGAAAAATGTTATCCACATGATTAGTAGAAACCATGCAGGACAAGGAACATGATTACTACTAACCTTGTATGAGTGGACAGTGGGATGGAGGAGCCTGTACAGATTAATAGACTATGTGGACGGAGGCATATACCCATACAACACCCTATTCACTTTCTGATAGTGGTTTTATACAAGGTTTTCAAATGGTTAGTCAAACTGTGTGTGGAAATCATGTGGGGTGACCCTCCTTACAGTAGTGAGTGCATGATTTGTGCATGGTTTGGCCATTCATTGTGGAAAAATCATATGAACTAGGGATTAGTTGGGAAAATTACAATTTTCACTTAAATCTAGTACAACCTAAAAACTAATTATTTCTTCTTCACCTATGGATAAAAGCTCAACATGGGAGCTCCTATTGAAATCCAAAACATAGGACATAATCCTATTCTTCCATCCAGACATAGATTTGAATGTAGATCATCTCATTAGATTCACACCAATAAGTAATCAATTCATTTTTTATCATTACTCATTCTTGTTGATATCAAATGAACAATTTAAGTGAAAGATAATTTACCCTGTTTTTAGGGTTCTCAACTTTTATTCATTTTTCTCCGGATCTGAGTCGAATTGAGAGATGCTACTGGATGGGAACTCTATTATGGACCTATGACAAGTGTTATTATTATTTTCCATAAAAGTAGAGGTGTTTATATATATATTCCATTCTTTTGTTCACCTGATTGTCCAATCATCTCCCTTGTAATGGAATTTAATCCTTATTTAAAATGAATAAGTATGACCTATGTAATTAATGATACCCTTGATAAATGATTAAAGGTCACGAAACTTGAATTGTTACTACCCCATGGGTGTGTTTCTTAATTAATTGGATAACCATGGGTTGATTTTGAAATTAAATACCCTTTTGTGTGTCATTTACCCCTTTCCATGGGATGTCAAATGATGAATTATAAATTTTAAATTGAATTGATTAAAGTAATGGAATAGAAGGAAATGTCCCTAGGCTATTTCCATGTAATTTATCACTTAAGCATGGTTTTATCCTTATAATGAAATAACCATGTAAGATAATTAAGAGGTTAAGCCTTATAAGCTTAGCCCATTCCTTAATCCTCCTTTTGAGGTGGGGATTAATGAAAATGATTAAATAACATTTATTGAGTGATTATATTCCTTAGGTAACACATGAGTTCATATAAGAACATCAAATATATAATCATCTGTATATTTCTCTACATATGTTGAGTTATAATTTGAATTATAGATATTTAGGATTAATATACATGGTTATTACATCATTTTAGATGAATATTTATCACATTAAAAAATAAATATATGAGGAGTGTAATAGTTTAGTGTCTTTGGAAACTTGGAAACATAATATTCTAACTTGGTTAAATATTTTCATCATATACCTTAAAGATATTTTTATTTATTAATACTACTTAAATCCTTTATTCATAACTTGGAAAATGGAAACATAAGAAAGGGGTGAGATCATATGCTTAGTATGGGTAAACAAGGGAGATATATAAGTATAACATGAGCATAAGGGTATGAGAACATGATCTTAAAATTTGAAGACTATACAATGAATATTAAAGATCATAATCAAGAGTCATGGAATAAATATTGGTAATTCATAAGACATGAATCTTAAGGAAATTATGATCATAATCCATGAGATCATAACATAAGCATAAGACATGTGTTTTTGGAATATGCATAAACATATAAAATGATTTCCATAGTAGTCAATTATTAATGGAAATGAAATCTTAGTGGAATGGGTTCACTCTCCAAACCATCTTAGTAATCAAGGATTAGTCCCAAGACCATCTTAGTGGACAAAGTCCTTTATTGAACCAGTTTCACTCCCCATTCTAGCTCTGTATTACATAATCAGGTTTACTCCTTGTTTCATCCCTGTATTACTGAACCAAGATCACTCCTTATTCTAGCCCTGTATTACTGAATCTGGTTTAGTCTTTATTCTAGCCCTATATTACTGAACCAGGTTTACATCCAATTCCAGCCCTGCCGTACTGAACTAAGTTCACTCCTCATTCCAGTCATGTATTACTGAACTAGGTTCACTTCCAATTCCATCCCTGACATACTCATGAGATATAAATATTTACCCAATGAATATGAGGGATATATAGGACTCAACAATCACATAATAAAATCATACATGCATGTTCCACAAGATAACAAAACATTCATCAAATCATGACCCTAGAAAGTAAATGTGTATTATTAACATTTTATCTCATCATAACATATGTAAAATATATAGGTTTCATAATCATCAAATCATAACATGTGAAAAAGTGGGTTTTAAAATCATATAATATATGGAAGAGAAATGGGTGTCATAAACATAATTCCATAATAACATAAACCATTTAAGAAATAATATATGTGGTATTCTGGGATAATATCCCAAATAAATAATAAACTATAAAAAATTTATGCCATCTTAGATGGATAAGGATTTTGAAAGATCAAATGGAAAATCTGTTAAGGACAATAGCCTTTATTCGAAAATTATTTTCATAAAACCATTTCAAAATTCCTTTTCTTAAAAAAATCGCTACAATTTAATTTAAAACATTCCTTGAGGAAAATACATTTTATTATTTGAAAAACTCTTTTTAAAACCTTAAGAATTTTAAAAAACGTTTTTATTTGGAAATTAGTTAAAAACATAAAAAGAAGTCTTAAAATTATTTTTAAAACCCTTTTTAGAGAATGGATTTGAAAACATATAAATAAATATTGAAATCCTTTAAGTCCTTTTCTTTGAAAATAGCCTTTTTAAAACATATAAATTTTTGAACATAATTTAAAACACTTTTTGAACATAAAACATTTTGGAAAACCATTTTCATAGAAAACCACATTAAAATAAAAAAACCATATTATTAGGAAAAATATTTATTAAAAAATATCCTTATAAACTTATAAATGAATATTCAAAGAAATTATGGTCATGATGATGTGGAAGCCTCTATATTCCAAACATTCCTTTTGCACCTTAAAAGGATTAGAAAAGTGACTGGATTAGAAAATGATAAGAATATTCCTTTTAAGACTATTTTTAAAAAGGTCAATAAGGGGTGAAATTTTATTTTAAACATCATAATACATTTTTGAAAACATTTTTAGATAACACATTTTTGAAAGAACACAAATTTCTTACTAAAAGGAGAAGCCAAGTCAGATTTTCATAAAACAAATTCCTAATTATCTTAAGTACCAAAGAGTGGAAAATGGTGAAATTACATGGATATATCATGAATAACCATATGAGAATAAAATTAAATAGTTTTAATGAAAGTTGGATCATAAGGTTTCATCAATGGAAGCATAATAAAAAACAATTACGATAAATGATTGAATTGTAACAACAAACTGTAACCACTTTGGTAACATTGAATCATAATCCTATGGAAATAATAACATTATATAAAGATTAACATATCAATAATAAAATTATATTCCTGATATAACATGTAAAATTTTATTATATACACCCCATATAAAAATATAGGTGCAAAACATGGCATCTATCTCAAAGAAGTAAATTTGAGACAAAACTACTTTACTGATTTGGAAAATTTTGAACCAAAACCCTATGAAATAAAGGTCATAAAATTGATATGTAAATACATGTAAACTTAATTATTAGAATAGTATAATAAATTAATGTGTAATAAATACACCACACAAAATAAATGATTGGTGAACATGGCATATATCTCACTGATATAAAAAGTGAGATGAGAAAACCTTTACCTTAAGTTTTGTCTTTATTCATACATGCTCAAAAACTCATATATAATAAATATAAGTTCATTATAAATATACCATATAATAATATTATTATTTATAATACCATTTATTATTTTTTTAAGAATTTATATTACTGTTTTATTAACAACTCCTTGTTAATGTTACGTTTTAGTTAATATCTACTTTGTTTTTTGTATATGTTTGGATTGTTATTATTTATCCTCTTAAATAGGTAATTAATTACTTATTTATAGAATATAAACATTATATAAATATAATAAATATTAATTATATATTTATTTTTAATAATATTTAAAATAATTAAATATGAAATAGAATACACTGTTCATGGAGACGGTAGACCTTACGTACGCATGAACATTGTTTTTGTTTTATTGTTGAATTGAAAGAAATAAATTAAATGAAATATATATATATATATATATAATGTAATTATAGTTGAATTATTATTTCATATATATCAAATAAATTTACTAAACCCATCCTTTATACATTCCATTTAATGTTTGAATGAATCACATTGCTTTGAGGAGGTGGTAGTCCCCACATCCACAAACGAAGTTATCACATTTACACAAAATGGAAAGCATGAAGGTATATTTTATATAATAATTAAAAAAGAGTAAATACATAATAAATATCATATATATCATATGAAATCATATTTTACATCATAATACCCACTCATGAGATGTGGTAAATGAAAAACGAACAACATCATTTCGTGAGGCGGTAGTTTGTCGCACACAGGAAAGGTAAGTTCATTTCCCATTAGATGGAATTGTGTGTAAGTGTAGGTATAAAACATATAATAAAAACATATTAATATATTTATGATAATTATTTTATTATATAATCATGTAATAATAAGATTTTTTAGGTGAGAATTAAAATAAAACAAAGGAGCTTTAGGAAGGATGTTAGCACTTCTTTCAGTAACTCCTTTTGGTTTGCCCCAAAGGGATTCTTTGGTTTGATTTATTCTAAAAGGGATGATTATTGGATGCGTTTAGTGATTTTGGGAGCTTATTTGATCAGATTTTTTGGGATCCAAATGGAATTTAGGATATGAATAAGTGGTAGGGGTGAGTGACTTTTTATAGTGGAAGAGGAGTGGCATTCTTGTAAATTTTTGTTAAGGGAATTCCAATAACATTTTTCTAATGTAATGTAGCTAAAATAAAGGTCAAAATTATATCCAATGGATTATAGGTTCTAAATATGAAAATAAAATAGTTTTTTTAAAATTTTATAGGTCATTTTGGGCCTCACATTTAAGGATTTTCCTTTGTTAAGCTAATTTTTCTCTTAATCATAGTAATTAATTTTAATCACTTACACTAATAATTTTGCTCAAAAAATTATATAAATTAGTTATAAATTAAAACATTTTCTTATTCCAAATATCGAATCATATTTTTTTAAATTAAAATCATAGAAGTGTCATAAACTAATTTAAAATTAATCTCACAGATGGGATAACAAAGTGGGGTTTAAAAGAAAAAAATATTCAAAATTTTTAAATGCTTTTATATCTAATTTTATTGTGAAATTAGTTAAAATGAAATAAATTGGATTAAGTGATTTATAATTGATCTAATTATTCTTTAAAACCAAATAAAAAAATTTAAATATATAAATAAACTTGATGAAAAAGCAGTTTTGAATTAAGATTCAATGTTTTCAACTATTAATCAAAAAATGAATCTTCTCCAAAAAATACGAAAAATTCCGCCAAATTAATTTTTCATATTTCTATTTCAAAAATTAAGTTTATTTTTTATAATAAAAATTATATAAATTTCAAAAATAATATTTAAAATGGGTTCTCCATTAAAAAGCGATAAAATTGCCTTTTAGAAAAAATACATCTTTTTATTCATAAAATTAGATTTATTCATATAATATACCTATAAAATATATTGGTTGAGTTTAAAAATATTTATTCAATATTTAATATATAAATTTTATATAAAACATTAATAAAAAATATTTTGTTTATTTTATTTTGATAAAATTATGTTTGTACATAGAAAAATAGTTTTCTTAGAAAAGTAATTTCTTTATTTTCAAATAGTTATTTCATTCACTTATACATATTTATAACCTATGTATTGATTCTATATACATGTATAAATCATAATTTTTCAATTTATTTAATCTTATTCATGACTTCCATTGCAACAGCTAGCTAGAAACTATAATAGTATTTTAAAAATAATATTAATAGTATATTGCAGTTCGGTAAAACATGACCTTGTGTGTTACAAAAGCTATCATTGGGGCTCAGTATTTTATGTAAAACAATCCAAAAATAGTATTTTCTTACCACAAGATAATATATGGGTTGTATGTAGCACAAGATCGACGTAGTGTTGCGTATAATGCAAGAGAAATTTAATGCATTCATATAACAAAAGTTATATTCAGTATTGTGTGAAATAAAAAATATCAAAACGATTAAATAAATTAAAAAAATAATTCAAAAAATCTAATGGTGTTACAGTATACCCCACTTAATATCAATTTATCCCTCGAAATTAATTTGGGTTATCAAAGATTTAATACTTGAACCTTCTATTCCTAAAAATCCACATTGTAAAAATTAATATTAATACTCTAAAGAATAAAGATTGGCATCATAATGGTTACCCAAAGTAACACATAACTAGGTTTCCACATAGGAGAACATAGGTGGGATGTGAAAATATTAACATAGATGAAAATAATAAATAATCATAGAGATTGATAAAGATCACTAATCATAAGATAGTGGGTGATCTATAGAAAGTTAATAATCACAAAACCTTAAACTGAATAATCACGAAAGAGCTCATTGATATCATAAAAAAATGATGATAATATGAAAACATTTAATTTCAAGACCCTTTTATTGAGGATGAATAAATATCATGAGAATATATACTTACTTTATTTCAAGAAAATATCACCCTTTGTGGTTTCTTGATCAATTTCCACTTCATCTCTTATTAAAAATGAAGGTGATTTATTTTATGATTTAAGAACTAACAAATAATAAAATCCATGTGTATAATGATAAGTTATTCCATCTGTATTTAGTTATAATCACAACCAAATGATTAGCATAGGTTATCCAATATGCATAAATCGTCATATGTCATGATAAAACTTTATTATCTAAAACCTCATATAATGTTTAACTTAAATCATTCTATTAATATTTATCCTCCCAACCCTTCCAAAATATAATTCACACTTTATACCTTAAATAATATCTTATAGTATACTAAAACATTTTCATTGGAATCCTGGGTCCGTCCTTGTACCGATATAATATAAAATTTTATTTTATTATTCCATAATCCATGTCGGGGGAGATAATCACATGAAACTTCACTAAAGGATGAAAAATAATATTTCCATAAGGCTTATTAATATAAAATCAAACATTAAATTCTCAGTATAGAATTGGAGGATAATATTTCCCTAATTATCATGGTCCAGTTCATCCATTGTGATTACATAGGCTTTACCTTTATCCCATGGCTTGAGATATTGATAATGTTGATAATCACCATTAACCTTGGGTTTTAAGCACTTTCTAGAATAATTATCATAATCCTTACATTTGAAACATTATATTGCATGTGGTGAATTTTTTTGGAGCTCTATCTTTATTACTATTACCTTGTAATTCAGCATCTTGGTGACCTTTCGTTCCACACATAAAACATTTAGCAGTTCCCCTATAACACCATGTTTCCTTCCACAATTTGAGAATAAAGTAAATCTAATATTCATCTATCTATAGTTTTTAGATTTTCTTTTTAATTATATCATTATTTCTTATCATAACCATGATATTTATGGGACATTTTAATATCCCTTTTTGTAAGAAGAATAAGAGGAAGTTACTTACTAAAAAATAAGTTCTTGAACTAATCCCACTCTATGGATTTAATTTAACCTTTTTTTGTATTCTTGATAAATTTCACCACTGTTTCACTTCACTTTTTATGTGAAAAGTTCCAAAAATATATATTTCATGTTCTGAACAATAGATAATGAAAAATATCTTTTCAGTGGTACATATTCATTTCTCTGTAATTAGAGGATCGATTGGTCCATTAAAGTAAGGTGGGTGTTTCATTAAAAAGGATTTAAGAAAACATTGTCCCCACCTTTTTTCATTTAGAAACTCAACATGATTCATGTGTTGATAAGGCTTTGTGCTCATAAAATTGAATTTTTTTCACTCCATCCTCCATAACATTATTTTATTAGGAGTTCTATCATTGCATTTTCAATTTCATTCTTCATTATCATGGTTACTTTGGGTTCTATCAATTGACTAAAACCAAAAAACATAGCATGAGAAACACTTATCATAGATAAAAACCACATAATAATGAAAATTTTCATATTGGATGTCTAAATCATGAAACCTACTTTTAAATAAATTAAACCTTTGGTTCATCCAAGATAATTCAAATTATTTATCTATCCAAATACTTCTTGATGGTTGTAATGAGTTTTTGAATTCCCAAGGATTATCTCTCAAGAGTGTCAAACCAGGTGTGCAGCAAGGCCCATTATCATGCATCAATTCCCGATCGAGTCCAGCTCAATATAGTGTCTTTTTGGTTTTCACCTCTGTATACATCTGTGATAGAGCCAAATCCACTTATAGTATCCATATAGGGATGTATCTCTAGGAAACCACTCTCTCTATCCTTTATGAAAAATCTAGGACATTTTATTATACTAAGAATTATTCTTTGACTTATCCTTAGAGACATCCCTAGACATATCCTTAGAAATATTCCTAGGAATGTCACTAAATTTTCCTCATCCATGTTTCCAAAGGCTGAATAAACCTATCCTTTGATACCAACTATAGCAACCAGGATTAACAAATATGGATATTACATCATTTGAGATTAATATTTATCACATTACATAAATACATGCCTAAGGACCAAAATCGTTTAGTATCTTTGGGAACTTGGAAACATAATCTTTTAACATAGTAAACTATATTCAAAATCCCCTTTAAAGATCTTCCCCTTTAGTACTTTAAAACCATTCTTCATAACCTGGGAAAAGGAAATATAAGAAATGGGTGATCTCAGATGCTTTGTAAGGGTTAAAAAGGGATATATGTAAGAATAAAATGAGCATAAGGGTATAAAAACATGATATTAACTTTAGAATATCATACCCTACATATAAAAGATCATATTCAAGTGCCATGGAATTAATATTTTTGTTTAATAAGACAATAATTATATGGAAATAAATAGAATAATCCATGAGATCATAACATAATCATAAGAAATGTGATTGTGGATGACATATAAACATATTAAATGATTTCCATAGTATTAGAGGCTTAATTACAAGGCCATATTAGTATAATGGGTTCACTCCCTAAACCATCTTAGAAGTCAAGGTTCACTCCAAAGACCATCATAGTGGAAAAGTTCCTTTAGTGAAACGTATTCACCACTTATTCCAACCTAGTATTACTGAACTAGGTTCACTCCCCATTCCAACCCTATATTACTGAACCATGTTCGCTCCTCATTCCAACCATGTATGATTAAGCTGAGTTCACTCCACATTCTATCCCAATATTACTAAATCAGGTTCACTTTTCTTTCAAACCCTAACATACTAAACCGATTTCACAACTTTTTTTATACTTGTACTACCAAACTAGTTTCACTTCCCATTCTAGACCTGTCATACTCATGAGATATATATCTTTACCCAATGGATTTGAGTGGGATATAGGTACCACCCAACATGTAATGAAATCATACATGCATGTTCCATAAGATAAAAAACATTCATCATATCATGACCCATGAAATGAAATAGGTAACATTAAAGTTTCATCACATTATAACCTATGTAAAAGAGATAGGTTTCATAATAATCAGAGCATAACCTGTGAAAATAAGTGGGTTTCTAAAGAATATAACATGTGGAAGAGAAAAGAGTGTCATAAACATCATTACATAAAAAAAACCATCCAAGAAAGAATATGAATGGTATTCTTGGATCATATACCAAGTAAGGCATAAAATATAAAAACGTATGTCATATTATATGGAGAAGTATTTTGAAAGATCACATGGAACATTTCTTAAGTAAAATCGCGTTTCATTGAAAATTATTTCCATAAAACCATTTCAAAAAAAGTTTTCTTATAAATAAATATTTTCAATTTCATTTAAAACATTTCATGAGGAAAATATCTTTTCTTCATGAAAAATTATTTTTATAACATAATGAATTTTGAAAACCATGTTTGAAGAAAATAATTTGAAAAATTAAAAATAAGGATTTAAATCATTTTGAAAACATTTTTTAGAGAATTTATTTGAAAACTTATAAAGAAAAATTAAAATCATTAAAATCATTTTCTTTGAAAATAACCGTTTGAAAATATATAAAGGAATATTTGAAAAACATTTAAAACACGTTTTAAACATAAAACATTTCTGAAAACCATTTTATTTGAAAACCACTTTAAAATAAAAAAATTTACATAATATTAAGGAAGAAATTTCTTAGAAAATAAACTTGTTAAATTATAAAGGATTATTCAAGGAAATTATGGTAATGAAGGCAGGGAAGTTCATATATATTGAATATTCCTTTTTAACCTTAAAAGCTTTAGAAACATTTCTTGGTTAAAAATTGACAAGAAGATTCATTTTTAAAATAAATTTTAAAAAGGTAAATCATGATTAAAATCGACCTTTAAACATCATAATAAAATTTTGAAAACATTTTTTGAAAATTTGGTTTTGAAAAAACGCAGTTTTCTAAAGAAAAGGAGAAACAAAATCGAATTTCCATAAAACAAATTCTTAATTATTTTAAGTACTAATGAGTGGGAAAATGGTACCATTGCTTGGATATAACATGAATAACCAGAGTATAATAAATTTCATGAGTTTTATTGAAATTTGGATCATAAGGTTTCATTAATGGAAACATAATCATAAACAATCTTGATAAATGATGAGATTGTAGAAATACACTTTTACCACTTTAATAACTTTGAATCATAATCTTATGGGAATAATGACATTACATGAAGATTAAAATTTAATAAATTGAAATATATTAATGATATAATAATTCAAAAGTTAGTATATACACTTAATATAAATATATAGGTGCATAACATTGCAAGTATTTCATATAAGGAAAATTGTGAAAAAATTACTTCCCTAATTTGGTAACTTTTGAACCATAAACCCCATGAAATAAAGTTCATAAAATGGATATGTAAATACCCAAAAATTTATGTATAATAATCATATAATATATTCATGGGTAGTAAATACACCACACAAAAGAAATGAATGGTGATCGTGACATGTATCTCATGGATATAAAAAGTGAGATGAGAAAACCATTTCCTTAAGCCTTGACATTCATCGTACAAATTAAAACCTACTTTATATTAAACATAAGTTTATTATAAATATATCAAATAAAAATATTATTATGTGTAATACCATATATTATTTTTTTATGACTTTATATTACACGTTTATTAACAACTCTAGGTTAATGTTATGTTTTGGGTAATATCTTCTTTGTTTTTCGTATATGTTCTGGAATGCTATTCTTAATCCTATTACATAGGTCGTGATTTAATTATTTCTATAACATAAAACATTATATAAATATAATATATATTCAGTATATGTTTATTTATAATAATCTATAAAATTTTGAAATATGAAATGGAATACACTATTCATGGAGACGGTCGGTCTAACATATGCATGAACGTTGTTTCTGTTTTATTATCATATTGACAGAAATTAAGTAAATGAAATATAGGTATATATATAATATAATTAATTTATAATTATTATGTCATATATATCATATAATATCAATAAAATCATCGTTAATAATTTCCATGTAAAGTGTGAATAAATCACATCGCCTTGAGGAGGCAGTAGTTCACACGTCCACAAACAAAGATATCAGATTTACACAAAATGGAAAGCATGAAGGTATGTTTTAGATAATAATTTTAAAAGCATATATACATAATAAATATCATATATATAATATAAAAATACAGTTTACATCATAATTTCTTCCCATGATAATTGGTAAAGAAAAAATAAACAACATCGTTCTGTAAGGCGGTAGTTTGGCATACACAAGAATGGTAAGTTCGTTACCCATTAGATGGAACTGTGTGTAAGTGTTGGATAAACCATTATATTTAAAAATATATAATTATATTTAGTATTCTAAGGTTATTATATAATCATTGAATAATAATATTTTATGGGGAGGATAATGAAAATAAATTAAAGGAGCTTGAAGAAGGATGTAACCTCTTTTTTGGGTAACTCCTTTTAGTTTTCACCAAAGGGATTACTTGGTTGGTTTTCTGACCAAATGGAGGATTCTAGGATTAGGTTAGGGATTTTAATCTTATTTTAACATAGTTTTGGTGATACAAAGGTCTTTACTGGTGTGAATAAGTGGGAGGTTTGAGTGTCTTTTTATTGTGGAGGAAGAGTGACATTATAGTAAATTTTTTAAAATAGAATTCCACCCACGTTTCCCCCATGTAAAGTAGATAAAATAATGTTCAAATATTTATTAAAAGGATTATAGGTACTAAATATGAACATAAAATGCCTTTTGGAAAAGTTTATAGGTCATTTTGGTCCTTAATTATAAGGCTTAGTCCTTTGTTAAGATAATTTTTCTCTTAATCGCTATAATTATTTTTATTCACTTCCACTAATATTTGTTTTTGTGAAAAAATATGATGAAATTAATAGAAGTTAAAAATTATTATAATTCAAAAAAATTATTCAATTTTTAAAAATTTAAATCACAAAAGTGGCATAAATTAATTTAAAATTAATCCCTTGGATGGGATGATAATGCGGGGTTTTAAAGCAAAAAGGTCCAAAAGTTTGAAATCTTTTTATATCCAATTTCAATGTGAAATTTTTTACAATTAACTAAATTATATCAAGTAACATATAATTAATCTAATTATACTTTAAAAACAAATTGAAAGATAATTTAACTATATAAATAAACTAGATGAAAAAGCGGTTTTAAATTAAGATTCTATGATTTTCACTATTCATCATAAAATGAAACTTCTCAGAAAAATACCAAAAATTCTCCCAAAGTAATTTTTGATATTGAAATTTCTAAAATGAAGTTTATTTTTTCAAATAAAAATAATAAAATTTTCAAAAAATCATATTTAAAATTAGTTCATCATTAAATGGTGGTAAAATTACCATTTAGAAAAGTACATCTTTTTATTCATAAAATTGGATTTATTCTTATCTTATACACATAAAATCTGTTGGATGAGTATAAAAAATATTTATTGAATATATAATATATAAATTCTATTATAAACATTAATCAAAAGTGGTTTTTTAATTTAGTGAGATAAAATTGTGTTTGTACATAGAAAAATAGTTTTCTTAGAAAAATAGTTTATTTATTTTCAAATTGTTCTTTCATTAACTTATACTAATTTATAACCAAAAGATTCATTTTATATACATGTGTTAATCGTATATTTAAAATTTACATAATTTTATTCATGACTTCCATTCCAACGGTTAAGTTTTAGCAAGGATAATATTTTAATAATAGTATTAATAGTATATTGTAGTTCAGTAAAACTCCTATTTTCATGTTATTCAAGATATCGAAGGGACTTGATATTGTGTGTAACGGAAGATGAACATAGTTTTGTGTTTACTAAAATATACTCTATGTGTTATGTGTAGCAAAATATTATCTTTTTGTTGTGTATAATGCAATCCAAATTTAGTGCTTTCATATAACAAAATCTATATTCAATGTTGAGTGAAATGAAAAATATCAAGAAGATTAAATAAATTCCAAATAAATTCATAAAATCTTAGGGTATTACATGGACTCATTAGTGAACTAATAAGGAAATACATAGAGGCATTACTATTATATGCCTGAGTGAGACTTGGACTCCTTAGGGATTTCTAAGGACAGACTCAGAGGGCCGATTCAATATGTTCTAGGAGTAAGACTTGGTCTCCCTTAGTGGACTACCAAGGATTGAATCAAAGGGTAGTTTATTATATACACCATGGGTGACACTTGTGCTCCCTTCATAGACCTCTAAGGACGTACTCAGTGAGCATTGATGTTATAACACACCTAGATCGAAACCTGGGTTCTGATGGGGATCACGATGGACAAGATTATATGGTGTTTTGTTCATTATATTCCTAGATAAATACATGGATTCCAAATAAGGAATGCCAAGGAAAAGAAAAGGTTCTTAATTTATTAATTAATGAAATGATTTATATGAACCGTCTTCTGAGCCAAAGAACAATCTTGGATTTGGTCAGAGACTTATACTATAATGGTGTCATGGTTAGAAAACTCGTGATCACATCCTTACAAAGGACATTGGGCTACACGCTAGGTCCCAAGAATTATTAAATAATTTAACTTGATTATAAATTTACATATGAATTAATTCTTATTCATAGACATTCTAGCCAAGGATGAATCAGGTTGTAGAGGACAAGTGTCTTTAGGAACTCGGACCTTTATGTGTTGTTTACATACAACACTTAATTACATATTCTATTACTTCCTGCACACTATTATTATTATATATTCATTGGAAATATGTAATTATACCTTTGGGTGATATCCTAATGGGATTGTATCTCACACCCTATTCAAGACATCATTAGGTACCCTGATAGATTATATGGATGCAGGTAGAGATTGGGGAAAGCACCCATGGTTCGATTCTTGAATTTGTTCCATTCTTAAGAGCATGGGAGAATGAGACTGAGATGAAGATTGTGATGTTATCTAAAGACAATGCTTTTTTGGAGTTTTTGGTATTTTGAAACTTGTATTGTACTGATTCCATGTATACCTATTTTGGAAATTTTGTATAAACATGACATGTATCATTATCTTTTGTATATGATATTACTTTTTGGTGTTGTTTATTTATATTTATTCATGTTTTTAATTTATTTTCAGATCAATTTTCTACTTCCTCTATATATCTATTATTGTATATTCCATTGCGCTATAATCTGGTTATGAGGGAAGAGTCTCCCCATAGAAACACACTATTCCCCTACTGCTAGTCAACAACCTTTGGCGTTTGGGGAGATTCGCTTCAGGCCCTGTGGAATCCCGGACTCAGTTCACATTTAGTGGCATCTGGGTCTGGGGCAGTAAAAAGTTGTATCAGAGGGTTCTCTTGAAGTTTTATATACTATTTTGAGACAATATAAAGGGATATGAAGGAATAGGAATTTGGTAATGAGTTTTTCTTGGTTTTAACTAACCCACATATGAGAAAAATCCAAATTACATTGAATTAATTATTGTTTTCTATATTTCGGCTATTACTGTTGATTTTATTCCACCGTTGGGTGATGAACTAGAATTGTGGTATTATTGTTGATATTATTGTGGGTTATATTTTATTACAACCTAATTATATGAGGGGATTCCATATCATGCATCATTTTAGTCTCTTTATAGGAATCTCATGCAATATATTATTTTGGTCAATTTAGGATGAATTACTTGTTTTATGATGTTGTGATAGGTTCGTTGATAGATGTACCTGCTATTATGATAGAAATTATGTGAAGGAAATTGAGAACAATGGTTGGTACTTATAGTTACTATTGTAACCTAAGTATTGTTTTCCAGATTAGGCTACAGTAGACACCCTAAACAGCCTATTATGCATGTTGAGTCATGGAACATGAGTCGCATGGACTATAATGTGTTATGGTGTGGATTAGGTGGATTCCATAGTTTGGTTCATGATGAGTATGGGACCTTATGGATCAAAATTTGGTAAACCATTTGGTTCAACCATTTGAAATTATTTTTCATATATTGGGAATTAAATGAGAATAAAGTGGAAACTAAATTGTTTATAGCAGAGAACTTGACCCAGAATTGGCCTTAGTAGTGAGAAGTAGGTAGTATCTGTTGCTTAATTTTGATATGTATTTCACCCAGACTAGAATCATGGAGAAGGCAGAGGGGTGTGATTATTATATTAGAAGGCTTGTACCTATCCTATTTCAATACATACACTTTGAGATGCTATCTTTGATAATTATATTTTCTTGATGTGTGTGTTTACCATTGTAGAGACATGTCACCATGATAACCTCCAGTTGTACGCTAGGAGGGTGGTCACAACCACGCTTCATAGATGATAGGCCATGGGCTACTGATGGATCCTCCTATATTTCCAAATGCAGCGCCAACAATTTTAATAGACACAGGTATTGGGGCAATGTTCCATGGGGGCTTTATGAATTTCATGCAGACCATTTAGGGAGAACCGTGGCCTGGTCTAACTATGGAAGATTTGACGTGTGATTTATAATAGTAGAATCCGAACACATTTTCATGGTATTGTCGAACCATAGGTTGTGAATTCATGGCTAGATTTTGTGTTATCTATCTTCAAGAATCATAATATGCCTTCTGATGGGAGGGTAAATCTCACTACTTATATGATGCACAATTACACCAATAGATGGTGGGATGTCATTAATTAGACAGATTGTCATAAGGAGATGTCTTAGAGAGATCTTCATATAACCTTCTATGATTACTTCTATCCTGATATGTCGAGATTCAATAGATCCTAAGAGTTCATGCACTTAGAGTATGGTATATTATCAGTTATGGATTATTTAGACCATTTTATAGAGCTTCAACACTTTGCACCAATTATGATGGGTGATGAGTTATCTAAAGCTAGGAAATTAGAGGATGGTATCCGGTATGGAATCTGATCACATGTGAATGTATTTTGGATGCCAACCATTTTTGTAATAATGAATCGGGTTCTTATTATAGAGAATAACCTGAGAGATGACAGGGATGATATCCATGGTGGTTGGGAACCTATAATTGGCAAAAATGGATCAATAGTATAAATAATCATCTAGAGCTTCCACATGGTGATATTAGAAGCTACAACACATGATTATGTAGCCAAGTGAGGTGCCAAAAGTGTGGTATACTGGTATATATCAAACCTCAGTGAATGAGAGACTCATTTGAGAGTTTATCTTACAATAAGATGGTCTATCTGCAGTGTTTTTTAGAAATTTTACTTTGAAAGCTAGTGAGAGAGGTTCTGAACCAAATCCATCTATAATAGCGGGGTCAACAGGTTCTCTTTTGGAGGGTATCTGGAGTACTGTTGGCCGATTAGGCCAAGTATGTTTTTGTATTCATGGTAGTCATACACCATATTTGCAGTGATAGCAGAGAAGATATGATCAGGGTAGCTAGTTTATATCATAGGACCACAGATCATGCCCAATATACATTGTGAAACTGACACCTGAGGAACAAAATCTCATACCTTCTACTGTGAGAGTTACTATTCTAGTAGCCTCTTCTTTAGCACCTTATCTTTTCGATACATGGTCTTATCATAGCTTTATATTTATGCCCATTGTGGAGATCCTTGGCCTCTACATTCATTGTTATGAAGATGTTATGACACTTGACACTCCATTAGGGATTAGGATGGAGAATGTACGTTAGTGCAGGGAGTTCCCCCCTTGAGATTGGTGTGTGTATCTTCTTATGGGGCCTTTTTTTCATCGGGATGATAGGTTTTGAAAACTTTCTTAGGATAGACTAGTTGGTTCCCTTTCATTATTTCATTGATTTCTATTATTTAATGGTGAACTTCACATCACCATAGGGTGTAGAATTTATTTATAAGGTTTAATGGGTGTCCAAGAAAGATGATCTAGATCCAAACATCATGGAATGGGTGGGATGATATCCCATAGTTTGAGTTTATATATATATATATATATAAGATTAGGTAAGATTTTAAGAATATTTCCTTACAATGGTTTATTATTTTAGGGATATTTTACTAGATGACTTTTTAAGATTACCTCTAGTGTGAATGGAAGAGTTCTATATCGAGCTTGTGCCAAGAGATATACCAATATCCATTCATCCTTATAGGATGAATACTACTGATATGAAAGACATTAAGATGTACCTAGAGGATTTAGAGGCAAATGGGTTTATCCTACCTAGTACATCTTTATGGATTTTTCCAGTCCTTTTTACGAAAAAGGTGGATGGTACCCTTAGGCTATACATGGATTACCATAGATTTAACTAGATAATGGTTTAGAACTTGTATCCTCTATCATGGATAAATGATCTCTTCGACCAGCTCCAAGGAGCTCAGGAATTCTCAAAGATTGTTTTGAGATTGTTATATTCTTATGTGCATGTTAGACCATCAGACATACCTTTCATAACCTTTCATAGCAGGTATGGTCTATATAATTATTTGTTTATGTCATTCGGTCTCACGAATTCACCAGTGGTTTTCATGGAACTAATGAACCATGTTTTACATCCTTATTTGGATTCATTTTTCATGGTATTCACGGATGATATCTTAGTGTATTCTCACAATAGAGATGACCTTGAAAAATATCTTGAGATCATCTTGGATACATTGAGAGAGCATCAGTTATATGCTGAGCTCACAAAGTTCCACTTCTAGATGAATCGAATTCAATTACTGGGTCACATTATCTTAGATAGAGGAGTACTAGTTGACCTATAGAAGTTAAAAGTTGTAGTTTATTTGGGTTGGTCAGATATTACAAGTGTTTTAAATAAGACTTCTCATGCCTAAAAGTGCTGCTCAAGGGATTGACTAAGATGGGTGTGAAGTTTGTATGGTAAGATAACTATGAAGCGGCCTTTTAGGAGTGTAAGGGAGATTTTATTCAGTGTCGATGCATATTTTTATAGAACCGAGTAGGATTTACACTATTTACTATGATGCATCATGTATTGAGTTAGGAGAAGTTATTACGCAGGGGGATAGACCCATAGTATACGAGTCTCAGCGGTTGAGGCCATCCGAGAGTAACTACCTAATGTGTGATCTTGATATAGATTAAGTTGTTCATTATTTGTGATATTAGAGAAACTGTTTACTAGGAGAGAATTTTGTGGTGTAACAAACCACAAGATCCTAAAGTATATTTTCACACATCATGATCTGAATCTGAGATAGTGAAGGTGGGTTGAGTTACTATGGTATTTTGACTTCAAGATTGCCTATATTCCTAGAAAATTCAATTCAATGGCTGATGAACTAAGCTGGAGGACTTAGATACATGTGTCTTAGGAGGATAGTAGCGAGTGGAAGCTTATAAATTTGTTATTTAAGATGCACTTGGAGGTGTAGGATAGTTAGATGTAGAATTTTATTTCATCCTTATCCATGAATTATACCCTTTTAGAGAGAGTAAGGATGAGGTAGATGTCAGATTATGAGGGTCGATTCCTATGGGAGAGTGTGGCAGGTGAGGACCCACCTCTAGGTAGGACTGTAGGTGAGGATGAAATTATGTGTGTACATGGTTGAATATGGGTTTCAATAGACATAAGTGAGGAGATGATGTGAAACATTCCTGATTTAGCTTGGGAAATGCATCCTGGTGTCACCAATATGTATCGGGATTTACATCTCCAATACTACTGGTAGTGTATGAAGAGATATGTAACTGGTTTTTTCATGAGGTGTTCCACTTATTAACAGGTGAAGGCAAGGCATTAGCAACCAATAGGAATTTTACAACAGTTTCTCATTCCCTAGGTGAAGTGGGTTGACATTGCGATGAATTTGTGACTGGGTTACTGAGGTCATCATGAGTTAAAGATTATATTTGGGTTATTATTGATAGTCTCGCAAAGGTTTTTCATTTCCTACCTATCAAGGATACATTTTCAGTATAAAATTGTGGGATTTTGTATATCCATGAGATAATACAACTTCAAGGGGTACCACATTCTATTGTTTCATATAGGGATGAAAATTTTACATCATGACTCTGGAAAGGGTTATGGAGGTAATTGGGTACATAGGTGCTTCTGAGAACAACATACCACCCTCAAACCGATGGTTAGTCAGAGTGAAAAATAAAAGTTCTTGAGGAAATTTTGCGAGAATGCATCCCGAGTTTTGGGGGCTCTTGGGAGAGGCACTTTCCCCTGGTTGAATTCACTTACAATAATAGATTTCATGATACTATTCAGATGTAACCTTATAAGGATTTATATAGTATGCCATTCTGATCACCCATGTTCTTGTTAGAGGTATGATAGGAACCTATGATTGGACCTCATATCATGAAGGAGACTATAGAGTAGGTTCAGTTGGGTCTTTTTACATGTCTCATCAAGGTTGGGACATAGGAGGATCAGGAGAGATGGTATGTATTCACTGTGATATATTGGGTCATTTGTGATTCTAGAGAGAGTCAGGCCAATAGCCTATTAGTTATAGTTACATCAGAGGTATTGAGCCATGTACAACATCTGCCACATGTCTTAGCCAATACATTATCATTTAGAATCCTCTCATGTTTTTAATCATGAGGATATTAAGTTATCGGTAGATACATCCTTTTAGGATCATCATATTCATATTGTGGATCATAGCACAAAGGTTATCTAAATCCGGTCATTTCTTCTAATACAGGTGCTATGGTAACACAACCATGTATATGATAATACTTGGGAACATTAGGATGATGTATGAGAATCGTGGCCAAAGTTGTTCATATATTATTCTTCACCCCCCTTAGAAGAGAAATTTGAAGATGAATTTAATTCCGGGGGAATTTGGTAATAAATTGGTTCTTTATTGAGGTAAAAAATATTTTGTTTCCATATATTTTCACTTTAAATGATTAAATATGGCCTAATGTGAATGACCTTTGAGTTTGTGGAATCATTGGGGTGTATGTGTAATTTTTAGAGCATGGAACCTAACTTTTGGGGAGAAAAAGGATTTATGCATGGTTATTAGAAACCTTATAGGGAAGGAAGAATGGTTACTACTAACCATACAAGGCTGGACAGTGGACTCGAGGAGCCCGCATGGTTTGAAAAACCATGAGGATGGAGGCACGCGCCTATGTGGAACCCTCAAAATGTTTTAATAGTGGTATGAGACATGTTTTGGCATGGTTAGTCAAACTGTGCATGGAAACCGTGTGGGTTTCCCCTCCTTACTGCAGTGGACACACAGTTGGTGCACAGTTTGTCCAATCATGCGGCTAATTCATGTATCCTGGGGATTTTTTTGGGAAATTAACATTTTCCATTAAATTTATTATAACCGAAAACCTAATTCTTTTTTCTTAACCCATGGATAGAAGATCAATGTGGGATCTCTTATTGAAATCCAAAACATAGTCTTTGATCTCGTTCTTCCATTCAGACTCAAATTTATACATTGATCGTATCATTGGATTCACACCAGTATGTTCTCAATTTCTTTTGTGTCATTCCTCATTCTTCTTGTTATTGGTTATGCTATTTAGGTGGAATATAATTTTCTCTATTTTTAGGGTTCTCATCCATTCTTCATTTTTATTAAAATCTGAGTCAAATTAGGAGCTGATACTGGAGGATCAATCTACTGTGGACCTATGGTAGGTGGTCTCATGATTTTACCTCAAAGTCAAAGTGTTTATATATATGTTATTGTGTTTCATGCCGGATTTTCCAAGAGTCACCCTTGAAATGGAATATAATCCTTTTTGAAAATGAATAGGTATGAACTATGTAGTTAATGATACCATTGATAAATTATTAAATGTCATGAACCTTGAATTGGAACCCCTATTGGGAATGTTGATTAATTAATTGGGCCACCGTGGGTGTATTTTGAACTTGAATACCTTTTTATGTGCCTTTTACCCCTTTCCGTGGGATCTTAAATGATTAATGGGAAATTTTAAATTGAATTTATTAAATTAAGGGAATGGAATTTCATGTTCCTATGCTATGGCCATGTGATTGATTTCGTAAGCATGCATTTCTTCTTATAATGAAATTTCCATGTGATATAATTAAGAGGATAATCATTATAATATTATACCATTCCATGATCCACCATTTTCGGAGGGTTTTAATTGAAATGATTAAGTGATATTGATTAAATACTTATAAACCTTAGGTGACACATGGGTTCATATATGAATTCCATGGACAAACTCATTTGGTTGTTTCTCTACATTTGTTGAGTGGTATTTGGACTCTTTATTGGAATACCATGGATGGAATCAGAGGCTTAACTATTATAAACCCAAGTGATACTTTGGGTCCTAATGGATTTCCAAGTACAGGCTCATAGGGCCGATTATATATTTGCCAATAGTGATACGTGGGCTCTCTTAGTTGACAGCCAAGGAAATAATGAGAGGGAAGTAGATTGTATATTCCATGGGTGAAACTTAGTCTCCATTAGTAAACCTCTAAGGATGGACTTAGTGAGCAATGATGTTATACCACACCAAGATCCATACATAGGTTCTAATGAGGATCACCATGGACGGCTTGTAGGGTATTTGGTTCATGATATACTTAGATTGATTACAAGATTCCAAATAACGAATTCCACGGAAATGCTTGTTTTCTTAATTGATTAATTAATAAAATTATTTATATGATGTGCCTTCCAAGGAAAATCACAGGCTTGGATTCAATTAGATTTATACTATAATGATGGACTAGTTAGGATACTCTTAATAATATCTTTACGAAAGAAGTTGGGCTACACACCAAGTCCCGAGACTTATTAAATAAATGAACTTGATTATAAATTGAAATATAACTATCGGCTTATTCATAGAAATTATGACTAAGGATGATTCTGGTAGTAGAGGATGGGTGTCCATGGGAACCCATACCTTTATGGGTTGTTTACATACAACAATTCATTACATATTCTATTACTATATGCACGATATAATTATTTTATATTCATTTAATGGATTAAATTATAAATTTGGGTTATATCCTACTAATATTGTATCTCAAACCCTGTTTGGTCCATCGTTGTGTACCCAAACAGACTATATGGATGCAGTTAGTGACCGAGGCAAACACCCATAGTTCGACGCTTGACTTTGTGCCAAGCACTCGAGTAGGAGAGCATAGTACTGAGCTGAGGATCAGGATGGTATCTATAGATAGTGATTTTTGGTATTTTTGGTATTTTTACACTTGTGTTATACAGATTCCAACTATACCTATTTTGGATATTTTGTAGAAACATGAAATGTATCATCATCTTTTGTATATGAAATTACTTTATATTGTTGTTTATTTATATCTATTCCTGTTTTTCATCTATTTTATGATTGATTTACTTCTTGCACTACTAATCTGTTATTGTGTATTCCATGTTGCTACACTCTGTTTATCAGGGCACAGACTCCCCAAAGACGCACCTTAGGCCCTCACTGCGAGTCTGAAGCCTCTAGCATTTTGGGAGATGCTCTTGAAGATATGAGACAAACTGGGATCGGGGAATCTTCAATGTCATTTAGGTCCAGGATGTTACAGAAAATCCAAAATGGGTATGTGTTGGTTGGAGACTTGTACATAGTTTTATATTCCTAAATCTCATCATCCAATTGTTATTCCAAGTCCTTTAGATTTTTCTTCACACTTTTCTCTAAAATATGGTTCATCTCCCTTGAGACATCGGTCTGCCTATTTATTTGGGGGTGGTAAGGATTCTATGTTTTGTGTATCACCCCATATATTTGATAGATGAAAGAAATATTTTGGTCGAAAATGTGTCACCCATGGTCACTACTGACTGCCTTTGGTACTCTAAAAAAATCATAACCCTAAAATAAGCCACTAAAATAGGAGAATCATCATTCTTTATGGCCTTGGCCTCCACCCATTTAATAACATGACAAATAGAAATAAAAAAATGTAAAATAAATCAAATAATATAGTAATTTGAATCCGAAAATCCATTATTAATATATAAGAACTCACATAGTAGTATGGGTTTTTGAGGAATCACATGTCTACTAGAAATTTTTCTAATGTGTTGGAAACATGAGAATGATTTAAAAAGATATTGGCATTATGGAACAAACTATGAAAATATATTCTAGAGTTTAATACTTTAAAATATATACTTTGGGTTCAAAAGTCTCTACCATAAGATAAGTTCTGAAAAGATGCCAAACATACTCAAACTCATGATTAGGAACACACCTCCTAATAACTTTGTCACTATATATGTACCAGAGGTTGGGATCATCCCACAGATAAAATCTAGTCACAATATTTAATTTTTGAACTTGGTTTTTATTTATATTTTCAAGTATTTCATTTGTGACAAGATATTTAAATAAATCATGACACCATGGATGCATACTTAAGAGTGTATAAAGATATTCATAGGTAAATGTGTCTTGAAGAAGTACCTAGTACAAGGTTTATTCCTATGATGTGTGAGTAATCCTACTCATGTATTCAACCAAAAAGTTTTCTAAACCATTTTTGTCATTTATATTGATGTTGAACTATTAAATACGGGGAAACCAATGGATAAGTATAGAATTTTCATCTGAATTCATCAAGATGTACCTCAAAGCTACATGAATAGAATAAAACTACTTTATAACCTAATAAATAAGAATAGAATTTACATAAATAAAATATTATTAAAATAAACTCATTTTTTGTTATGTGGTTCATTTTGGAAGAATAAAAGCATCAATAAAAACAATCATGTCCAAGAAATGATCGAACATCGTGCACACATGTAGGATATTTCTGGGATGAAATAATGTCTAACTTAGATATATCGACCACAATGTCATTCTATGACACTATATAACATATAAAATGATGTTCCCTATCATGAAATGAAAATTTTAAAAATTTAAAATCAAAATTTTTTCAATGCATTAATGCAAAAAAAAATATCAAGAAAGAGAGATAGTAAACAAATGAAGATCCATGTATAGTAATGTCATTCCTAAATACCTCCATGAAATTAATAAGTAAATTACAATAGTTACTCACCATTCATCACATGAAGGTTCATTGTGTGTTACAAAGTTAAAATCACATCCTTCAATAAGAAAATGTATTTAGTAGGAAAGTGAATGTCATCTTATCCTGATCCTCTTCTACAATGGGAACATGAAAATATCAAGAGAAGACATCCAATAAATAATAGTGTTTCCTATATATAAGTATCTTAATAATATGGTATATTAGGGTAAGGGTAAATTTTCATTATGAGTGTATTGAATCAGTTTCCTATAATATATACACATTTGTTGACAATTTGTTACACTCACAGGAACTAACTCATCATTTTAATTTTTTTACAATAATGAGACTAGTTTTCATAGGTATAAACAAGATAGTACTAACACACTGAGATTAAAAATGGGGTTATATGATACATTCTTCATGTAAATTTTCCAACTCTTTCTTTACAACATCTAACAATGCGGAGTTATGTCTCCTTTATGGATTCCTAACTAGTTTATCCCAATCCTCTAAAATAATACTATGTATGAAAATTGATGGAATAATACCTAAAATGTATTTTAAAGTCCAACCGATTTCCTTAATATTTCCCTAAAAATATTTCATAGATGTGTTTCATATTCTAGATGGATATGATTACCAATAATTATAGTTAATGTTTCTTCATTCCACAGGTATGCAAAATTTCAAGTTTAGGGGGAAATGGTTTGAATTCTAGTTTGGGTGGTTTCTATATTGAATTTTATGTTGTGGTAATCAAGATATATGGAAAATATACATAATAAACATCCTTAAATAATGTATCAAATTCATCTCCAAAATAAACATTGATTTCATAATCAGAAAGTATATGTCCATAATTGGAATAATAATCCATAAAATTATTAGAACCAAGAGTGGTATGACCATAATAAATAAGTGTGGAAATGTTTTAAGACATTAATCCAAACCCAATACTCAAAATATCCTTAAAAATGGAATAATACTAAATTATAAAATATAGAAAATAAATATTTTCCAAATCCTTACAAGAAGGATCATAATTAGAGATGAAGAAAGTATAATGGAATGCTGAAATGTATGTCATGGATTCAAAAATACTAATCCTTATGATTTCATCTCTAAAATCTATATAAATTATACACTTTTTGACATTTATTATTTCCTTAATATTTTTTAAAAGGGTTCTACTAATAATAATGGGAGAATGAGAACTTACCAAATCATCTTCCATATTTACCATATAAAATCACTAGAAAAAAATCAGAAGCCTTGCCTAAATTATAAAATTCATAAGGACTCATGATGGGTATGTCATGAACTTTTTTTCAATTTCACCACCACCCTCATTTGTTTCAACCAACCAATTTATAAGGAAGATAAAACTATGTGCAACATGAAATTAATAAAGGAACCCAAATCAAATAAAGAATTTGATAAATGAAACCCTTCTATGGTCTATGGAATTGTGAATTTTATGGGGTCCTTTCACATTAGAGGTATTGCTAAGGTGCGTGTGATGACTTTTGATACATTACACCCAATTTTGATCTAATCATTTTCCTTTATCCCGATTCTTTTCATACATAATTATTTCAAGAACATTATATGCAATGAAATTTTTTTATTGATTCATGTATAGATATGTTAATTTATACATAGTTGAATATATCAAAAACCACTTTTTTGTATCATATCTCCAGCCATATTCTTAGTTTGTATTACTCTATTCATAAATATAAGGGTTTTAGGAGTAACTTCATGAATCATATTCCTATATTTTTCTTTATAATTTGTTTTCTCATCGATTAGTATTAAATTTAGAATCTATAGAATTGAGATGAATCCTAGTGGATAGAAAGGTGGAAATATCTTAGTTGTTTTCTTCCCACTTATCAGTGTGATGAAAGAAATATCCCCTTTAGAATTTTTAGAATATTTAGAATGAATATTTTTGGAGTACTTTAATACTATTTCATGGAGGGGTGGTGGAAATATAGCTCATTTTTATATTAATCTCCCTCAAATACATACCATGACTCTTTATATCAACATATTTATCAAGAAAACTTTGTTTAAAATATAATCAGTATTTAAATTTACCTTTTGGTGGGAATTAACTTGTTGTTGTTTACTTATTGATGCTTGGGATTCCAATTTATTTTTGGGTTGTTAAAATTATTTTTAGTAAGGTGTAGAATGGTTGATGTTTTGTTGAATAGGGGAGTATTTGTTTTTTCTGGAAACTTACCCAATTTTAGGTGACCTTTTCACCCATGGTTATATGTTGACGTGAAGTAATCATACTTATTTTATGGGGGCAGCTATTTTTTCTGCTGAAATAGTCTCCTACGAAATATGTTTGTATAATCCCATGCCTCATATAATTGGTAGAAACAATCTATAGGGTGGTTCAGTTCTCTGAAAATGCCATAAGGACTTAAGTATTGGGTTGGGATGTCTTTTGATCGAACCGTAGGGGTCAATTAATTCAACCAAGTATCAATTTAATTATTTTCAGTAGAAGAAGTAATTTCTTGATATACTCTGCTATATTGGATGTTCCATGATGAAAAAATTATAAGGAACTTTGTTCCATCTCATAAATCAATAAATGAGTGGATATATGTGTTTTTTGACCAATGCTCCTCATGTTGCAGATGCTCTTCTCCATGGTCTTTAGGAATTCATCAAGGTACTGGATGATGATTTCCTAATTGATTTTGTGATGTGGTAATATTACACACAACTTCTTGAATTTCTCCCAGTATTCATTTATCAACTCCTCAAATACCTATTTTACCTATGAGATCCCATCCTGAATTGAATAATCCTTAATTATGGAAAAATATCTATAAGAAAAGTTGTTTCAAATCATTCATACATGTTATGTACTAAGGTTTGTGAATAATACATCCAATCATTTACAATTCCATCTAGTGAGAATGATATTTTTTTAATTTTATTTTATCTCCAAAGACATACCATTATTTCAAAGTTCATAAAACAACATTAAATTATTTTAGTTGTTTGTTTGGATACTCTCTAGGGAGACAATGAAATTTATGAAGAAGGAAAATTAACCAAAATTTTTATTCAATGATATATTTATGATTTGTATATACAATTAATTTTGGTTGATAACTAACATTGGGTTCATATAACTCTCAAATAGTTATATCAAGTCCATTGTTGTTTTTTGTAGCCATTTTATCTAGTTTTATGTTGTCTTGGGATATGCTACCTATTCCAATGTTCTTGTAATGGAGGAATCCACCGAATTGGTGAATTTTGAAACTTCTCATATATCGTGACTCCTTGATTCAATACTTAAGGATATATTCAATATTAGGTTCAAGATCAAAGAGATCCATAAGATTTGATTTTGTCATAAATCAATTAAAAGAATAAAAATGGATAAATATATAAAGATAAAATGTTTGAATTCATGGTCTCAAAATTAAATATTAAAAAAAATTGAAGGGAGGAAGAATAAAAACAGAATAAAATAGGGAAATAAAAGCAAATAAATACCTTTAATTGGTTTAATAAATTAATTTCTTTTTTAATAGTAGTGCCAATTTGAAGAGATCTCAAATGTTGTGTAGTTTTTAGTGTTAAGGTAAAATGGAGTGGCTGACCAAGGCCATTATCTGAGGAAGGATATACATAAAAAACTTTTTAAAGGTATTATTAAAAAAATGAAATAAAATTCTACAAAGGATGTGGTTACAATTTTCATAAAATTAGAATAAGTATGTTGGAATAATATTTATTTTTCGAAATTTAATTGGTATAATGTAACGAGAAGATGTTTTCTATAACATGTTTTTAAAATACACAATCAATCAAACTCTAGCACTTAAATAATTCATTAATCATAATCATCTTAATTAAAATTCATTAATATGTAAACACTTAATTTATGAACTTCATAACCCTAATGAAATTTACAGAACCACTAAGATGAATGTTATTAAACCATATGAAGACCTTGAAACTTATAATATTATAACCCATCCTTGACTTTCATTCCTTTTCTAACTTATTGTTAGTGGTTATGTTATTCCTTAGGATCATTAGAACCACTAATAAGGGGGTGGTAGTTTAATTAGTGGTAAACTTTTAAAATTTCAATACTATTGAAATTAACCCCTGTAACTTGTTATAGTTTTTATCCCTATAAAATTTATATAACAATATCACGGGAATGATAAGATAGGGAAGTGAAGAAGGAATAGAATATTTATAATGTTCTCCCCCAATGTGTGTGACTATATATTTTCCATGGTGACTTCCATCGGTCTGTGGAAATTAACTATAATAGTAAAGTGAATATAATGAGACAACTCCCATTAGAATCATTTTATCTTTTAATAGGTCATTATACTAACTCTTATCAGTTTCAAAGATTAAACTGATTCCTATAGGTTACAAATGTTTTATGATGAAAATAATCCACAACATGATAAGAATGTTTTCTACATATCTTATTGAAATTTCATCAGCAAAATTCCATTAGATGTCTCTCTATAGTATCCCTATCTTGTAGACATTTTCAAATCGTCCGGTATAGTCTATTCAGATCACATCACAGAACTACGCATGTTTACTATGATTTATATGATGAAAAAAATTATTCCTCACAATTATGTACCTCTAACCGTCTCTCTATCTGATAAACATAATACTATGACAATGATCAGTTCTCTATTTGAGGTCTCTGATCGGTAAGCCTCTTCTTGGTAAATGCTTCTTATTTAACCAATAGATTCCTTGGCTGGGAACTTACACTACTTTTAATCTTCATCTCATTTTCTCTTTTTCCATTTTCTATGTCCAATAAAACTTCTACAGTAGTTCATATTTCCCCCTTTTGTGTATGAATAGTGCTATTATAGGTTGTACTTATAGCCATTTATATAGGTGATCTAGAAAGAGAAGATGCGGGAACTCAAATTCATTTTCCCACATAATAAAAACTCAGCTATCAATACTCCTACTCAACTCAATTAACTAAATGATTCTAAATGATTCTAGAACATTATTCAGGATTGATGAAAAATTACTACATATTCATCATTCTTCAAACTTCTAATGGGTTTTAAAAAGATTTATAATGTTTCATATAACTCTATCATATGAGTGTTTATCTAAGGACTTCATAATAATATCGTCATCTCATTCTTCTCTATATGAATCTCTTTTATTTGATCTTAATTGACCAATAGACCTGATCTGATGAATTCAATAGTTATTCAACTGGTTCTCTATATATGCTTCTACTAACCGATGCAATCACATTTATTCATTCGAAATTGTTTATCCGATGAGTTTGTAACACTCTTCCTAGTCCCTCATAATTCTTATCAAACTTAATGTGATTATAAAGATCACCCTAATGTAACATCATAGAATTGTCCATTTGATGAAATCATTAATGATTTTCTGATTCATTTCCATCTGATGAAACATTAACTGATCTTATTGGCTTGAAGAACTCTCCTCATCGTATTCATGGATAATACACCTTATTTATTTGATTCACTTCATTGTATCGATCCATAAAATAAAGCTTTTACATGTTCATTAAATTTTTCATCATCTAATGGACTCAAAACAATAACTTCATATAATAGCATCACCTTTCTATACTTCATTTGTTCAGTCACCTTAGTAGAATCAATATGGTGCACTCAATTCCTTGTATATGAGATAAAATTGTTGAAACTTATAAATATTTATGTCACAAAAGACTTATTTATTAGGTTATATTTTCCTTGAACCTTAACGTCTCTCCTTTTGTACAATTATAATGTCTTGGCTCTATCTTGTATTATAACTTTGACTTTGAACTACTACTCGAACATCAATCTTCTCACACTATTGTAGTTCTATAAATTTAAAAAAAATTAAAAAATTCATACTTTGGATTTATTTTTATTATCTATCTAAGAATAACTTTTATCATTTATCTGATGAATTTTTTGTGTTTTATATCCACTTGTATTATGAAACTTCAATTATATAGATCAAACTCCATCTTAATACAAGTATTGGTCCAATTACATAAATATAGGTCCATTTGGTGTCACTATTGTACTTATCTACATGTATAAAAAAGTATTAAAATGTGGTAATAACTCTTCATATGATCACATCAATTTGGATATATACATCTATTAACATCAATAACCTGTTTTGGAATTATTCGTGGATCATGAAAATATTCATGATGTTAAGAACTTGTAGAATTAAATAGCATCATTTGACTAAAGGAATGATTCCTAACATTGTTAAGGAAACATCCTTCACCTTCTCTATCACTTCATAAGAAAAAAATTATTAATAACATCAAAAACTATATCTGACCAATTTAAAAAAAATTCACAAAAATATATTTTGAAATAAAATAGAAAACATGTGATAAAAACATCCCAAATCATTTTAAATATCCCCCTTTAGATTTGTTGTTAATATTTGAAAAGACTTTTATCATTTTTTTAAATAAATATTTTCTCAACTCTTCACTAAATCATAGAATTTCTCATATAGAATCCATTGACACCGCACTATTGGATAAATAACGTTTTTGGAAATAATTCCATCCATCGATGACTAGAAATTTTTTGGTCATGATATGATAAAATATATATCAATATTTTTCTCTAACCCTTTTCATGATAAAACTTTCTATGGATTCAAAAAATATTAATTTAAATAGTTGTACATTTTCTCCCCCTATGAAAAAAATAAAGTATCAAAGGGAATATTCCTTATAAACATTATAAATTCATTGGTGGAGGCCAAATATATAGTTGTAGACTCAATTATTCAAATATTTTCCTTGTCATAGCATTTTTGAAAACATTATCAACTTGATACTTTGTGGAAATATACACAATCATAACATCTCCACAAATATCTTTCTATTTTAGTAAATGATGCATAATTTTGATGTGATTAGATCTATAATATTAAAGAGGTTTTTGAAATGATAAATGGAAATTTAATTATCATAAAGAATATTGAATGATTTTCTAACACTCATTCTCAAATATTCCACCTAAACTTTCTTCTATATCATTTGCATACATGCTTGGGTAGTGGAAACATATTCGATTTCTGATATAATAAAGGTAACATAATGTTGTTTCAAACTACGCCAATTCACACAAAATTCTCCCAAGAATAAATTTCCACCATATTTTGACTTTCTATCATTAAAATATCCAGCCCAATCAATACCATTATATCCAATAAAGTTCATGCCACAACATCTTTTATATAATAGGCTAAATAATATGTTCCTTTAACATACATAAGTACTCTTTTAGATTCCATTATTTTTTATCCGTGGGGATCACTTTGATATATTTCACCTAATGAAACATCATGAAAAAAATATTTTCCCTTAAAGTTGTAAGGTAGAGAAAGCTTCCTACTAACATCTATAAGTCATTCCGATTCACACTTTTCCTATCATAATCTTTACTCATATACATGCTAATATAAATGGGAGTAGAAAATTATTTGGAATCTACTAAGCCACTCTTTTATAGAAACTCCTTGGTGTGATTTTATTATGATAGAAAGATATATTTTTTTCTTATGTTGAACTTGTAAACCTAGAAAGAACGTTAACTCTTTGGGAATTGGAATCTAAAAAATTTTCTTCATTTTTTTGGAATACTCTTTACAATATTTATCCATTTACCTTGAAAAAATTATGTCACCAACATAAACAATAAAAATCTGGTTACCTTTATTCATATCCTTCGCAAATGTATTTTTTCAACTTTTAATTCAAAAATTTCAACTTCTTTAGAGAACTATGAAGTTTTGAGTACCAGGAATGAGAAGCATATATCAAACCATATAAATATTTCTTAAACATACACACTATTGTTCCTTATTTATAATGTAAGAACCCACTAGGTTACACAATGTAGATTTTATTAATTTATTCATTTAATAAAATGACTCAACTTCCATATTATAGACTTAGTTACAATGATATATAGAAAATTCCAAGAACATTATTAATTATTTAACTCTGGAAATAAGGGGAAAAGTTTCTTCAAAATAAACAACTTTAACATGTGAGTAACATTTTAAACAAATTACAATTCATTTATTAATATTTATCCATATTCATTGAGTTTATTTATAAACACCAACATTGTTATTAAAAAATTATTTCCTGCTAGTCATGAAACAAGATCCCAGGTGTCATTTTTCTCATCTAATATAACTCTTCATTCATCGAATTTATCCACTCTTTAGTTACAAATTCCACTAAGACTTATTATTGTTCCACCTATTAGATAAGCGATGTATGATTATAAATTATAAAGATTCTTCTAGTCTGAACTGGATCTTTTATATTTCCAATTATGTTGTTAGTTTTATCCTTTTTTGAGAGGTTCATAACATTAGAGATCTTATTCAAAATATATTTTCCTCATTACATGGTAGATTTGAGTCACTTTGTATAGTGGAAGGAACGAATTCATCTTCATTATTATCTTCTTTAGATGTCAATATTCTATCTTATAAAAAATATTATTTGAAATATAAAATAACTTATGTATAGGAAGTCATATTTTCAAAATATTTCACATCAAATAAATCAACCAACATTTATAGAAGTTTATTTCAACACTTGTAAATTCTTCAATCTGATCGATATCCCATGAAAATTATTATTTTTTATTATTTATCAAGCTTTCCAAAATATAAATTATTTATCTCAAGAAATTATGGACTTTAAAAAATAATGAAATATTTCATCATTTTATTTTTCTTATAACACATCTCATAGGAATTCATTTTAGATTCTGGCCACAAGAAACATTGATTTTGGACATGAATATCTACACTTATAAATTCGCTCTAGAATAATTTAGAAATTTTATATTCAACGAGCATGTTTCGTCCCATTTCTAATAAACTTATATTTTTCCTTATTACTAATCTATTTTTTAATGTGTGTATGGAGGAATGTATTGGTTTTTTATTCCATGTTTCTTTAGATTGGAGTCAAAATCATTTCATGTATACTCCTTACAATTTTATGTTCTCAACTTCAATATATAAATACCTATCAATATTTCAACCTCTCTTATGAAACATATAAAAATATCAATAGCCTTTGATTTATGTTTCATGAACATTATATTGGTCAGAAAATTTAAATAATTAATAAAGCTAATAAATTATAAATTTCATTTTGTTGATTGATGTATCATATTCCCAAAAAGATAAAATTAAATGAGCTCAAGTGGTGTGGTGGATTAGATTTCAACTTTATTATGTCTTCCACTAACCATGTTTCATTTCTTAGATATTATTTAAATAACATCTTCTTTACTATTTATTTGTGGTAATTTTATTACAACATTTACTTTAGAAAGTTTGTTCATACATTTCTAGAAAATATTCCCAAATATTTGATGCCACAACTTATTTTCACCCTCATAACATAAGAAATGGGAGTTACAAATATGTCTAATCTGGGAAAACATTCATAATGGTTCTTTTTTCATTAATAAAATTTTCTCCCATATTTTTATATTCTGATGATACATGAATCTTTCCTAAATATAAATTATTTACCACCATCAAAAATTTGACTAAAACTTAATATGTTGTGTTTACTACCATTAATACACAAAACATCCTTTGATTTTAGTTTCTGGGCATTAATCTAAGAAGTTAATATTCCACTAATTTTTAAGGAACTTTAATTTCTAAAAAAAACTAATCTTACATCAAAATATTCAATATATTTCATGATAATTATATCACTTATCATATGTGAGGAATAACCACTATGAATAATCCCATGTTTTCCCCTTTTTAGCCTTTAGATTTCTCTCAACAATAAAATTTCTTTCCTCAAATTTATTATGTCCAAAATCCATTCTTTTTATAGCATAATAAACTAGTAAAAGAAGAGTTTTCATACATTTTTCAGTAAAGTGAACTGGTTGGTCAAATCTTATTCAAGCTTCTTCATGGAAATCAAAATAGTTTTGCATTAGAAAATTTCTATCATCTGATGAATTTTCTTTTCTTTCTTTATAAAACATAAGAAAATTAATCTATTTTTTTCTACCCCCATAAGTTCAAGAATATACCCAGGGATAGATAGATTATTCCAATAATTATAATTCTTATTCCCATGTATAAATGGACTATAATGTCCCATCCTGGCTTACCCTCAAACTGGTAGGAAAACCAATCACCACATGGCCTCAAGCACATCACCTAGTACACTAGAGGATGCCAAATAGCAGTGAGGGTCTAAGGATGCTCAGTGGGGAGACTATACCCTCATATTCATAGTGTATAAAAAAATAGATAATAACTCAGACAACAGTGGAATCAGATATAAAATAATAATCATAAAAATAAAAAAATGGCCAATGCCAGTTTATACAATGCATGCATTTCATGGTGATACATATATGAAAGTAGTAAATAAAAACATTCTTCACATTTATGCACATAAATAAGAAAAATACTGAAATCCCCAAGGGTGATCTCCACGAGCATCTCGTGCTCCTTCTTGGTCCTTTTCTCCTAACTCCCAAGTATAAGAGAACAACGAATTCTTGCCCACAGTCCTACAAATAAGAAGTTCTACTCAGGTACCCCTGTTCAATGGTGTCCCAAATAGGATGTGATATATAAATCTCATTGGCCCAGGACCAACAGTTCTCTAAATAAATCCAGATATTGTAATTTTATTAAATAGTGAGTAGATGTATCAAAGTGATAAAAACTGAATAAACAACTAACAACCCATCCAGGTTCCAAAAGGGAACCTGACAGTGATACCTACATTGGCTCGTAGCCAGAATACAAGTCTGTATAAGAAAAATACATGTATATTTATCAACCATACATATTTGTCCTCACTTTACCAATTATTCTCTATTTAATCATTTATTATCTCCAAGGTTCCCATGGTTACTCATACCTCAATATTAACCTTGGCTCATGTCATAACCTGAAGTGTTCCCTAGGTAATTCCATAACTTAGTACCTGCTTCAACACATGTCAGAATTCTAATAGTTCTCAACCTTTATTTAATAACATTTAACTCGGGCTTAGTTCATGTCTCTAGTTCAATTCATAATTCATCATTGTTATTCATTCAGTGTTGAACTCCATGCCAAACACCCCAAAATCAATCAGTGTAAATCGTAATGTATCACATTCCACATTATTAGTCAGTGTAGATCCCCATGTCTCACACCTAAATTTCTCAATCTCTGTAGATATGCATGTCTACCACCTCATATCACAAGTTCCTGCATCACTGTTGGGGTAGAACACCCTGTCTAACACCCTAACCTCTCAATTGGTCTAAAATTCCATGTCTAGCACCCATTTTTTCAATAGATCTTGAAAACCATGTCTAGCACCCAATTCTCAATCATTAATTAATTCACAAATTAATTAATCCAATCCCAATAACTAATTCCTAAATAATTTTCCATATTCATTCCCATACTAATCCAACGATTAATGAAACAAATCAAATCCATTAGTTAACCCATAATTAACTAAGTACACATTTCCATTAATGAATTAGTCAATTAATTAATCAATCCATAAAAATATCATTCCATAATTAATTCTTCACAATTAATTATCTAATCCCAATCTCAACTCATCATAAATAGTCTCACAATTAATCATCTTGAACAAACCTCAAGGAACATAATTAATCCACCATTAATTATCTCAATATAGCTAATTCCTTATCTCATAATTAATCCCCTGATTAATTATATATTTTAAAACCTAAAGAAAATAATTAATTCACAATTAATTATCCCATTCTAAATCTCATCTTTCCATAATTAACTTCCAAAAATAATTATCCAAATCATTAATCCTAAAGCACATAATTACTCCACCATTAATTATCTCAACTTATCCAAATCAACATATCACAATTAATCCTTAGATTAATTATATCAATTCTCCAATTAAATATCTCATAATTAATCCATGATTAATTATCTAAATTTTAATTCCAAATTATGAAATTAATTCACAATTAATTGTCTCAACATGTACCACTCATCAATTCATAATTAATCCCCCTGATTAATTAACGTAATATCAATTCTCAAAGCACACAATAAATTCATAATTAATTATATCAGTTTATCCCACCCAATACTCATAATTACAACTTAACCCAAGTGTGTCAACATATAAAGGGAAGAAATATAAAATAACGTAACAAAAAGCTAAACAAACATATCAGTCTAAACATTATGTTTTTAGCTTGAAGAAAGCGCACCTCCGTTGGAGGGGTTTTATTAAAAAAACGTGATTTTTTATTCTAAAAAACCATTTCAAACCAATAAACCATTAATATAGCATTTTTAGTCAAACATATCAACAATAGTAATTAAAAAAATAGTACGTTTTATTAATTATGAAAAGTTGAGTACCCTACCTCAAGGAATTGCCCAAGCCAATGCTTTCTAACATAAACCATCATCTTCTCATGTAAACACACCTCAACGATAGCACGTGCGCACTCAGAATTGGTCACCTAACCCTAAAATGATTATCAAAACCCACAATTAGTGCGGGGGACCAAATCACCTATAATTAATTAACCACAACCCGAAATATACCATAAGCATCTAATTCAAGGGGTGAAAACCCAAATAAAGGGTATAAACCCTTACCTGAATATGACGGCAATGAACCAAATCGAGCTAAACCGCCTCACCTTTGGCGACGGTCAACGGAATATAGACCAATGGGTCTTGAGACATCTATTTCATACCCTAGAATCGAAAGAATTGAAGAATTTGAATCAATCACTCAATTATGGTTCGACCGAAAAGAGGCTGGGAAAAGGAGAATCCAAATGGCTGATATGAAAAATGAAACACATGGAGACGGACTCACCTTGCCGAGATAGAGGACTTTATTGAAGAGATTGGGAGGAGCTGGTGCGCAGAGAGAGAGCTAGGTTGAGGGGTGTTGCAACTCACCATGGGAGAATAAGGGGAGGGGGTCGCGCCTCACCATGTTGTGCGCCTCTCCCTCCTTTTCTCTCTCTCAATTAAATAAAACCCTAAATTATGTTATAAAGATTAATATAATAATAATAATAATAATAATAACCAAAAATATATTATTATTATTATCAATCAATTAGAACTCCTCTTAGAAAAACCCTAATACCCTGTTTACACCTCATTTAATAAAATTGTTTTCAGCCTAATTTAATTAAATAAATTCTCCAATTCAACATAATTTAATTAAATTCCCCTCAACAAAATTTATTAAATAAAACCCCCATTTCACATCAATTAATTAAATTCCACTTAGCCTTAAATTGAATTAAATAAAACCTTCATTTAACAGCATTTAATTAAACCCCTCTCTACCTGGAATTTAATTAAAAAAAATAACCCATAACCCAAAACTGGGTAAGCCACATGGTTTGCCTTGAACGGTCTAAAAAATAGTGCAACAACCATGCAGAACCTTCTATCTATGAAACCCACCACACACGGTCTGTCCCGCACGGTTTTCCTAACTGTGAGTAGATCGTGTGAGCATCTCTATCAAAAAATCTCAACTCGCACGGTTTCTCAAACATGGTTTTCCTAACCTTGTGTAGACTGTGCGAGCACCTCTGTCTCCCAGAATTAAGCTTCATGGTTTTCTATAGTAGGATACTTGGTTTAACTAGTCATGCACTAACCATGAGCTCTTTTTGGTTCCTTAAAAACCCGACTTTTCCCGGTTCTATGCTCTCAAATTCCAATCATCCATCCAAGAAACTCCTCAAGCCTTTACCCAAGCCTGATATAAACATGTTTAAATGATTCCAACTAGAAAAATAGCTTCCTATGTCTTGTTATTAAGACCTATCCATCCAACAAAAGAAAAAGTTCAAAACCTTTCGTATTTTAACCCGATTAATAAACTTGTGACCTTACAATCTACCCACCTTAAAAACTTCTCATCCCCGAGAAGCCATCGAGAACTACTACAACATAAAACAACCCACCAAGGTCATAATTTTTCGTTTGAACGATAGCGTTGCATTCCCAAATTCCGAATTCACCTTTAACCAACACACTACCCCAATAGATTAAACCATTTAAAACCCGAGCGACAACTTTAAATCAAACCCAGAACATCAAAATGGTAGATAACTAAGCCCATGTCGCTAGAGACATGATTCCATCATCATATCCTCAATGAACTTCCCATTGATGATTTCCACCAATGGTCGTAGCACTTAATGTCAAAACTCCCAAACTACACCTCTTTTCTTGAAATACATTGCCAATCTAAAAGTCCACACTTTCTTGTAAACAAATGATCATCCATTAAAATGATTCCATCACCAAATTCAGGTAATCCAAAGTCCTCACTCAAATTTCGGTGACCTCTCCAAGTCAAGCCATTGTAAGGCTCTCTAAAACTATCATTCCCAAGAATGAATAAAGGCATAACCCAAAAAACCACGCATCCCACGTATAACCTAAAAAAACTTCTTCTCAATGCCCAACAACTTTTAAAACATTAGTACGACGTATGACTGATGTTATCTCAGTGTCTCTAGGAAGAGGTTAAGATAAGGAATATGCCCTTCTTAATTGGAAGAGCACACTAAGAGTAAACCTAGGTTACCAAAATGGTCAGTCGATCTATCACCGTTCAACTCTTTACAAAAAGGGCATGACTCCTCCTACCGATGCGTCATCAACCAAAACTCAATGCTCATATCTCCCAAGGAATATTTGTTCCTTCAAATTTCCCATTGAAACTATTTCAATCACAAATTGGTGTGACACTACCTACATTTGGAGTGTCCATTTCTTCAAAGAAAGGATCAGTCTCTCTCCAACGCACTCATTCACAAACACCTTAAATGCGTGTGTGACGTTCGATAAACTATGATGACCACATAAATAACTTGCATGGAAGATAAACTTAAGACTATCAGTGTCTCAAAACACCCAAGTCCCAATAGTCCTCCCAATCAGTGGGATGAACTTACCATAGCACCCTAAACACTCTACTTAATAGTTACACAAGGATATATTTAACGGCTGACCATGCCTGAGGCATGTTTTATCTGCTGAACCAAGCATTCCCCAATTCTTATTCCCTTTCCAAGAGTCAAGATACAATGAAAACCCCTCTAAATATGAGTGTGGTTATTTTAAACCCAAAAATTATAAATAGGGATAACATCAATCAAATAGTTCCACGTTGAAAGGCTCATAGTAGAAACAAGGAATCTCAAGTTCTAAATGTGCTACCTACCATGAGCTAGTCCCTTATGAAGCATATGCATCAACCGTATCTCTTGGTCATACAAAACAAAAAACATTACGCTCAAAAGACCCTCTTTATTTTCCCCATTATGTTAAATGGTTTCAACCTCTCAACATTTGAATGAATTTTATCAAACACAGAAGTACTATTCCAAACCAAGTAACTTGGTTTTCAAACAATGCCCCATGGGAAAAACAAGAAATATATAACAAACTTCCTCTTTAACATTTAACATTTAGCATCATTTCAGTTAAAAATGGATATTTGGCATCTAAATTCATTTTAATCAAAATGTGACCTCTGAGGGTCCAATTAATTCAATCTAGGTTCATCAAAAAGCAACCTCGTAATAGTTCATTTCACAAAACTCAACAATTTAACCTTTATAACCATTTTCAAACACACTATGGTTATATAAGGCTCAGTCACATGGGTGGACATCTACAAATCAATAAGGTTTCCATACATCTCACCACTGGCATGTGGCTCCAATTTAACACATCTAATTTCGATGTACATTTTTAACTTTATCACCCCTTTTTCAATTGTTTGAATACCTGAGTTTCCCTTTTTCGATTTATAAGGTGCTCATACACCTTACAACTAAAATTGGATCCCATTGTAAATGCAAATAATCATTTTTTAACTCATGCATCCATTTACATATCAAAACATATCTAGCATGTTATCATAAGCAGTAGCACAACAACATGCTATAACACAGAAGCATGGTACAACAACAAAACATGTTAATAACAGAGGCAGAGTGGAATATAATTATCTAAAGATGTTATACCAGAAAGAATGCTAAATCAGATTAAAACACGGCATTCCACCCAAGGATCACAGTCAAAATTAGTAGGCATCTTACTAATGCAACTACATGGATTGTTATATTCATGACATGTAAATCTCTAAGTGCCTAAGAGGACTCATGTACTGAAATTTCATTTCCATATCAGGCCAAGGAAAATTTTCAAAAATCTTAAAATCAATAAGAAGCAGAAAATACACCAATCACTCAATGTGAAATCATATCAAATGTAACCTAAAATAGTATAAACATCAATTCCCATACCTAGCCACCTTGTCATTTCCCATACATGGGGTGATCAATCCCAAGCATGACTATTAATTGAGCACTGACACTTTCCAATTCTCCTATCTACCATCCCAAAAGAGAAATAAAAAGGAAAAAAGAATGAAAACATAAAGCTCTGATTCTATTTCGTAACGTCATGTCCCGAATTACCCTCAATCTGATAGCCAATCTGCTCACCACATGGCCTCAAGCGTGTCTACCTGTATGCCAGAGGATGTCGACTAGTAGTAAGGGTATATGGATAGTCAGTGGGGAGACTCTATCCTCATATTTATAGTTCATAGCAGAAATATATAATAACTCATAAAATAGCGTAAATAGATATAAAACAATAATCAGCCGAACAAAAAAATTGGCCAATGCCAGTTTATAAAATGCATGCATTTCCTGGTGATACATATCTAAAAGTAGTAAACAAAACAATATGCTTTACATCTATGTACATTAATAAGTAAAAGACTCAAATCCCCAAGGGATATCTCTATGAGAATCCCAAGCCCATGCATGGTCCTTTTCTCATAACTCCCAAGTATAATAAAACAACAATGTCTAGTCCACATTCCTGAAAAAAAAAAGAAGGTCTACACGGGGACCCCAGTGCAATGGCGGCCCAAATAGGGTGTGAGATATAAATCTCAGTAGGATAGGACCACTTGTTTTCTAGCTGAATATAGACAAAAAAATTTCATTAAATAGTATACAGATATAAAAAAGAGATAAATAAACTAAATAAACAACCAATAACCCCTCCAGGTTCTAAAAGGACACTTAACAGTGATACCGTCTTCGGCCCGTAGCTGGAATAAGAGTCTACAGAAGAACCATACAAGCATATTTATCAAGCATAAATGTTTTTCATCACTTTACCAATTATTCTCTATTTAATAATTTATTATCTCCAAGGTTTCCATGGTTACCCATAGCTCAATATTAACCTCATCTCATCCCATAACCCAATGTATTCCCTAGGTAATGCCATAACCTAGTACCCGCTTCAACTCATGTCATAATTCTAACCATTATCAACCATTATTTAATCAAATTTACCACGGTCTTAGTTTATGTCTCTAGTTTAACTCATAATTCATCATTTACATTCATTCGGTGTTGAACGCCATGCCAAACATCCCAAATCTCAATTGTTATAAATTGGCATGTCTCACACTTCACATTCTCAGTTAGTGTAGATCCCCATGTCTCACACCTGAATTTCTCAATATGTGTAGATCGCCATGTCTACCACCTCGTATCATAAGAGCTTGCCTCACTGTTAGGGTAGAACACCCTATCTAACTCCTCAACCTCTCAATCATTCTAAAACTCCATGTCTAGCACCCACTTTACCAATCGGTCTTGAACACCATGTCTAGCAACCAATTCATGTTCATTAATTAATTCAAAAATTAATTAATTCAATCCCAATAACTAATTACCCAAGAATTATCCACATTAATTCCCTTACTAATCCAATGATTAGTGAAACACATCAAATCTATTATTTAACCCACAATTAACTAAGTACACATCTACACTAATTAATTATTCAATTAATTAATCAATCCCTGAAAACTTCATTCCATAATTAATTCTTCACAATTAATTGTCCAATCACAATATCAACTCCTCAAAAATATGATCTCAATTAATAATCTCAAACAAACCTCAAGGCACAAAATTAATCCACCATTAATTATCTCAACATATCTAATTCATCATCTCATAATTAATCCTCTAATTAATTATCTATATTACATCCTCCAAGACATAATTAATTCACAATTAATTATCCCATTATAAATATCATATTTCCATAATTAACTTCCATAATTAATTGTCAAAATCATTACTCCTAAAGAACATAATTACTCTACTAATTAATTCATAATTAATTCCCCTTATTAATTATTTTAATCTTAATTATCAAAGCACACAATTAATTCATAATTAATTATCTCAATGTATCTCACCCAATACTCATAATTACCACTTAACCCAAGTTAATCAACATATGAAGGGAAGAAATAGAAAATCATGTAACAAAAATCTACATGAATATATGAGACTAAACATTATGTTTTTATCTTGAAGGTAGTGAACCTCCATTGGGGGGGGGGGTTATTATAAAAATGTGATTTTGTAATCTAAAAAATCATTTTATACTAATAAATCATTAATTCAGAATATGAAGTCAAACTTATCAACAATAGTAATTTAAAAAATACTATGTTTTATTAATTAAGAAAATTTGAGGACCCTAACTCAAGGAATTAGCCGATACAATTATTTCTAACTTAAAACATCATCTCCTCACATACACGCACCTCAACAAAAGTGTGCACGCACTCAAAATTGGTCTCCTCACCCTACAATGATAACTGGAACCCACAATTAGTGTGTTAAGGACCAACACACCTCTAATTGATTAACTTCAAACCAAAATATACCATAAGCATCTAATTCAAGGGGTACAGAACCAGATAACCGGTATAAACACGTTACACGAATACTATAGTGGTGAACCAAATCAGGCCAAACCACCTCACCATTGGAAGAGATCCTCAGAATTTGGACCAACAGGTCCTGAGACATCATCCGCATACCCTAGAACTGAAATAATCGAAGAAACCAGATCAATCCCTCAATTAGGGTTCGTCCAAACAGTGGTCCGATGAAGGAAAATCCAAACGGATGATGCGAAGAAAAAAGCACATGGAGACGGACTCACCTTGCCTAGATGGACGTCTTTCTTAAAGAGATCGGGAGGTGCCGGTGCGGGGAGAGGGATCTGGGTTGAGGGGTTGTGTGACTCACCATGGGAGAATGAGGGGAGGGGGTCGCACCTCCCCCTATTGTGTGCCGCTACCTCCTTCTCTCTCTCTTAATTAAATAAAACCCTAAATTAAGTTATAATTATTAATATAATAAAAATAATAATAATAATAATAATAACAATAATAACAATAATTATATTATTATTATTATCAATCAATTAAAACTCCTCTTAGACAAACCCCAACACCCAGTTTACACCTAATTTAATTAAATTCTTTTCATCCCATTTTAATTAAATAAATTCTTCAACTCATCATCATTTAATTAAATTCTCCTCAACCGTATTTAATTAAAAAAACCTCATTTCACATCAATTAATTAAATTCCTCTTCGCCTTAAATTTAATTAAATAAAAAACCCCATTTATTGACATTTAATTAAACCTCTCTCTACCTGGAATTTAATTAAATAAAATAACCCATAAAGCAAAACTGGGTAAGCCGCATGGTTTGGCTCATATGGTCTAGAAAAACTTGTTCCAACCGTGTCGAACCTTCTATCTAAAGAACCCACCTCGCAAGGTCTATCCCACACTGTTTTCCTGACCTTGCGCAAACTGTGCGAGCGTCTCTATCTAAGACCCTCACCTCACATGGTTTTTCCATCATGTTTTTTCCAACCTTGAGAATACCATGCAAGTACCTATTTCTCCCATAATTATGTTTCATGATTTCCTATATCAATCCACATGGTTTAAAAGGTCGTGCTCCAACCGTCTGCTCTCTGTATTTCTTTAAAAACCTGAATTTTCCAAGTATGATGCACTCGAATTCCAATCAGCAATCCAAGGAACTCCTCAAGCTTTTACGCAAGCCTGATATAAACATTTTTAAATGATCCCAACTCATGAAACTTCTTACTAGGGCATGGTGTTCAGACCAACCTATCCAACAAAAAAAATTTCAACAACTTTCATATTTTATTCGGGTTAAAAAACACGAGACATTACAATATAACCACCTAAAAAACTTATCGTCCCTAAGAATCCATCAGGAACAACTACAACATAAAAGAACACACCAAGGTCATAAAGTCTCATTTGAGTGATAATGTTATATTCCCAAATTCCAAACACACCTTTAACCAACACAGTAGCCCAGCAACTTAATCCTTTTAAAACCCGAGCCACATCACAAAATCTAACCCAAAACATCGAAATGACACATAAGTGAGTCCACGTAGCTAGATACATGATTATTTCATCATCTCCTCAATGACCCACTCATTGATGCTTTCCACCAATGGTCTCAGAAATTAATGTTAAAACTTAAAAACTACACCTCTTTCCTTGAAATACATTGCCATCCCAAAAACCCACACTCACCTATGAACCAGTGATATTCCTTTAAAATGATTTCATCACCAACTGTATGCAAGACAAAGTCCTCACTTGACATTTAGTTACCACTATAAGTCATTCCATCTTAATGATACTTTAAAACTGTTGTTCCACAGCAAAAATAAAGGCATAACCCAAAGAATCACACATCCCATGTACAACCCAAATAAAACAACTACACATCGTGCCCAACAACTTTTAAAAATTTAGCATGACATAGGAACAATGCTATCTCAGTGTCTCCAGGATGAGGTCAAGATAGGGGACATGCTCGTCTCAATCATAAGTTCACAGAAAGAGTAAACCCAGGTCTCCAAAAAGGTCAGTAGAACTATTAGTAGTCATATCATTACAAAAAGGGCTCAGCTCCTCCTATCGACATGTCATCATGAAAACCTCGATGCTTGTATCACCCAAGGAATCCTGGTTCCTTCAATGTTTCCAACTCAAACTATTTCAAACACAAACCAGTGTGACACTACCCATCTTAGGAGTGTCCATTCCATCGAAGAAAAGATTAGTTTCTCTCCATCACACTAATTAAAAAACACCTTAAACACAAATGTGATGTTCCACGAACCATGATCACCACATAAACATCTCTCATTAATGTCTAAATTTAAACCTATCGGCATGTCAAAAAACCTAATTCCCAAAAATTCCTCCTGAGTAGTGGCATGAACTTACCTAAGGACCCTAAACAATCTACTTCGGAGTTACCCAAGGACATCTTAAATAGCTAACCATGCCTGTGGCATGTTTGATACGCTAAACCAAGAATTCCCCAATGCTTATTCCCATGTCGAAATTCAAGATACTGTGACCACCACTCCTAACATGGGTGACATTCTTTAAAACTCAAAAATTTCTACTAGGGACAACGACACTCAAAAAATACCACATTGAACGTCTCATAGTTGAAACAAGTAATCTCAAGTTCAATGGGTGCTACCTACCATGGGCAAGTCCCATACAAAGCATACACGTTAACCCTATCTCTTGGTCAAGAAAAATAGAAAACACCAATCTCAAAATCACCCCTTTATTTTCTCCATTATATTAAATCATTTCAACCTATCAAAATTTTAAAGAATTTTAAAAAACCCACAAGTACTATTCCACAAAAATTAACATGGTTTTCAATCAACTCCCCATGGAAAAAACATGCAAGCTATAACAAAATTCCTCATTAACATTTAAAATTTCGAATCATTTCATTTTAAATAGGAAATTTAGTATCTAAATTCCTTTGAATCAGAAGGTGACCTCTGAGGGTCCCACTTATTCAATCTAGGTTCTTCAAAAAGAAACCTCACAAAATTTCATTTCAAAAAACACAAAAGTTTAATCATTATAACTATTTTCAAATACACTATGGTTATAAAAGGGTCATTCACATGGGCGGACATCTACCAATAAATAAGGTGCCTGTACACCTCACCACTGGAATTTGGATCCCATTTCTCACTTCTAATTTCCATGTACATTTTAACTTTATTATCCCTTTTTCAATTGTTCGAATACATGGGTTACCCTTTTTCTAGTTATAAGGCACCCATACACCTTACAACTGAAATTGGCTCCATTTGAAAACACAAATAATAATTTTTTTTCACTCATGCATCCATTTAGACATGAAAACATCTCTAATATGTTATCATAAGCTGTAACAGAACAACATGCTATAAGACTGAAGCATGGAACAATAGAAAAACATGCTAATAACATAGGCAGCATGGAATATAATTATCTAAACATGTTATACACGCAAGAATTTTAAAGAATATTAAAACATGGAATTCCACCCAAGGCACACAATCAAAATTAGTAGGCATCCTACTAATGAAAATACATTGCATGTTATTTACATGACATGTGAATATCTAAGTTCCGAAGAAGATGAATGTAATTCAATTTCCTCACCATATTAGGCCATGTAAAATATACAAAATTCTAAAAACCAATTAGAAGTGAAAAATACATTAGTCACTCAAAGTGAAATCATATCAACTATAACCTAAAATAGAATAAACATAAATTCCCATCCCTAACCACTTGGTCGTTTCTCATAAATGGGGTGATCAGTCCCAAGCATGAATATTAACTGGGCACCAACACTTTCCAAGTCTCCTGTCTACCAACCCAACATAGAAATACAATGGAAAAAAAGAAAGAAAACATGAAGCTCAGATACCACTATGTAAGGTCTCAGCCTAGCATACCCTCAAACCGGTAGCCGAACCGGTCACCACATAGCCTCAAGCGCATCTGCACATATTCCAGAGGATACCGACTAGTAATGAGGGTATAAGGATAGTTAGTGGGGAGATTGTACCCTCATATTCAGCGTGCAAAATGAAAATAGTTAATAAATCAGACAATAGTAGAAGAAAATTTAAAATTATAATAAACTGAATAAAAAAGACAATTATAGTTTATACAATGCATGCATGTCATGGTGATCCATATCTAAAATTAGTAAACAAAATGTCATACATTACATATCTATACAAAAATAAAGAAAAGTATCAAATCCCCAAGGGAAATTTCCACGAGCATCTCAGGATACTACTCAGTCATTTGCTCCTAACTCCCAAGTATAAGCGAACAAAAAAGTCTAGTCCACAGTCCTACAAAAAACAAGGTCTTCTTTGGTACCCTAATGTAATGGTGGCTAGAATAGGGCGTGAGATATAGATCTCTGTAGGCTGGGACCACCATTTTTCAAGATTAATTTAGACAATTAAATTTCATTAAATAGTGTGTAGATATATCAAAGCGATAACAAAACTAAATAAACAACCAAAAACCTGTCCAGGTTCCGAAATGACACTTGACGAAGATACCTGCTTCGGCCCGTATCTAGAATAAGAGTCTGCACAAGAACCATACAAGTATATTTATCAATCATAAATATTTATAATCACTTTACCCGTTATTCTCTATTTATTAATTTATTATCTCCAAGGTTCCCATGGTTAACTGTACCTCAATATTAACCTCAACTCGTAACGAAACCCTAAGTGTTATCTAGGTAATTACGTAACCTAGTACCTGCTTCAACTCATGTTAGAATTCTAACCATTCTCAACCTTTATTTAATCACATTCAACTCAGTCTTAGTTCATGTCTCTCGTTCAATTGATAATTCATCATTTCCATTAATTTGGGGTTGAACACCATGCCAAACACCCCAAATCTAAATCAATGTGAATCTTCATGTCTCACACTCCACTTTTTCAATCAGTGTACATCCCCATATATCACACCCAAATTTCTCAATCTGTATAGATCTCCATGTCAACCACTTCATATCACAGGATCTTGCATCACTGTTGGGGTAGAATTCCATGTCTAATGCTCCAACCTCTCAATCGGTCTAAAATGCCATGTCTAGCCCCCACTTTTTCAATCGTTCTTGAACACCATGTCTATCACCCAATTCTCAATAATTAATTAATTCAAAAATTAATTAATCTAATCCCAATAACTGATTCCTCGAGAATTATCCATATTCATTCCCTTAATAATCCAACGATTAGTGAAACACATTAAATCCATTAGTTAACCCATAGTTAACTATGTACATATTTTCGTTAATTAATTTGTCAATTAATTAATCAATCCACGTAAATATAATTCCATAATTAATTATTCACAATTAATTATCCAGTCCTAATTTCAAATCATCATAAATAGTATCACAATTAATCATCTTGAACAGACCTCAAGGCATATAATTAATCCACCATTAAGTAACTCAACATATCCAATTCCTCATCTCATTATTAATCATCTAATTAATTGTCTATAATACAACCTCAAGAACATAATTAATTCATGATTAAATATCCCACTCTAAATATCATCTTTCCCTAATTAAATTACCCAATTAATTATCCAAATATTTAGTGATAAAGAACATAGTTAACCCATCCTTAATTATCTCAAATTATCCAAATCAATATGTCACAATTAATCCCTCGATTAATTATCCCAATTAACCAATTCAATATCACATAATTAATCCCATGATTAATTGTCTAAATTCCAATCTAAAAGGATGAAATTAATTCATAATTAATTGTCTCAACATATCCCACTCATTAATTCATAATTAATCCCCATGATTAATTATCTTAATTTCAATTCTCAAATCACACAATTAATCCATAATTAATTATATAAACTTATCCCACCCAAAACTCATAAGAACCACTTAACCCAAGTGAATCAACATATAAAGGGAAAAAAATAGAAAATCATGTAATTGCAAGCTAAACGAACATATCAGTCTAAACATTATGTGTTTAGCTTGATGGAAGAACACCTCTATTGGAGGGGTTTTATTAGGAAAACACGATTTTGTAATCTAACAAAACATTTTATACCAATAAACCATTCATTCATCATTCCAGTCAAAGTCATCAACAACAGTAATTAAAAAAATACTACATTTTATTAATCAATCAATGTTGGGGACCCTACCACAAGGAATTGGTTTATACAATGTTTTATAACTTAAAGCGTCATTTGATCGCATACACGCACCTCAACAACAGTACACTCACACTCAGAATTGGTCATATCACCATACAACGATAACTGGTACCCACAATTAGTGTGGCGAGGACCAACATACCTCTAATTAAATAACTAAAACCTGAAATATACCATAAGAATATAATTCAAGGGTTGAAGAACCAAAAGTGGGTATAATCCCTTACCTGAATATAATAGTGGTGAAACAAATTGAGCCGAAGCGCCTCACCTTCAGTGGCAGTCATCGGAATATGGACCAATGGATCCTGCGACATCTTCCACATACCCTAGAACTGGAAGAATCAAAGAAAACGAATCAATCCCTCAATTAGGGTTTGACTAAATAGTGATCGGGAAAAGGATAAGCCAAAGGGCCGATGAGAAGAATGAAACAGATGGAGACAGACTCACCTTTCCAAGATGGACAACATTCATGAAGAGATTGGGAGGAGATGGTGCACGAAGAGGGAGCTAGGTTGAGGGGTGGTGCGCCTCACCAAGGGAGAACAAGGGGAGGGGGTCGCGCCTCACCCGATTGTGCACCTCTACTTCCTTTTCTCTCTCTCAATTAAATAAAACATTAAATTATGTTATTAGTATTAATATAATAATAATAATAATAACCGACATTATTTCATTATTATTATCAATCAATTAAAAATCCTCTACGAAAAATCCCAACACCCCATTTACACCTCATTTAATTAAATTATTTCCAATCCAATTTAATTAAATAAATTATCCAACTCATAATAATTTAATTAAATTATCCTAAATTGAATTTAATTAAATAAAAATCCCATTACACATAATTTTATTAAGTTCCTCTTAGACTTACATTTAATTAAATAAAAAAACCGCATTTAATAGTATTTAATTAAACCCCACTCTAACAGGAATTTGATTAAATAAAATATCTCATAACCAAAAAACTAGGTAAGACATATGGTTTGGCTAACACGGTATAGAAAATTGTGTGCCAACCATGCAGAGCCTTCTGTCTAAAGAACCCACCTCGCACGGTCTGGCATGCATGTTGTTTTAGACCGTGTGTAGACCGTGCGAGTGTCTCATTCTAACACACTCACCCTGCACAATTTGTCTTACATAGTTTTTCTAACTGTACGCAGACCATGAAGAGACCTCTGTCTCCCAAAATTAAGCTGCATAGTTTCCTATAGTAGGCAGTATGGTTTAACATGTCATGAGCCAACTGTACGCTCTCTATAGTTCCATAAAAAGATGACTTTTCCCAGTCTGATGATCCCAAATTCCAATCATCCATCTTGGAAGCTCATCAAGCCTTTACCCAAGTCCAATATAAACAAATTTAATCAATCCCAACTCATAAAACTTCATCCCAATGCTTGTTTTTAAGACCAACCCATCCAAAAAATGAAAAATTTCAGAACTTTGGTATTTTAACCTGGTTCAAACACACAAGACTTCGCAAAACACCAGCATTGTTCACTGAATCTTGATCTTTTATAGAAAAAATATCTTTACCAGTAGAAAGTTTGTTCAGGTTTAACATAATTGTCATATCCTTCTTTCTTGTTGAACCCTTTTTTTGTTATTTTACATCGATAAATGTGATGTGTTTATAATATCCTTTATCAATCTAATTTTTCCCAACATTTTTTCTAAAAATTTCATAGTTTGAAGAATCTGATGAAATTTTACATTTTGTGAGTGTATATTTCACCTAATTCTAGCAATTATTTTTTTTTAAAAACATTATATATTTCATCCTTCACTTTTTAAGCCTTGTCTAAATTTTTATTCATCTTTATTAAGGTATATTCAACCTCAAGGAATATTGATTAGTTTTTAAAAAACACATCTTCCTTAACCATGAGCTTTATTCCATGATATTCTACTATATTTTCTTATTCAAAAATTTCAATTTGTGGCTTTTAATATCTTTAATGTATGTATCTTATTTTTTAAAAAAATTAATTCTTTTCCTACATTATTTTCCAACATTCTTTCTTCATCATTCTAATTTATTTATTGAGATTTGTATTTTTCTCAAATAATTCCACAAACTCTAATCTAATTTGTATTCCTTGTTGGTTTATTCACCTTATTCTTCTTCTCCATTATCTAAATAATCTTCCTTTCTATCAACATTTTAAAATAATGTTCTAAACTTATATACATTTACATGTTCTAAAAAAATATTCTTATTATGGTCATATTCAACTTTGTTACTCAACATACTTTTTTTGTTTTTTTAGTGAACTTTTTCTCACTTCAAGTAGACTTCTTATCTTCCTTAGAAGTTTAACTCCACTTATTCCATGGATTTTTTTCTTCAAAAAAATTCATATTCACTAAAATTAATATAATGTTTGCTCATATAATAATATACAATTCCACCACACTCAAATCAATTATGTTGGTGTTTACCTCCATATTTTCATCTACATCTTTTGGCGTTTTTGGAGATAAGATACTTGATTCTTTAATTTTATTCAGTATCAACTTCATTGTATTTATAATCATTGTGGTCAATAATATTATGATCAATATCTTGGATTTTTCATCTTTATCACAGCTTCGAAGTCAATTTCATCCTCTATATTCTTTTTGAATGTTATATATTTTTTCATATAATATGAAACAACAAGTTTATGCAATTTATCAAGAGATAAATAATATTTATCATATAACACGGAAATTTTAGAATCAAACCTATCTAGAAAATTTTTGCATGAGTTTCTTGAAAATGGTTAAATCTTCCAAGAAATATAGGAATCCTCTAATGTTGCAAATAATTTAATTTACTCTAGTGAGGAAATCATAAATCATTTCTTCATCTACCATTCTGATTTCAGTAAACATTATTCACCATATTTGTATCTTTTCATTACATTGATATTTCACATGAATATACTTTCATGTTTTTCCTAGGTTTCATTAGTTGTATTAAGACCCATCACCTTCATAAAAACATTTTTTCATTGAGAAATTAGAATATAATTTCTATCTTTCCCATATTCCTAATTATTTGTTTTATCTATGACTTCAATAGGTGCATATTTCTCAATTGGGGGAAGCCCAATTGTAGTTGTAGCAATTAACTTTAGGATTAGAGATTGAAGATATGGTATCATTCTATTTTTACAACCATGATAATTTTTTCATCTAAGGTTGGAATACCTCTACTATTAATAGAGTTGATATTATCCATGATAAATATCAAATAGGGGAGACTTCCTCTGATACAACTTGATGCTTCTTAAGATTGAGGGAACCACTGAGAAGGGGTTGAGGGTTGAATTAGTGGTTAACTTTTGTTATTTCAATTCTCTTGAAATTAACCCACGCAGCTTGTTAGAATTTTTATCCTTAGGAACTTTATATAAAAATCTCACAAGAACACAAATATTGGAATTTTATAAGAGAGCATAATATTTATAAGTTTTACCGCTATTATGATTGACTACATCTTGTTCATGGAATGTCCTATCTATCCATGGAAATTCACTATAATAGAAAATTGAATAAGATGAGCCAACTCATGTTAGACTTGTTCTATCTCATGAAATATAATTATACTTACTCACATTATTTACAAGTATTATATTAACTCTCATTAGTTACATAATTTTTATTATGAAACCAATCCACAATAATATAAGAAAATTATCTCTATAGCTCACTAAAAGTTCATCCAGAAAAAGATTGTCTGATGTATCTGTTTAGTATCTCCAGATGGTGTGCCTTTTGACTTCAGTTGGTATAGTATGCCTAATGAACCTCACAAAACCATGCCAGTTTACTATGATATTTCTCATGAAAAAACAATTGTGCCTTACAATTTTGCACCATTGATCTACTCATTGTCAGATAAACACAATACTAAACCTCAGACTAGGGCTTTATCTAATTCCTCTGACCAATAAGCTTATTTCAAGTAAATACTTATTCTTCAACCAAGAGATTCCTTGGTTGGGAACTCACAATGCTCTCAAGTCTCATATATTCTACCCTATATCTAATTTATCTATCTAGTAACACTTCTATATCACTTCATCGTTCCCCTTTTTGAGTATGAATAATGTTAGTATGGGTTGTATGTACACCTATTTATATATGAGAGCTCAAAGAATAAAATATGGGAGCTCAAATTCATTTTCCCTCTTAAATAAAACTCAAATATCAAAACTCCCGCTCAACTAAATTCACTGAATTCTTTGCAAGTATTCCACAACATTCATGAAACTTCATGAAAACATCCTTAATCTGTAGCCTTATTCAAAATAACAACAGTATTTAGAAATATTTTTAAAGGATCATATAACGATGTCTCGGGAGTGTTTATCTAATGACATCATAACAAAAACATTGTCCAGATCTTCTATATATAACTTTATTTTATCTAATCGGTATCGACTGATTGACTTGGTTTGATGAATTAAACAGTTCATTGAGTGGTTCTCTTTATATTCTTCTACTTACTAATGCACTCATATTTTTTTATTCAACCTTTTTTATCCAATGATTCATCATCTCTCCGTATAGTTCATCATGCCTTGTCTCAAGTTTTGTATTATTACAAAACATATCCTAGTGATGCTTCATGGAATCATCCCTCCAACGGAATTGTTAATGATTTTATGATTATCATTCATTTTATAGAACTTTGAATAATCATATTGAATTTAAAAACTCTCCCTGTCAACTTGATGGATCATTCACATTCTTCTTATAATGCACTTCATTATATTGATATGTCTGATGAATCTTGTACATGTTTTTGGATGGTTCTTCATCTGATGCACTCGATCCAATGCTTTCATAATATGGTATCAACATCATAAAATTCATCTATTTAGTCACCTCAGCTTACTCTATCTATTATACTCAATATATTATTTGTGTGATAACATTTTTTCCACTTATAAATACTTCTATAAAAAAAGAATCTGATCAAGGAAATACTCCTCTATCATGTTATACATCCATTGAACATTAATATCTCAACTTTTTTAGGTCACAACATCTCTGATCTATATGGTATTGAAACATTGACTTTTTAATACTACTCAAACATAAATCCTCTCAAACCATTGTACTTCATTCACTTTATATATAAATAAAAAAATATAGTACTTTAGACTAATATTTATTCACTATCAGGTAATAATTTTATCACCCACCTGGTGACATTGAGTATTTCCCATCTAGTGAAATTTTCCAACTGCAACAATGTATTTCAAACTACAACTTCATATGAGTCTCCATCCAAAAACATTAAACCTAGTACCTCTAGTGTAACTGTTGTAATTATCTTCCATTGTATGAAAGTTTACAAACATAGAAACCCTCTTCATATGATCACCTCATTCGGGTGATCTGGTTTTGGTATGTTTGATATCCTCTTTTGGAATTAATATTGAATAAATAATATATTAATGTTATTAGGTACCTATAGAATAGAATAACATCATCTAACTAAAAGAAATTTTCCCAACATGGATAAGGTTACTTCGTACACCTCCTCTAGCACTTCATAATAAAAACTTTATTAACAACTTCAATAACTATTTCTCATGATTCTAATAAAAATATTCATAATATTATATATTTAAAAATAATAATAAACATGATATAAAGAATCCCTAAGGATATTCAGGTTAATTTTGGCACATATCGACACTAAAATTGTGAATTAATTGAGTCTAATGATTATATTTGAACTCTACAAATTGATCACAATTTGTTGTTTTTTTATTATGATTATGTTCCTACAATTCACACATAACTCAACCACACATGAAAATTGTTTGCCATTTGAATTATTTTGAAATTAAAACTAAATTCATATATTATATTTATTTTAATTACAATGATATTTTGGATTTAAAACAATTCATCAAAGGAGGTGAGAATAAGATCAATTACAATGTAAATCTACTCTTCTATGTGCAGAGTAGTCATTGCAGAAATGGAATTCATGTGAAAAGGTCTAGAAAGGGTATAACCTAATTATTGGTATACCCCAGATTTATATCCTAAATGAGTGTATAAAATAAGAATAATACTAAATAAAATAAGTTAAATGGGATAGAAATAGATAATTATGTTATAAGAATAAAAACATTACATCCAGGAAGAGAAAAAGAGATTCCCTCCTCCATTGGTGTTTAGAAATGGTAAGTCACCACTTATCCTCTAATCAAAATCCTCAATTTCATATATATACCCCTCAAAATTTTAAAAATAAACATTTATATAGTGGAGGAGAGGCTAGGTTTACATTCATTTACAAGTGTGAAAGGAAAAAATGGCTAAATATTTTATTGAACTTTAACTAAATATTTATCCTTCGAAACATGTAGACCAACTATCCATATATAAAGATGATTTTTTTTATATTTGGATCAAATTTTTACAATAAAATTTTTATCTCAGTACAAGTCTATATGAATAAAATACGGAAAAATGGTAGAGTGGTGTTCATGACTATAAATTGATCCCAACTTTGACTTCATGGCCCATTTTCTCCAACAAATATATGATCATTCAAGGATGGTTAAAATAAACATTATATCCCAAAGAGTGAACAATAATTTTACAAAATTTCAAGTACAAATAAGCCCTAAAATAATAGTTATATCAAAAATACCAGATTGTACATTAAAGGGTTAAGACTGGAATATTTATTAGATTTTCAAATGCATAATCTAATACCATGATTTCAATAAATAAGAATATTTTTCACAATGTGGGGAAAATATATCTTTTATTATTAAAAAAATATTCAATAAAAATGTGATTAACTAGAAAAACATCTAAAATCGATAAGGTTACGCATCTTACTAATCCCACCCTCCAAACTTAACATTCATACAAAAGCATCAGCACTCAAGGTGATTTTTCTATGAAAATACAAGGTATGAGCATGCCTACACCACATACGATAAAACCCCCTATACACTGATCTTGTGTAAAGGAACATACCCACTCTTTACACGTTTATAATTTTAAATGCATCACTATGTCGATATCCTATATTCAGTATCACATCTCATGAATCAATATCAAAATCCAAAGAATCTACCCATGATTCATATCCCCGAGGCACTCACAAGATTGAGATAACCCCTTAATTATGTTAACCTTGTCTATTATATCTCATATCAACCATATCACTCAGTTAATTAATATCCTGATTCATATCTCAAAACACATAGCTCTCCCACCTAACCCATTAATCATATCTCACCTAAGTCATATCTCAATGGAAACCTCACTGTTACCTTCTCAAATATCACATGGTGACTCATTCACCCAACTACCTAAAATAGTGTCCCATGTATCTAATTAAATTAGGAATACCATGATAAAATCATCATCTCAAAAGGGGAATGACTCTCATTGGGCACCCGCATATGGGACTACCCCCTCAAGAATCTGAAATCTGAGCATGATACTCAGCGGGCCTCCACATATGGAATCCACCCCATCGAGGACCATGACATTATCTTTAATCACATATGTATAATGGAATCTCCCTACCATGATCTTTATCGAATATTCCATAGTCATTCATTTTTTGGATAAATAAAATCCCACCACGAATCTATGTGGTAAAACACTATATAGCTTGTTGTTGAAATATTAGAAAAACAAACATATTTTGTTTTTATAACCAATATCATAATTACCCACAATGGTTCTATCACTAAGGCATCTCATGTCGGTACTAACTTACTATATACAATATAAATCCCATACTTTTAGAAACTACATTTTCATTATCATCGATCACCTCACAGTAGATCCATAGGAGTTATCTTCAGAAAAAAATATACAGTGGTTAATTTGAGTAAAATTTCATCCAATATTATATAGGAGAACATCATATAAGTTTTCAATGATATTTTAAATAACTAAACCTTGTTTTTATTGATATCAGTCACATATGATCATGTGAATTTTATGAGAATATTATATTCCAAATAGGATGCATGTACACTGGCCTCTTGCCAATGGGATAAGATCTAAAATTTCAATAAATCATAAAACATAAATATAAAAAACCATGTGCATCATGCAAGGTGAAATAATAAAACCATAAAATCATTAACTAATAATAGTAATATCATTCCCCTAGTGGCCTAAAATTCATATTGAGAAGGGTTTTCATGATGCACCAATCTGATATCCATCAGAAGCTCTGACACATCACTTTTTCAACTATCAACCGTCTCCCAAAAAAATAATAAAAAATTGAACACCAATACACTATATTAAGTTAGTCACATAAAGTTCTGATACCACTTTTTGACATCCTACCCCTGGTCAGTGGCCACTGAGCGGTGCTCAATCATGGGAAGTCTCTACTGGGACCTTGGTCGCACATTCCTATATATCATAGGTTTCCAACTAGTTGTAGGGGTCTAGGGAAGCATCATGGGTAGACTATACCCCCATATCTTAGTGTGTGAAAATACATAAAATAATATAAACATCATCAAAAATAATAAATGCAATACTACACTAAATAAATAATATATCCATCAATAATATTTGAAATACAGTAAGCAAGCAGTCATGAATACTTATTACCCACCTATTGAGCTGGCCAAATATATAAAATGAATTCGATAATAAAATAAATGTACAAGAGACCCTACTAAATAATTGAGAATATTATCATCCCAATATCTAATCTCTTCTGATCTAACCTACTTGATCATGATACATTGTGCCTATTCCATACCTGATCCCGTGATCAATGAAGAATGCTCGTGTACCCAAGTACCATGGACACCCGAGTAGGGTGTGAGTAAAAATTAGTATGAAACCACCAATGTTGTACCATAAATAAATAAAAAGTTTTGTGAATATATGCGATATTCTCAAATGAATAAATAAATAAACTAGGTATTCATAAATAAATAAATAATCATTTTCAATCCCCTGGTTCTAAAATGAAACTCATGATCGACCCAAACCTTCTTTGGTCAATTTTTGGGTGTTATGGTCATGTCATAAAATCATGCCTATATATAAGATAAATATTCTAACCCTTAGGAGGCAATCCTAGGAGATCAAAAGTGTCAATAAAAAATGTGGTCCCAATGAGGTAATCGTAGTTGATCTAATAGTCATTAGGTGTCATCGTTGACTCCTAGGGGTTGACTCTAAGTAGTCTTTGTTTTCATCGGGCATTATCACCAAATATTGGTGGGATAAAACTACATATTCCATTATATCATAAAGCATCATAATTAACACTTAGGGGGATAACCCTTGGAATTTTAAGTAATCATGAACCATTATCAATCTCTAAGAGGATGTTCCCAGGTAGTTTATGTAATTAGTAATAACTATAAACACCTAAGAGGATGATATTTATAGGTCCAAGTAATCAATAATAAATATTTACCCCTATGAGAATGATCATAGGAAGTCCATGTAATCAATCAGAACTATAGACCACTAGGAATATGATATTAGGAGGTCCAAGTAATCATGCATAACCCTTGACCCCTATGAGGATTAACTTAGGTAGTCCAAGTAATCATCAATAACTATTGGTACCTATGAGGATGATCTTAGGAGGTCCATGTAGTCAGACATAACTATTTACCCCTAGGAGGATGATCCTGTGTGGTCCAAGTAATCAGGCTTAACTGGTGATTTCTATAGGGTGACCCTAGGAAATCTAGTAGTAGCAGGATACCTACTAAATCCAAGGAACAAATATACAAAATTATGATAGTATCAGGATCATTTTCAACTCTAGTTTTTAGGTGAAATCTATAATCATCACTTCCCATTATCATTATCATTCTCTCGTGGGTCAATATATCTTTATTTCAACCATCTGGAACCTTATGTCACATCAATCATGGACACCCATCATGGGTTTCATAATCATTTACTTATCTCTCAAACCAAAACCCTTCACTTAGGGGTAATATATCCCTTAATACCATTCTGATTTACATATTTACTCATAATACTTATAAGTAAATCCTTATTTTCATTGCTCTCAAGAGATTGTGAAAGGCCCATCTCTATTGTAACGACCCAAAATTTTATTAATGAAAATTCCTCTAGATCAAATTAAATGTATTATTATGTAAAATAGTTATATAACATATGCACTACCTTGGTTTTATGTTTTTGGATTTTAAAATACCATTAAGAATTGCGACCGTTTCTAATATAGACGTTGAACAGTGGTCACATGATTAGTATAAATATAGGGCTTTAACAAATCTAATTTAATCAGAAAAAGGAAGTGATAGCCTCATCCAGTAGAAATTCTCCATACGAAGCCCATTTTTTTTGGAGCTCTTAAAGGAGGTAGCATCACTGGGCTTCTCTCTTGACCAATCCCAAGCCGATCTTCAACATTTTAAGCTTGAACAGAACTACATATGGGAGAAGTGGAAGTTGATAATGATTACCACCCGAGAAATGTTATCTGAGCCACCCCAAGAGTTTGTCTCCATTGGACACCTTACCCTTTCATCTTATGTGGGTGTAATAAGGGGTTATATAACAAGACCCTATCAATATGATTATGTATATTATTTTTTTTATAGAGAATATACATTCATTTTATTATTGATACTTTGTAAATAGTTTTAAAGAAAAAATAGTATTTTAAGTTAATATTAAATTAAGAAATATATTTTGATGAATTAATGGTTCTTTTAATTAAATAATATTTTAATGAATTATTTTCTAAAAAATAATTTTTATTAAATATAAATTATCATAGAATTTTTATGAATACAATTTTAATTTTTATTAAGGTTTGAAAACTGTTTTTGTAAAAACCCATGCATTTTCGATAAATGTCATTTTTTGTTTTAAAAGTGATAATTCACATATTAATAAAATTATTTAGATAAGATGAATATTATTTTTGGATTCAGGATGTTGAAATTATCTAACGGTGAATTTTTCATAATTTTCTGAGATAGTCGAATTTTTTGGTAAAAATTAAATACCATTTAAAGATATAATGTGTTTTATGACATCATAATGACCCAATAGTGATGTAATAAAATACTATAAATGAGTTGTTCGGACAATATATGTTTTAAATTTAAAATAATGTGATTTTATATTTGATTTATTTATTTTATGAAGCCTTAATGGACTCTCCAAGACTTATGAAAAATTTTAACTTTTAAAATGTTTTCCTTAAGAGTGTGACTCACCTACACCTAATCCAGCCTAATATTTTAAGAAGTTCGTCCATTTTAATTATAAAATAATATTTTCTAATCACCTTTGAAAAAATATATGGTAGAAAATCGTGGTTTGGTTTTTATTTTCGATTAGTTTAATGTGAGGTGTCCAAAACCTAAATAATAATGAATTCCCACTATTTTCCTATATAAACCCACCCATTATCCCACTTCTCATCACTCAAAACCCTAGTAGAAAGTCCCTACCTTTACCTCTTATCTATAAAATCCTCCCAAGGTGCCCCAAGCTTCCAATAATCCTCTCTCATTCACCTCCCAATCCTTTGGGATCACACTTCCAAGTAAGGGATTTCTACCTCTCTCATTTTTGTCAAAGTATCTTTATGTTTCTATACCCTTTTCTTTTCAATAAAAAATTTTGGGGTATGATTTATAACCTCACATACACTGTCCTCCTTATTTTTTAATGATGATATACCCCTTTATCTCTCATTAATTCCTCCCATGTACACCCGTTATGATGCCGAATTCCGTAAGGGATATCTCTCTTCTCATTTACATTCAAGAAATTGTTTTGTATTATAAATATAAATTCCATTACATATGTTAGTACATGTATCTATATGACCCCATTAATGTATATTTCATGTACATATGATGATATACCCATTTCTCTCTCATCAACCATTTTTATGATTTCTTATGTCATGTTGTTATGTTTCCCAAATTGCAACACGATTTTCCAAGCCAAAGTCATTGTGTAGTGAATTCCATGCCCATTTATCTATCAAGGTAATTCACCTTTATGCACATTTAATTATTGATTATATAGTTTCATGTATGGATTCCATATTCCTTTATCATGGAATAAATGGTGATGTGTAATGAATCCATGTTATACGATCCAATTGGCACACTTATGCCTGAAATGAAATGATTAAGAAGGGTGCACACTAATAGCGCTCCAATGCGTTGGGTAAAGAGTAGTATCATGATACGTCAAGTTAAATGAGGGTTTACTCATTCTAATTCATGTGAAATTAGGGTTTACTCATGATCCATGTTCAATGAGCCTTGGCTCGTGCTAATATCATGTTAAATGTTGTTTCCACATTTCCATGTTATGTTAATCATGATATATCATGCCATCATCTTTATGTTTCTATTATGCTCCATTGATATGCCTATTTCCTAACATGTACTATTTTCTTCATGTTATTTCTTATTTAATCCCTTACTAGGCTTTATATCTCACCCTTTTTTATGCATGTCTCCATGTTATCCCATGCAATGCTAAGTATGAAGGAATGTGTGTGTTTATGTAAAAGAATTTTTCAATAAAGATGAGTATTTCATGTTTTATGTTGTTATGTAATGTTCCTAAACCCCAAAGACATTAGCCCTCTTGATATTCTATTTTATCTAAACTGAATATTTTATGTAATAAAATATGTTTATGTGTAAAATAAATATCAAGGTTTTTATAGATAGTTTCATAAGGAGGATTAGTTATTTTAGGGATTATGATTAGAAAACCCTAGTGAATTCCTTGGGGAAAAGACTAAGTATAATAAAAACATCCCTAAATTGTGGTGAGTATTGAGTAAGTGGTATATCAAGAAAATAAATCCATGTTTGGATATGATCAGGTATAGGTAGCTCTAGTACAGATGTATCTAGGGGTAAATCTTGAAAACACAGCTTTGAGCTAGACTCGAAAAGGAACTGGTGCATGAAAATGGGCCTTGCTGCACTCTTGGTTATGACACTCTCGGGGGATATGCTTTGGTAAATTCAAAATCTTAATATGAACCATTATTAAGGAAATCAAAAAATCCACTAAGAATATATGTTGGGAAGTAGATCATGGATAACATAGATTAAAGACTAAAAAATCACAAGTTAAGGAAATAAATGTAATGTATAAGTCATAAATTTTTTACTTTAGATTACCATTTACGTGTTACCCCTGAATTTCCTTTTATTCTAGCCAATGGCTTGTAATAGGAGGACTCGGGCTAACAATTGATGTGAAGATCAATGTGATGACTGTTCTAATTAGATGACCAATCCGATGGGGGAAGGAATCCCGAACTTTGTCACGATACACTCTCAATGAACTCAATTTTTGAATAGAAACATGGTTCATGAGAATCTTTAAACCCCAATCCCCTAATAAATAACAAGTATCAATTGAGATCTTCATGAGACAAAGGCCTCATACTTGTAATGGATCATCGAATCCCTCAATTTTTGAACAACAGATAAACTCTATTGAAAAGATATTCTCCATCCTTAAATATTCCGAACAAGAGTAGGTTATTTTGGATGTTTATCATATGGAGGGTGAAGCTAATCAATGTTGGTCATTGAACAAAAATACGAAGACTGAGGAGGAGATCAAGGCATTGGAAAGGAAGGATTTCTAGAAAAAAAATTCGATATATATTTTCCCCACACCCTCTCACATAAGTTGGAAAGGGACTTCCTTTCCCTCAAGAAAAATTATGAAGAATCCATTAGAGAGTATGAAGAAAACTTCACAAGGATTGCATGATACACCTTTAGATTTTTCATTACCCCTTAATGCAAGGTCGAATACTTTTTTGGGGGGATAAAACCTAGCCTATGGAAATCCCTACTGATCCGTGACTTCGAGAGATAAGAGGAAATTGTCTGGTGTTCCCTAAAAGTAAAAATAGAGATTTTAGAATCTCAGGGGTATCATGGGGATAATAAGTGTATGGAGGTCATTAAGTATGGTGGTCTGATGGATAAATCCAATAGTTCTATGAAAATTCAGCATCCCACATGCCAAACATGTGGAAGGAATCACCCCAGAAATTTCATGAAGGGAATGAGAAAATTATTTTGGTGTGTAAGAGAAGTTAACCTAGCCATTATCTACCGACAAGAAAAACCCACAGCTATGAAAGAGGAGAGGAATTCTCTATTCATCCCTCAACTAAATGTTCATTGCTTCAATTGAAAAGAACCAGAGCACTTTGCAAACTATTGCCCTAATAGAAAGGTTTTTTAAGGAAACCAACAACCTCCAAGAAAGCAAGGGAGTTCTTTTCCCCTTACTACCACCTAAGTGATCCTAGAAAACGAAGTGGTGACAGATACACTAGTTATTCATTCAAGAATAGAGAATGTACTTTTTGATTCTGGTTCTACGCATTATTTTATATCCTGAAAGTTTAGTATATCTATCCTAGAACCACCACAAATCATGGAAGTAAAGATGTCAGTGAGAACGAAAAATGGGGCAGTCATTGAATCCCATGAATATAACTCTTAATCTATCATAATTTGTGGTTTGAACTTCCCGGAAAACCTCTTCATACTTCCTCTGTTGTAATTTGATGCAATTATTAGCATGGATTGGCTCTCCCTATATGGATCCAACATAAATTTCTATGAGAGAGAAACCACTCTCCATATAGTGAATAGACCCCTAATTCTGTACAATTTCAAGGTGAAGGATGAATCTTCTTTAGCACCATCATCTCAAGTGTGGATATTACAGCCCTATGAGCATGCATATTTTTCTCAGATGATTAAGTCTTAGGAAGATACCATCCTTGAGGACATTTCTGTGGTGATGGAATTCACTGAGTGTTTCCCAAGTAATTTCTTAGTATTCCTCCTAGAGGAGATGTTGAATTCTCAATTGATCTTATACCTGGGGCGTTTCCAATATCCAAGACTATGTATAGAATGGATGTTGTGGAGCTTGAGTAGCTGAAGAAACAACTACAGGATAATCTGGATAAAGGGTCTATATGCCCAAGTGCTTCACCATGGGGTGCATAAGTCCTCTTCATCAAGATGAATGTTGGGTCAATGCGCCTTTTCATTGATTATCGTGAGCTTAACAAAATCATGATTAAGAAAAATTATCCTCTTCCACGAATTGATGACTTGTTCGATTAGGTATGTGGAGCACAATACTTCTCCAAGGTGGATTTTTGGTCGGGATATTACCAAGTAATGTTAATGAAGGATAATATCCTCAAGACTACATTTCGTACAATGTATGGGCACTATGAATTCATAATAATACCTTTGCTACTCACTAATTCCCCATAAATCTTCATAGACATGCTGAATAGAGTCTTTAGAGATTACCTCAACAAATGTTTGATAGTATTTATAGACGATATTCTAATATAATCCAAAATCAAGGAGGAGCATGAGGAGCATCTAAGCACTATACTAGAGAACTTGGAAAACAATAATCTCTATGAAAAGTACATCAAGTGTGAGTTATGGTTGAATGAAGTCTCATTCTTGGGTCATATCATCACAAGTAATGGGATATCTATAAACCCCTCCAATACATATAAAATTGAGGGATGGAAGAGGCCAACATCGGTGATAGATATTCATAGCTTCCTGGGGTTAGATGGATATTATTGCTGATTTGTGAGAAATTTCTCAGGATTGTCCAACCCTCTTACCAAGCTAACTCGGATGGGAGTAATGTTTTATGGGTGTGATGAATTTAAAGAGAGTTTCAAGGAGTTAAAAAGGAGTCTTATCACAATGCTCGTACTCACACTACCCACAAGTGGATTTATTTTTGTGGTATTTAATGATTCTTAGAAGAAGGGAATGGGCTCTGTGTTGGTGCAAAATGACAAAGACATTTCCTATGCTTCTAGGAAATCGAACGTTAATGAGAAAAACTATCCAACAGATGATCAAGAGTTGGATACAATAATCTTCTCTTTGAAAATTTGGTGACTTTATCTCTTTAGGAAGAAGTTTGAAATATATATGGACCAAAAAAGCCTCACGTATATATTCACACAAAAAGAGTTGAACATGTGCCAATGAATATTGTTAGATATGATCAAAGATTATGACTACTCAATACATTACCACCATGGGAAAGAGAACAAGTTGGTAGATGATCTAAGTTTAATGGACCAAACGAATCTATCATTGATGAGAATTTAAAAGGAACCATTCTTCTTATATTTTATGAAGATGTACATGGGAATCATAAAGAAGGGGACATCATCAATCCTTTCACAAATGATTGATCAACCATCTCTTTTGGAAAGGTTAAAGGATGCTCAAAAGGATGATGTGGTAATTAAAAGGAATGTGGAAACTATCAGTAAAGAGAAATCCTTATACTTAAATGTTAATAAAGAAGGAATTGTGAGATTTAGGTCCAGAATATGTGTTCCATAAAATCTGGAGTTAATGAATGAACTTTTGGATGATGCACATTGTTCGAATTTCTACAATAACCAGGGAAACACAATGATGTATCAAGATCTGTGAGATAATTATTGGTGGGATAACATGAATAAGGAGATCGATGTGTATACATCAATGTGCATGGTATTTCAGCAAGTGAAGGCTGATAGGTATAAGTATAAGGGGATGATGCAACTATTACCCATAGAAACATGGAAATGGGAGAACACTACCATGGAATTTTTCACCAGAATTATGAAGAAATCCAAACAAAACAATGTTATCTAGTTTTTTGTGGATCATCATACAAAGAATACACACTTCATTAAAACTCATGAGAAGTTCTCATTGGATCCACTGGCATAGATATACATCAGAGATGTGGTAAGGCTTCATGGAGTACCACTATCAATTGTATCTGATCGAGATCAAGGATTCACCTCTAACTTTTGGAATATTATTCAACATGCTCTGAAAACTGAGCTAAACCTCACTATAGATTATCATCATCAAATTGATGGAAAATCAGAGTGGACAATCAAAACACCTGATGACATGCTGAGAGAATTCTTAATGGACTTCAATGGATGGTGGGATCAACATAATACTCTAGTTGAGTTCTCTTAAAAAAATAGTTTCCACTCCAGAATTCAAATGGATCCTTATGAAGCCCTTTATGGGAAGAGGTATAGAACACCATCATGTTGGGATGAAGTTGGGGAGTGAAAACACCTAGGTCTAGAAATGGTCAATGAAATGGTGGAGAAGGTTAAGACCATCCAACAATGCATTAAAGCTACCTAGATTTGATAAAAGAGCTATGTTAATAATCATCGACGAGACCTAGAGTTTGATTTCGGATACATGACATTCCTCTGCATATCACCGTGGAAGAGGGTTATGAAATTTGGGATGAAGGGAAAGCTTATTCCAAGGTACATAGTACCTTTTGAGATTCTTGATCGTATTGGAGTAGCGGCCTATCAACTAGAACTCCCACCAAACCTATCTCAAGTACATAATGTATACCATGTATCACTCTTGAGGGAATACGTACCTAACCCATCACATGTAATCAATACAAAGGTGGTACCATTGTAGAATTACCACTCCTATGAAGATAATACCATGAATATATTAGATCATAAGGAAAAGGTTCAACAAAATAAGATAATTCCCCTTGTCATGGTGTTGTGGTGAAACCAAATGTTTGAAGAAGTAATGTGGGAATCAGAGGAAGTGATGAAGCAGAGTTACCCTCATCTATTTAGTGTGGGAAAAGGAAATTTCAAGGGTGAAATTTCTTAAGGGGAGAATATTGTAATGACCCAAAATTTTATTAATGAAAATTCCTCTTGATGTAATTAAATGTCATTTTATGTTAAATGATTATATAACATATTCAATTCTTTGGTTTTATGTTTTTGGATTTTAAAATACAGTTATGAATTATGATTGTTTCTAATATATCCATTAAACATTTATCACATGATTAGTATAAATATAGGGCTTTAAAAAATCCAATTTACTTAGAAAAAGGAAGTGATGGCCTCATCCAGTAGAATTTATCCATAAGAATCCCAATTGTCAGAGCTCTTAAATGAGGTAGCATCATTGGAATTCAATCTTGACCAAGACCAAGACAAGATTCAACACGTTAATCTTGAATGGAACTGCCTATGGGAGAAGTGGGAGTTGATAGAGATTACCACCCGAGCGATGTTATCCGAGCCACCCCAAGAGTCTGTCCCAATTTCACACCTTACCCTTTGGTCTTATGTGGGTTTTGTAAGGGGTTATGTAACAAGACCCTAGCACTATTATTATGTATAGTATTTTAATATAGAAGATATATATTCATTTTATTATAGTTATTTTGTAAATAGTTTTTAAAGAAAAAATAGTATTTTAAGATAATATTCAATTAAGAAATCTATTTTGATGAATTAATGGATTTTTAAATTAAATAATATTTTAATTAAATATTGTTAATAAATAAATTTTTATTAAATATTAATGATTGTATAATTTTTATTAATAAAATTTTAATTTTTATTAAGGTTTGAAGATTGTTTTTGTAAAAACCAATGAATTTTCGATAAATGTCAGTTTTTATTTTAAAAGTGATAATTCACATATTTAGAAAATTATTTAGATGAAATGAATATTATTTTTTGATTCATTGAAATGGAGATTAGATAATAGTAGGGGTATCATGGGGATAATAAGATTAAGTTGGACTTTAATTCTGTTGGTTTGATGGATAAATCCAATGGTCCTAAGGAAATCCAGCACCCCACTTTCCAAAGGTGCGGAATGAAGCACCCCAAAAATTTCCACAAGGGGATGAGGAAATGATTTAGGTGTAGAAGAGAAGGGAACCTGGCCATTAACTTCCAACAAGAAAAACCCACGGCTATGATAGAGAAGAGGAATACTCCATTTGACCCTCAATGCTTTGTTCATTGCTTCAATTGAAAAGAACCAGGGCACTTTGAAAAATTGTTCCCTAAGAAAATGGTTTTTAGAGGCAACTAAAAACCTCCATGGAAGAAAGGGGATCGTTTTCCATCACTACCACCGATGTGAACCCTAACAATGAAGTGGTGACAGGTACTATAGTTATTCATTCAAAAATATCAAACATACTTTTTGATTCTGGTTCAATGAATTCTTTTATATCCCAAAAGTTTAGTAGAACATTCCCAAAAAAACCAGAAATAATGGAAGTAAATATAAGGCCTCGGCCTTAAACCTTACTTAATATTGAATTAAATGAATAATTCATATTGAGGATCTTTTCAGGTTTAGAGTTTTAGAGAATTAGGACATAACTATTACATCTCAAAGGATTACAAAGTAGAAACTTTTACTAAGTTTCCATAAAATAAAAACTCTTAAAAAGAAACATGTCCAGTTCCATGTTTTAGGTTGCTTGACTTTCCCTTGATCCCATCCTTGACTCTATTCCACTTTAAGTCCTGTGAAAAACATTTCAAAAACTTGGGACGATCATAAAAATCTCAGTAAGGGATACACAAAGAATGAAAACTGTTAGTTTTTCAAAACAACAAGTAAACCATGTATACTTTAACAAAGTAATACTTTTCACCTTTTCGAAGTAGTAAAAACTCTTCACTGAATAAAATTTCATTACTTACCCTTCTGTAACCAAAAGATTACCATAAATCCAATATAAATATCACATAACACATAAAGGTAACTTGGGACATAAAAATACTTAAGTGGAATAACCATAAGGTCGACTTCCACACATATCACTTAATGGAATAGCCATTCGGCCAACATCCATTCATACTTAATGGAATAGCCATACGGCTGACTTCCATACCCAATGCATTGGAGGTTATAACAAAACCACCCATCCTGGTATTCACGACACCACCCATTATATGGTTTATCACGTAACCACCCGTAAAATGTCCAAGTACCATTATAAAATTATAACACATAAAACCAACATAAAGGAATGATAAGATTTCCACATTTCAATCACAATATATCATTTAAATATATTGACATAATATAATCTTTTATCAAAACCATTTTCAATACCAAAATACAAAAAAAAAGTATATGGAATTTTTTTTATTTTAAAAACATTACAGCTTGTTGAGGAAGCCAATGATCAAATAATACCCGCGGCAGCGGAAAAGGTCGTTGTCACCGCGTACGTAAAAGAAACATTACTTTTTGTCGTTTAGTAAAATGCTTCCTAGAAAAAAGATTCCTTTTGAATAAACGTAAAAGTCAAAGGGGTTTATACACCGTATAAAAGAAGTTTATTTATAAAACAAAATATGCCTCAATGAATGGAGATTGAGACGAAGACCCTTACAAAGACGGTATCCTTGGTTTAAGGATAAACCAATTGCATAATTATGTGTGACAAATTAATACACCAAATATAAGTGGATATTAAGTGTAAAACAATCAGATGTTATTCACACATATTCATAGAACGACATATTCAAGGAATACAAGTTTATCCCAAAGAATCAAATTTGGGTTAAAAAGTTCCCTTGCAAAAATTTGACAGCCTAACAGCGTCACTTCAAAATTCAGAAAAAGAGTAGATGAGAGATAAAAAAAGTATCTCATCACTTAAAATTTACATCAATAAGGATATATGAGAACATATCCCAACATAACAATATGTGAATTAAAAGACCCAACAAAAGAAGTCTTTTAAAAAGAGGAGGGTGAAGGGTTCCCTTTCCGACTTGGGTATCTTTCGAAACATACACCCCATGAAAGAAGGTCAATAAATCATTGATGTAAACACTAATATAAGAAAGTATATTACACAAAGAGTAGAATAATGGGAAGTACATACACCACTCAAAGGAAATTGTGGGAAATGTAGCATAAATCTCACGAGAATAAAAGTGAGATGAAAAATCCATTACGAAAAATCGGCAGCCTAACGGCGCCACTTAAAACTTCCAAAATGGATTTATGAGAGAAAATAGGGTCTCTAATCATATGAACAATAAAAATTACAGTAAGAGTAATATAAAATAACATCCCAATAACAAGAAGGATGAGCTTTAAAAGGAATGACATAAAGAGCGTACTTAAAAAGAAAGAGAGGAGTAGGATCCCTTACCTCGGGTCCGACTTGACTCGATCATTCTTTAATGCCCTGAATAATAAACATGGGTTAATTTATACTTTCTTAAGAACCTTTTTAAAGTTCATTATTCATTTTATATCAATTATTGACATGTTATAAACATTATGTAATCATTTAAGTTAATAATGATTGTTTTGTTGATATTTGGTTCTTAAGTCAAAAGTGGACTTCTTACAATTACATGTTGTTTGTGTGGTCAATGGTTCATTATATCCAGAATTATATTCAGGATTTGGATATCATATATATCATATATATCCAGAATATACATGTATTTATAATATTACATAATCATTTATAGATAATAAATGAAATGCACCATTCATGGAGACGGTAAGCCGTACGTATGCATGAACGCTACTTTCATTTCTTTTTCATATTAATGGAATTAAAACTAAATGAGAGTTATGAATATTTTAATTCCAGAATTATATTAATCATTTATATGTAACATAAATTATATATATCCATTATAAATATGTACTTATAATAGTACATTACATTTGGGGATAAGAAATGAAATGCACCGTTCATGGAGACGGTAAGCCGTACGTACGCATGAACGCTACTTTCATTTCTATCTCATACATTAATGGAAAGAAATAATAATGATATAGAGTTATATTATAATTCCAGTATAACATCATATATAATAACATTAAATCCATCCTTTATATGTCCCACATATGGCATTAACGAATCACATCACTTTGAGGGGGCGGTAGTCCGCACTTCCTTAAATGAAGATATCACGTTTACCCATAATGGAAACCATAAAGGTATGACATAAATGACAAATACAGAAGCTTAAGTAAAACATTAACATATTATATATCATATATAAATATAGTGACATCTTAATGGCCACATTTGAAGGTTTTATATGAGTGTTGAACAATCATCGTTTCGTGAGGCCTAAATTCGCCATCCACGGAAACAGTATGTTCTTTAGCCATTAGATGTAGGTGTGTGTAAGTGTATCTCCAATCCTTCTTATAACAACATTATATTATATTGAATATACTGGATTTTTTACAAAAGAAATTAATAAAAAGGTTTTAGGGGGTTGGAGAGGCAAAATAAAACAAAAGGACTCAAGTGAAGACATTACCTTAAAATCGGGTAACTCCCTTTGGTTTGAGGTCAAAGGCTTCCTTGGGAAGACTTCTGCCCAATGTGAGGATTCAAGGAGTAATAAAGGGAAGTGGAGAGACAAAATGGTCAGAGTTTGGCCGAGCCAAAGGCTTTTGGAGTGTGGGTAAGGAGGTAGAGGTGGGGGCCTTTTATAAGAGGAGAGGAGGGGCACTCTTGTAAAGTTACAAAATGTTACTTTATTTTCAAAAAGAGTTTCGTATTTTAAAGGTCCCACATTGATTTATTTCTAGGATAAGGTGATAAGGGTTATAAATCCACTCATCCAATAGGTTTTTGACATGTGTAGGTCTTAGATATTACATTATCTTTCCATTTTATTTAAATCGTTAAATAATGAGGTCATCGCTGCATCATTATGATGTCATAAATAATTTAATTTATGTAATGTCTAAAAATTATAGAAAAACTACTATGATGTATGAAATATTTTTAGCTTTCCAATGACTATTTATAGTCAAAAATTTGATTTTTATAACCCCATGTAAAAATTATTTTAGTAAAATATCTCATGTTTGTGTCATTTTTACTTTAACATTAAATAAAAAGATATTTATGTCATTTTCCAACCAAAGTGGCTCCATGGGGTCCCTAAGTTGACCCATGGATTGTCTTGGTCGGCCATGACACATACAATGAGGGTATGACATGTGTCCAGGTCATTTCATTTTATTAAAACACTATTCTTACCTTAAACTATAGTAATTACCTCTAATCGCGATTAAAAACTTAATAAGTTACTATTCACCAAAAAATTATTTTATTCTCATTGAACCACATTTTAAATCTTAATGACAACAATGTATGTCGGATTTTTGAAATTCAAAACACAATGATGGAAAAATTTCATTTAAACGGAAAATCAGTTTTTATAAGTACCACTTAGTGGTTTCACTATTCATCAAAAATTGAAGTTTTTTAGAAAAATACCAAAAATTCACCCTAAGATATATTTGATATTACGAATTCAAAAATGAAGTATATTTTACAAAATTCAAAACATATAATTTGCATTAATTAATTTAATAATTAATTCCCGCTGTCAAAACAAATAGCGTGTTTTTAAGAAACAATTAGTATCAAAAGATTGACTCTAGTTTAAGTCCAATTTCAAGATGAAATTAATTCCAACGAACACTATTGGATTAAATTGTAAAAATATATTCTAATTTCACTTTAAACCCAATTAAAAAGATAATATAATCATATAAATAAATTAGTTTAAAAGAGGTTTTGAATTAAAATACAACATTTTTCACTATTCATTAAAAATTGAACTTTTTTGGAAAAATACCAAAAATTTACGCAAAGTAAACTTTGATATCTTGATTTGAAAGAAGAATTTTATTTTGTCAAATATAACACATAAAATTGTCAAAAAGTGTATTTAAAAGAGGTTCGCCATCAAAAGGTGGTTAATCGACCTTTTAAAGAATATTATAATGTTTACACTTAAAATTGGATTCATTTGCATTTTTTAATCCTCTAACATTTATTGTAAAAATTAAAAATATTTGAAAAACATATATAATAATTTTTTAGTTAGTTCTGTTCATTCCCGCCATTACAACGGTTAGGCGTTACCTACTATTTAAAATAATATTATTTTATTATTAGAGTGCAACGTAAGATTCTCAAGAAACTCGTTGTTGCGTGTTGGGTATGCCATCGAGCATAGAATCCCCTTTAAAGTAATATTAATATTTGATTCACAAATATGGATAAATATAAAGATGTCATATTCTTTATTTACATGGGGTGTTACATCCTTCCCCCCTTTTGGGAATTGCGTCCTCGCAATTTTAAAATTGGGCTTGAAAACATCCTTGAAAGTCCCACATCAGAACAAGAGTCGGTAAAACATTCACTTTAAAATAAAGAATGATAAGTACAAAGGTCACCGGATTTAACCCATAATAGGATTCCGTGTAGGAAAATATGGACATGGAAGAAAAATCAAAGGGTCATGTTCTTGAGGGAGAGTGATAGTAAACATGTCTAGGAGAAAGTTAACCATAAGAAAATCACAAACTTGTGATGGGTTAAACGGTATTCGATTCCCCAGTAGGAAAAGTTAATAGACAACATTTTTGTTTTAAGTTAATTTTTATTGAGGAATTTATTCATAAGGAAACATAATCACTTATCATGTTGACTTTCAACATTTAATAGATTCCTTAATCAAACTCATATTTTTTCCAAAAGACGAGTATTTAGGAAGACTTGTTCGCATTAAGAGTACTATAATAAACTTCTAGAGAATCACCTAATCCACCAAAGAGAACTATATACTTCCCATGTCTTTAGGCTTTAACCAAAACCAAAACAAAAAATGTTAGTACAAGGTCAGATAATCTAGAAAAGGATAACCCTTTAAAAAGAAAATCTATGCTTAATCTCCAAAATTTGTCCAACAAAACCCAATGTCCAACGATGACTATTCGATAAAAAATTGTCCATAAAATACTTCAAAGTAAACCAAACTAATATTGAAACCCAAATATTTGAAGGATTTAGTCGCATAGTCTTCCAAGGTACAAATTAACACCTATCTCCAAATAACATCAGTTACTCTTAAAGTCTCGTATTGAAAAGTAATTAACCTAATCACATACGCTCCATGATAGGTTAATAATTTTCATAGATAACCCAAAATCAACTTACTCTTAATTCATAAAATCATATAACTAAAAGGAATCAGTCAAACTAACCAGGGACTTCACGAAGTCCAGTGGTAGGCGATAAATACCAGTCGCACTTTGGTTGTGGGTTCGATTCCTGCAGCTTTGTCTGACGCGACGAGTTGTCACACGGTCTGTGTGTTGTCCTTTTCCAAAACTACATAACTCTTAAAACATTCCCTAAAAACGAGATAAAATCTTCAAAAATAACCATAACATAATTTAACCTCAATTTTATCTCATGACTTTCACTTTCCATCATTACATATAGTAACCCATAATTACCTCGAAAGTAAGGATCATATAAACCCAAATGGTTCTTTATAACTATGTCCACAAAAGAACATATTACTATTCTTTGAATAAAATTCTCATATATCAAACATCAGTGTTACACATACTATAAAAATTCTTTTAATGTATCCCATCATCAAAAGACACTTAATATTCTTAAGAATTTCACCATAACTCTTGAAGCCCTTATATGTTGATTTCTTACTCATTCAACATTCCTCATGATCCATTAACCATTCCGTTCCAACTTATTCTCAAATACTTCTTTCCTACAAACAAAATCATGAATCATGTCCTAAGATTCCAAAATAGAAATCAAAAGTTAAGAAATAATCCATACCTTTGATTGGTCATTGTCAGTTTCTTCATCCTCAATCCGAATGGCATTAGGTATTGGTAAACGAGTATTTGTATAATCTTGGTGATCCCATTCATGAAACTTCTTCATAGGACATGTGTTTGTATAATGACCTTGCACACCACATTTAAAACATTCAATTGATCCCACAAAAATAACTTCTTTCCCTTTCCTCGAGTCAACTGGGTGCTTCCTTTTTCCATGGCAGGTTCTTGCTTTATGACCTTCATTTCCACATCTATAGCATATTTCTGTCCCTTTGAAACATTTTCCTAGGTGTTTCTTTCCACATCTATGATGCATAGGTTTTTGAACACACATACCTTTATGATTATTACTTGTAGTTCCGTAGGGATTTGTTTCTCTCATATATGATGCCTTATAGAAATCACCAAGGTTTAGGTGGTCATTCATGACTCCAGATAGTTGGTTGAGGATAAACACAAGAGTTCTCATTGTAGCTCCCATATCATTCAGTTGCTCGCTCAGAAAACTGTCACAGTTTCCTTCACATCCACTGTTACTTTGGTGCCTGCTAGATCCAGCAATTTACTAAAACCAAAAAGGTCAGTGTGAGTATATCAACAAAGCCATCATGTACTAATGAGGAAGATAAAAACTAAGATATACTTACACATTCACTTTATCTAAAACTAGGACTCTTTCTGAAATCCTAACCATTATGGTAATGTCACTTATGCTTAGAGGATACCTTAACCTCTAAAGTTATCTAAACCGACCTTTGATACCAACTATAAGGCCCAGCCTTAAACCTTACTTAATATGAAATTAAATGAATAATTAACATTGATGATCTTTTCAGGTTTAGATTTTTAGAGAATTAGGACATAACTATTACATCTCAAAGGATTACAAAGTATAAACTTTTACTAAGTTTCCATAAAATAAAAACTCTTAAAAAGATACATGTCCAGTTCCATGTTTTAGGTTGCATGACTTTACCTTGATCCCATCCTTGACCCTATTCCACGTTAAGTCCTGTGAAAAACATTTCAAAAACTTGGGAGGAGCATAAAAAGCTCAGTAAGGGATACACAAAGAATGAAAACTGTTAGTTTTTCAAAACCACAAGTAAACCATGTATACTTTAAAAAAGTAATACTTTTCACCTTTTTTAAGTAGTAAAAACTCTTCACTGAATAAAAGTTCATTACTTAACCTTCTGTAACCAAAATATTACCATAAAACCGATATAAATATCACATAACATATAAAGGTAACTTGGTACATAAACATACTTAAGTGGAATAACCATAAGGTCGACTTCCACACATATAACTTAATGGAATAGCCATTCGGAAAACTTCCATACATACTTAATGGAATAACCATACGGCCGACTTCCATACCCAATGCATTGGAGGTTATAACGTAACCACCCATCCTGGTATTCACGACACCACCCGTCATATGGTTTATCACGTAACCACCCGTAAAATGTCCAAGTACCATTATAAAATTATAACACATAAAACCAACATAAAGGAATGATAACATTTCCACATTTCAATCACAATATATAATTTAAATATATTAACATATTATAATCCTTTATCAAAACCATTTTCAATACCAAAATACAAAAAAAAGTATATGTTATTTATTTTATTTTAAAAACATTACGGCTTGTTGAGGAAGCCAATGATCAAATAATACCCGTGACAGTGGAAAAGGTCGTTGTCACCGCGTACGTAAAAGAAACATTACTTTTTGTCGTTTCGTAAAACGCTTCGTAGAAAAAAGATTCTTTTTGAATAAACGTAAAAGTCAAAGGGGTTTATACACCGTATAAAAGAAGGTTATTTATAAAACAAAATATGCCTCAATGAATGGAGATTGAGACGAAGACCCTTACAAAGATGGTATCCTTGGTTTAAGGATAAACCAATTGCATAATTATGTGTGAAAAACGCATACACCAAATATAAGTGGATATTAAGTGTAAAAAAATAAGAAGTTATTCACACATATTCATATAACTACATATTCAAGGAGTACAAGTTTATCCCAAAAAATCAAATTTGGGTTAAAAAGTTCCCTTGCAAAAATTTGACAGCCTAACGGAATCACTTCAAAATTCAGAAAAAGAGTTGATGAGAGATAAAAAAAAGTATCTCATCACATAAAATTTACATCAATAAGGATATATGAGAACATCTCCCAACATAACAATATGTGAATTAAAAGACCCAACAAAAGAAGTCTTTTAAAAAGAGAAGGGTGAAAGGTTCCCTTATCGACTTGGTTATCTTTCGAAACATACACCCCATGAAAGATGGTCAATACATCATTGATGTAAATACTCATAAAAGAAATTATATTACACAAAGAGTAGAATAATGGGAAGTACATACATCACTCAAAGGAAATTGTGGGAAATTTAGCATAAATCTCACGGGAATAAAAGTGAGATGAAAAATCCCTTACGAAAACTCGGCAGCCTAACGGCGCCAATTAAAACTTCAAAAATGGATTGATGAGAGAAAATAGGCTCTCTCATCATATGAAAAATAAAAATTACAGTAAGAGTAATATAAAAGAACATCCCAATAACAAGAAATATGAGCTTTAAAATGAATGACATAAAGAGCGTACTTAAAAAGAATGAGAGGAGTAGGATCCCTTACCTCGGGTCCGACTTGACTCAATCATTCTTTAACGTCCTGAATAATAAACTTGAGTTAATTTATACTTGGTTAAGAACCTTTTTCAAGTTAATTATTCCTTTTATATCAATTATTGACATGTTATAAACATTATGTAATCATTTAAGTTAATAATGTTTGTTTTGTTGACATTTGGTTCTTAAGTCAAAAGTGGACTTCTTAAAATTACATGTTGTTCGTGTGGTCAATGGTTCATTATATCCAGAATTATATTCATGATTTGGATATCATATATATCATATATATCCAGGATATAAATGTACTTATAATATTACATAATCATTTAGATGTAAGAAATGAAATGCACCGTTCATGGAGATGGTAACCCGTACGTACGCATGAACGCTACTTTCATTTCTTTGTCATATTAATGGAATTAAAACTAAATGAGAGGCATGTATATTTTAATTCCAGAATTATATTTATCATTTATATGTAACATACATTATATATATCCATTATAATTATGTACTTATAATAGTACATTACATTTGGGGATAAGAAATGAAATGCACCGTTCATGGAGACGGTAAGCCGTACGTACGCATGAACGCTGCTTTCATTTCTATCTCATACATTAATGGAAAGAAATAATAATGATATAGAGGTATATTATAATTCCAGTATATCATCATATATAATAACTTTAAATCCTTCTTTTATACGTCCCACATATGGCATTAACGAATCACATCACTTTGAGGGGGCGGTAGTCCGCACTTCCATAAATGAAGATATCGCGTTTACCCATAATGGAAACCATAAAGGTATGCCATAAATGAAAAATACAGAAGCTTAAGTAAGACATAAACATATTATATATCATATATAATTATAGTGACATCTTAATGGCCACCTTTGAAGGTGTTATATGAGTGTTGAACAATCATCGTTTTGTGAGGCAGAAATTCTCCATCCACGGAAATAGTATGTTCTTTAACCATTAGATGTAGGTGTGTGTAAGTTTAGCTAGAATAATTCTTATAAAAACGTCCTATTATATTGAAGATACTGTATTTGTTACAAAAGTAATGAATAAAAAGAGTTTAGGGCGTTGGAGAGGCAAAATAAAACAAAAGGACTCAAGTGAAGACATTACCCTAAAATCGGGTAACTCCCTTTGGTTTGAGCTCAAAGGATTCCTTGGGAAGACTTATGCCCAAATTGAGGTTTCAAGGAGTAATAGAGGGAAGTGGAGAGAAAAAATTTGCAGAGGTTGGCCGAGCCAAAGGCTTTGGTCTTGTGGGTAAGGAGGTAGAGGTGGGGGCCTTTTATAAGAGAAGAGGAGGGGCACTCTTGTAATGTTACAAAATGTTACTTTATTTTCAAAAACAGTTTCGGATTTTAAAGGTCCCACATTGATGTATTTCGAGGATAAGGTGATAAGGGTTCTAAATCCACTCATCCAATAGGTTTTGGACATGTTTAGGTCTTAGATATTACATTATCTTTCCATTTTATTTAAATCGTTAAATAATGAGGTCATCGCTGCATCATTATGATGTCATAAATAATTTAATTTATTTAATGTATAAAAATTATATAAAAAATACTATGATGTAGTAAATCATTTTATCTTTCCAATGAATATTTATAGTTAAAACTATGACTTGTATAACCCCATTTAAAAGTTGTTTTAGTAAAACATCTCATGTTTGTGTCATTTTTTACTTTAACATTAAATAAAAAGATATTTAGGTCATTTTCCAACCAAAGTGGCTCCACGGGGTTCCCAAGTTGACCAATGGATTTTCTTGGTCGCCCATAACACATCCAATTAGGGTAGGACATGTGTCTAGGTCATTTCATTTTATTAAAACATTATTCTTACCTTAAACTACACTAATTACCTCTAATCGCAATTAAAAACTTAATAAGTTACTATTCACCAAAAAGTTATTTTAATCCCATTGAACCACATTTTAAATCTTAATGATAACCATGAATATTGTATTTTTGAAATTAAAAACACAATGATGGCAAAATTTCATTTAAACGGAAAATCAGTTTTTATAAGTACCACTTAGTGGTTTCACTATTCATCAAAAATTAATGTTTTTCAGAAAAATACCAAAAATTCACCCTAAGATATATTTGATATTAAGAATTAAAAAATGAAGTAAATTTTAAAAAATTCAAAACATATAAGTTTCATTAATTAATTTAATAATTAATTCCAGCTGTCAAAACAAATAGCGTGTTTTTAAGAAATAACAAGTATCAAATGATTGACTCTAGTTTAAGTCCAATTTCAAGATGAAATTAATTTCAACGACCACTATTGGATTAAATGGTAAAAATATATTCTAATTTAACTTTAAAACAAATTCAAATTATAATCTAATAATATAAATAAATTAGATTAAAATAGGTTTTGAATTAAAATACAGCATTTTTCACTATTCATTAAAAATTGAACTTTTTTGGAAAAATACCAAAAATTTACGCAAAGTAAACTTTGATGTCCCGATTCTAAAGAATAATTTTATTTTGTCAAATATAACACATATAATTGTCAAAAAGTGGATTTAAAAGAGGTTCTCCATCAAAAGGCGGTTAATCGACCTTTTAAAGAATATTAGAATTTTTACGCTTAAAATTGGATTCATTTGCATTTTTTAATCCTCTAACATTTATTGTAAAAAGTAAAAATATTTTACAAACATATATAATCATTTTTTAGTTAGTTCTGTTCATTCCCGCCATTACAATGGCTAGGCATTAACTACTATTTAAAATAATATTATTTTATTATTAGAGTGCAACGTAAGATTCCCAAAAAACTCGTTGTTGCGTGTTGGGTACGCAATCGACCATAGCATCCCCTTTAAAGAAATATTAATATTTGATTCAAAAATATGGATAAATATAAAGATGTCATATTGTTTATTTACCTGGGGTGTTACAGTAAAGATGTCGGTGAGAAGGGAAAATGGGGGAATCATTGCATCCCATGAATATAACTCATCCCATTTTATAATTTTTGTATTAAACTTCCCAGTGAACCACGCCATACTTCTTTTGGTGGAATTTTATGTAATTATTGGCATGTATTGGCATTCCCTATATAGATCCAACATAAATTTCTATGTGAGATAAATCATTCCCCTTATAGAGAATCGACTCCCGATTCTATACAAGTGAAAGGAGGAGGATGAATATTTTTTAGCACCATCATATCAAGAGTAGATATTACTACTCTATGAGAACATGTATCTTGCTATGATGATTGACTCTATGGAAGCAATCATACTTGAAGACATGCCTATTATGATGGAATTCACTGAATTGTTTCCCGAGAAATTTCCTAGTATTCCTCCTAGACGATATGTTGAATTCTCAATTGATCTTATAACTAGGGAATTTAAAATATCCAACAATCCATATATAATGGTTGTATTGTAGCTTGATAAGTTGAAGAAAAAACTATAGGAGAATCTGGAAAAAGGGTTAATATGCCCAAGTGCTTCACCATGGGGTGAACTAGCCCTCTTCATCAAGAAGAAGGATGGGTTAATGCGCCTTTGCATTGATTAATGCGAGCTCAAAAAAATCATAACAAAGAACAAGTTTCCTCTACCTCAAATTGATTACTTATTCGATCAGCTACATGGTGAACAATAATTCTCCAATGTGGATCTTCGGTCAGGATATTACCAAGTAAGGGTGAAGAAGGAGGATATCCCGAATATTGATTTTTGTACAAGTTAAAGGAACTATGAATTCATAGTAATGCATTTAGGACTCACTAATGCTTCATAAATATTTATATAATTGATAAATAGAGTCTTTAATGATCACCTCGACAAATTTGTGTTAGTCTTTATAGACTATATTATAATATATTCCAAAACCAAGGGCTTGCATGAGGAGCATCTAAGAACTGTACTAGAGACCTTGTGAAAGGAGAAGCTCTATACAAAGCATAGAAAGTGTGAGTTATGGTTGAGTTAAGTCTCATTCTTGGGTCATATCATCACAAGCATTGGGATATCTATGGATCCCTCCAAGACAGATGAAATTGAGGGATGGAAGAGGCCAACATCAGTGATAGATATCCATAGCTTCATGGTCTTAGTTGGATATTATCACTGATTTGTGAGAAATTTCTCCCGATTGGAAAACCCTCTTAGAATGATAAGTTAGAAGGGAGTAAATTTTTCCTAGAGGTATGAATGCGAAGAGAGCTTTAAGGAGTTGAAAATGAGGTTTCTTACTACACCCGTACTCACACTACCCACAAGTGGATACCTTTTTGGGTATTTAGTGATTCTTAGAAGAAGGTCTTAGGCTGTGTGTTGATGAAAAATGAAAAATTCATTACCTATACTTCAAGGAAATTGAAATTTCATGAGCAAAACTATCCAACACGTGATCTGGAGTTTGCTTCTGTAATCTTCGCTATGAAAATTTGGCGACATTACCACTTGGGCGAGAAGTGTGAAATATATATGGATCACAAAATCCTCAATTATATATTCACACAGAAAGAGTTGAACATGCGCCAATGAATATGGTTAGAGCTGGTCAAATACTATGACTACTAAATCCATTACCACCCTAGTAAAGTGAACAAGGTGGAAGATGCTCTAAGTAGAAAGGACACAACAATTCAACAATGGATGAGAATTGAAAAGGATAAAATATTCTTATATTTGAAGAATATGGGCATGGGAATCATAATGAAGGGAACATCATTAATCCTTTCACAAATTATTGCTCAAACCTCTCTTTTGGAATCTTTAAAGGATGCTTAAAAGGATGATGTGGGAATTCAGAAGAAATTGGAAACTATCAGAAAAGGGAAATCCTCGGAGATCAATGTTAATGAAGAAGGAATTGTGATATTTGGGACAAGACTATGAATTCCATAAAATCTAGAGTTAAACAATGTAATTTTGGATGATGGAAATAGTTTTAATTTCTCAATTCACCCAAGAAACACAAAGATGTATTGAGATATCTAAGAGCATTATTGGTGGGATAACATGAAGAAGGATATTGTTGTGTATACATAAAAGTTCCTAGTATGTCAGAAAGTGAAGGATGAGAGGCAGAAGCCTAAGAGTATGATGCAAACATTACCCATACCATCATGGAAATGGAAGAACATCACCATGGACTTTGTCACCGGACATCAGAAGAAATCCAAAGGAAACAATGATATCTGGGTTGTTATGGATCATCTTACAAAGACTTCACACTTCGTTACAATTTGGTAGGATTTCTCATTGGATCAACTGGCATGGATATACATCAGAGATGTGGTAATTATGCATGGAGAACCACTATCTATTGTATCCGATCGAGACCAATTATTCACCTCTATGTTTTGGAAGAGTCTTCAACATGATCCTAATACTAAGATGAACTTCAGTATAGCTTATCATCCTCAAAATGATGGCCAATCTAAGAGGCCTATCCAAACACTTGAGGAGATGTTGAGATCATGATCAATAGACATCAAAGGATGATGGTATCAACATATTCCTCTAGTTTATTTCTCTTAAAAAAAGATTCCACTCAAGAATCCAAATGGATCATTATGAAACCCTTTAGGGGAAGAGGTGAAAAACACTGGCATGTTGGGATGAAGTTGGGGAGAGAAAACTCCTAGGTCCAGAAATGGTCGAAGAAATGGTGGAGAAGTTTAAGACCATCCAGTAGCACATTAATGATGCTCAGAGTCAACAAAATACCTATGCTGATAATATTTTACGAGAACTAGAGTTTGATGTCATATACATGGTATTCCTCCATATATCAATGTGGAAATATTCAATGATACCTAGAGTTTGATATTGGAGAAATGGTATTCCTACACATATCAATGTGGAAGAGAGTTATGAGATTTTGGAATAAAGGAAAGCTTAGTCCAAGGTACATCATCCCTTTTGAGATCTTTGATCGCATTGGAGCAGTGGCCTATTGACTAGCACACTCGCCGAACCTATCTCAAGTACACGATGTATTCCATGTATCACTCTTGAAGATGTACTTACCTGACCCATCGCATGTACTCAATCTAGAGGTGGTACCATTGGAGAATGACCTCTCTTCTGAATAGAAGCCCATGAAGATCTTAGATCGTAGGTAAAAAGTTCTTCGAAATAAGACAATGGCCCTCATCAAGGTGTTGTTGCAAAACAAAAAGTTTGAAGAAGCAATGTGGGAATCATAGGAATTGAGGAAGCAGAGTTACCCTATTCTGTTTTGTTTGGGAAAAGGAAATTTTGAGGGCAAATTTTTTTAATGGGGGTAGATTGTAACGACCCAAAATTTTATTAATGAAAATTTCCATTGATCTAATTAAATGTATTATTATGTAAAATAGTAATATAAAATTTACAATTCCTTGGGTTTATGTTTTTTTATTTTAAAATACTATTATGAATTGTGATAATTTCTAATATAGCCGTTGAATAGTGATCATATGATTAGTATAAATATAGGGCTTTAACAAATAAAATTTACATAGACAAAGGAAGAAATGGCCTCATATAGCCGAATTTATCCATATGAAGCCCATTTTTTGGAGCTTGGAAAGGAGGTAGTATCACTAGGCTTCACTCTGGACCAATTCCAAGATGAGCTTCAACACGTTAATCTTGAATGTAACCACCTACATGAGAAGTGGAAGTTGATAGATATTACCACCCGAGAGATGTTATTCGACCCACCCTAAGAGTCAGTCAACATCGCACACCTTACCCTTTGGTCTTATGTGGCTGTTATAAGGGGTTATGTAACAAGACCCTAGCACTAGGATTATGTACATTATTGGTTTATAGATAATATACATTCATTTTATTATTGTTACTTTTTAAATAATTTATAAAGAAAAAATAGTATTTTTAGTTAATATTCAATAAAGAAATCTATTTTGATGAATTACTGGATTTTTGAATTACATAATATTTTAATGAAGTATTATTACTAAATTACTTTTTTTAAAATGTAAATGGTCGAATAATTTTTATAAATACAATTGTAATTTTTATTATGGTTTGAAAACTATTTTTGAAAAAAACCATGAATTTTCAATAAATGTTGGTTCTTATTTTAAAAGTGATAATTTACATATTTAGAAAATTATTTAGATAAAATTAATATTATTTTTTAATTCAGGATTTTGAAACTATCTACCGGTGAATTTTTCATAATTTTCTAAGATTGTCAAATTTTTGGGTAAAAATTAAATACCGTTTAAATATATAATGTGTTTTATGACATCATAATGTACTAATAGTGATGTAATAAATACTATAAAAGATATTTTCGGCCAATATATGTTTTTACTTTAAAATAATGTGATTTTAGATTTTATTTATTTATTTTACAAAGCCTTAGTGGACCCACAAAGACTTATAAAACATTTTAACTTTTAAAATTATTTCCTTGAGTGTGTGACTCCCCTCCACATAATCAAGCCTAATATTTTAAGACGTTAGGCCATTAGAATTATAAAATAATGTTTTCCACTCCCATTTGGAAAAAACCATGGGAAAAACCCATGGGTTGGTTTGTGTTTTTGATTAGTTTAATGTGAGGTGTCCAAAACCTAAATAATAAAGAATTCCCTCTCTTTTCCTATATAAACCCACCCAAGCCCCCACTTCATTTCACTAAAAACCCTTGGATCACGTCCCTACCCAACCCTCCCCCCTCTAAAATCCTCCCATGGCTCCCCAAGTTCCCAATAAGCCTCTCTCAAGCCCCTCCCAATCCTTTGGGTTCACACTTCCAAGTAAGGGATTTATTTCTCTCCCATTTTTGTCAAAGTTTGTTTTTGTTGCTATACCCTTGTCTTTTCAATTAAAAATGTTGGGTTATTATTTCAAAACTCCCCTATACTTCAATAATTATGTTTTAGTGGTGAGATACCCCTTTATCTCTCATTAATTCCTCCCATGTACTCTCGTTTCCGTGTCGAAATTCCGTAAGGTATTTCTCTCTTCTCATTTACATTCAAGAAATTATTTTGTATTATGAATCTTAATTCCATTACATATGTTGGGAAATGTATCTATATGATCCCATTACCGTAAATTTCATGTAAATATTATGATAAATTACTTTATCTCTCATCAACAATTTTTATGGATTCTTATGTCATGTCGTTATGCTTCTGAAATTGCACCGCGATTTTCCAAGTCAAAGCCAATGTGTAGTAAATACCATGCCCATTTCTCAATCAAGGGTATTCACCTTTATACACATTTACTTATTAATTATATAGTTTCATGTATGAATTTCACATTCCTTTATTAATTAATAAATAAGGATGTTTAATTAATCCTTGTTATATGATACATGTGGCACACTTATGCATGAAATGAAATGATTAATAAGGGTGTGCCCTGATAGCACTCCAATGCATTGGGTAAAGAGTAGTATCGTGATACGGTAAGTGAAATGATATTTTACTCAGTATATTTCAAGTTCAATGTGGTTCTAATCATGCTCGATGTGAAATGATCCTTGGCTCATGCTAATATCATGTTAAATGTTGTTTCTACTTTTCCATGTTATGTTAATCATGTTATATCATGCCTTTATGTTCTTGTTTCTATTTTGATCCATTGATATTTCTATTGCCTAACATATACTATATTCTAATCTTTATTCCTTGTTTACTCCCTTATTGGGATTTATATCTCACCTTTTTTCTTATACATGTCCTAAAGTTATCTCATGCAATGCAAAGTATGAAAGAATATGTGTTTCCATATAAAAGAAGTATTCAATAAAGATGTGTATTTCATGTTTTAAGTGGTTATGTAATGTTCCTAAGACCCAAAGACACTATACCTCTCGATGTTATATGTTTTATCAAGTGAGGGATTTATGTAATAATATATTTTTAGGTTCTAAATAAAGAGCAGGGTTGTTATATTTATCCCCAAGTCATTCTGAGGTCATTCCACTCACCCAACTTATCCATCCATATCCACATGGGTCTACCCACTCATGAAATTATAATCTAATTAGGGGAGAAACACTCACCCTATGATCATATCAGAATCCCAAATAATTAAATTCATTTCAAGGATCTCACATGTACAATCCTTAGTACAACCACCTCAATTCATCACTCCCTCTACCCGAAGGATACTAATGGAACCTAACACTAGGGATTCTACACCATGTGAACTTCCTATCATTTAATATAAACACCTTATGTTTTATGTTCAAAAAGACAAAAAGTCATCCTCAAGTCATCGGCCATCAGTGCCCATGGAAATAAAACCCGTGCACAAGGGTCCATTATATCCCTTGACACATTGTTCAACTCATGCATAGGCATTTAATTTTAATTAAATAATTTACTACACTTTATTAGTCTATCTCATTTTATGGTGATACCACACATACCAAAAAAACATATACACACACATAGATATATATTTATATATACCAAAAAAATTGATAATACCAAGGGGGTATGTATGAGGTACCACTTACCTAAAAAATAGAGTTATTCCATATCATCACTGCTCGGTAACTCTCAACAAAGCCTGTCTGGGTCCCACCGACCACTACCCATCCCCAGGAGTCCCTATATCACACCTATAAGTCCAATTAAATTAATTATAATAAAACTATAATTAATTAATTAATCAAAATTAATTTGAAAATGTAATTTAAATTCTCATAAATGCATAAAATACCAATGAACATCACATTGTTACTGAAACTACTGACAGTAAGGTGTATTCCACTCTCGAAATGAACTCAGACCCATTCCACACAAAATCCCTAATTAATATCATTGATTCAATATACAATTTTACCTGAACTCACAAAACACCCTAGTAAAAACCATACGGTGACATAACCTAACTTAAATAGTCTGTGATATTATCCAGAATTAATCCTGGGGAATACTCTAAATTAGCCAAGAAAAAATACCATTTATTTTAGTCAATTACACCATGATCTAATGGAATCATCCCCATAACTCTAAACATGTAGAATATAAATTGGTGGTATTAATAGTAAAGTAATAATAAAGAAAATATAAGAAGAATTTGACCTCAAATGTTGTAAAAATGGAACCCAAAACACCCGAGATCAGGGGGATAGTGGGGGAGGGCTCGACCGGAGGCCTCCCAATGTGCTCTTGTCAGATCCAAAATAAATATGTTTGAGCCATGTTTTTTAAATTAAAAAGTACCCCCAACTAGTTCATGGTGTAAATATATTTTCACTTTGTGGACACCCTGGGAAGTTGGTTCATCCCCCTCTATCTTGAAAACTTAGATGAGATCACTATGGTTGTGTTGTGCAAGGGATACTACTGCAAACAAATTCTAGCATGATCACCCAACCATTCTCTAATATCTTATTTAATTCATGGACCCTCCTCCAGAGCTCAAGACACATCCAAAAACACTTTGAAATGATGATAAAACAATCATAATACCATTTAGAGTCTTGGTTCTCAAAAAATCCATCCACCAAACTAAGAATTAAAAAACCCCAGAATTTTGTAAACCATCCAGAAATAGGGTATTACAGAAGGGGTATATGATAATTGTTATCTATTCCACTAATACTAATTTTATTTTCTTTTATTATCACTTAAAACACCCCTTCACCAACATTTCTATCATGTTATGGACTTGGAATCGGGGTTTTTGAATGATTTTGTTTGAAAAAATGTGTAATTTGGGCACCCATGGATGGATTACTAGAGAGATATAGCCAAGAGAGGTATATTATGAGTGATTAAGTTGTGCATTATTCAAGATAAATTTACTTGATAGAGTTATTATGTTGAAACATTCACACATTGGGGATATAAAACCATTACATTCTGATTAGAGTTGAATTAAACATTAAAATAATAAAAAAAATATTTATAATGTTTGGTGGAATGGTATATAACTAGTATAAGGAGAGAGAATTGAGTGTAAGCAAGTAAAACTAATGAGTATGAATGTGTGATTAATATCTCTTAGTTTATCCCAATGTTTTACATATTATCATTATATTTTCCATTAAATATTATTTTCTTTTAATTGTTTTATTTTTTTCTTAAAAATAAATTTCATGTTTAGATCATATTTTTTTAGAAAAATATTAAAAAGAATAATAGTTGATGTACACATGGAGAATGAATAATTGAATGATCAAGTTGATAAATATAACATTATTGTACATTTTTTATACCATTGGAGTTACAAATATTATTGATTAGGATCCCATGAAAGCTAATGTGTTAATTTATCTTTGTTTCTAGAGAGATTCTCTAAATAATCTCATTATTCATTAAATCTTTCTAATTTTTTTATTTATATTCATTTTTTTCATTTTATTTTCCCATTCTTTCCTTCTCTTAATTTCTCACATTGTATTGTTTCGAATCAAATGAGATCCATTAATTGATAACCAATTTAATTTTTTAATCGTAGTTAATGAGTGGATGGTATCACAATCGTTGTCATAGGCATAGTTCAAATTGAATACCAAAACACTAGCCATTCTTTCTTCCTATAGGTCCTCGTATAAGAATTATAATGGCCACTTGAACCACTAAAACCCTATGTGTACAATAATTTATGGGTAGAAATATATTACTACAATAACAAGAATGATCAGCATCAAAATCAAACACCACTATACCACTATGATGAATAATATTTCAACCCCTTATAGATACTCTTGAATTTAGAAAAAAACATTGAGAAATAATGGGAAATTGATGAGTTGAAGGATAAAATGGTGGTCATGAAAGTCACCCTACAATATTTCATGGAGTGAGGACCATAACCAAAAGGGGATAATGAACTAATTATAATAGTATTTATTAAAAACGAAATCTTGGAGGTGTAATAACAATTAAACTACCATCCACTATAAACATTCTCTACTACATTTCCCAAGGACATTATTATTGAATAATAAATACTACTTAAACACCTAAATGGATTTGACCAAACAATAGATTTATTTTTATTTTATTATTATCAAACTAAAAATATTATTAGTTCCCATTATATTTAAATTGTAGACATAATGAAATATTTGGTTTGGAGGATAAGGAGGATGAATAAGTACCCACCATGGAAGTGGTGGTGGTATTTAAAGAAGTGATTCTATGGGTGTTTGAAGAAGTGAAAATTTTTATAGTCAAACCATTAAATGGAGTTGAACATTCATTGAAATAATATTTATTTGATTATAAATTATTATAAATACTTACTAAATTCTTTAAATATTTTGATATATTTTTGAATGATCCAAAATAAGCATTAAAAACTAAATAAGGAGATGAAACAATTGTTGAGGAGATGATGGTTTCTAGGTTTTAAGAGGAAGAAACCACCATGGAAGTTGTGGTAACAGTTAAATAATAACCAAAATTAATTGTAGTGAAGTTGTTAATTCCTTAAAAAAATAGAAATGTTAACTGGAGAAGGTTACATCAACTAAAATTAATTACCCCTTCTCTGTCTTCCACATCCCTTTATAATTTCATTTTTATATTTATTCAAGGGAATGTAAATTTATCCCTTCTTATTTGGGTATCCCAATCTGATGTTCACTTATCAACACCAAGAAAAGGCATATGTGATGGTTCTTATTAAGTAAACTAAACCCACTCTTAGACTATAGGTGTCCATGGGTATTTATAGGTTATAATAAGTATAACTGTAGTACTTATGGGGACGTAACACTATAATTTTAATTTTTAGCATCTAATTTTTATTTCTATAGTTCTGTATTGATTAAACGACTAATTTTGTTTTATTGTTTTCTATATAGGTAATAGGTGGAAAGTAGATTTTTGAACTTCTTTAATATATTTATATTCTAATGAAGTGGGAACTTCACATGGATATACACAATATAATAAAATCATCCAAGTTATATCATTCATTTATAATTAGTTATTTTTTATACTACATAATTTTTTTTTGATATTTCCATGATAAATGCTGATTTTCATTCAATATTTTGAAAAAATTATGTTTCGGGGAAAGGGGAAACTTTTATGTGTTGGATACCCATTTTCTTTTCTTTTATTTTTTGAGTCAATTTTCTAGTGTGTATGTTTATAGGGAATTTTTTTTTAATTTTTTTTTATGTGTTTTCCTTTTTTTCAATATTTTATTGAGTAGAATTAATTACTCAATTCAATATTTGAACTCTATTTCATTTGTGAGAATTTTGGTATTATTATAGATACTCAAAAGTAAAAATGATTTTTATTATATTTTTTCTTTCTATGGTTTTTATTTTAAATAATTTACATCATTTTTTCATGAAAATTGAAATTCAATACCACTAGTGACAGTTTTAAATTATTTCCCCCATACTAAGAGGTATTTAAAATTCCATTGAATTTTTTCTAATACACGTTCTTTAATGAGAGGAAATTGTATTTTTTTAGAACTATAACTTTTGGTAATTTAATTAAAATAATTAGAGTTCACAAAAATGACTCCAAAATGATTGAGGTATTCTTTTGGTTATCCCACATTTAACATTGCACCAACCTTAAACATCAAACCTTATTAAGACCTTAGAATATCATGAATGATCTTATTGATTAAAACCACATTACAATCCTAATTTAACCTTTACAACCTTCACTCTAAATATATTTTCATGAGTATTCCAATATTTTTTGTGGGGTTAACTTTCATGTGTTTTATTTGGGTGGTATTTATTACTAAGGGGGATTTGAGAGGTGTGGTTTTCACATTGGGAAATTCATAAGAAAAATGAAATGAGTTATATCATTAATTATATTTAAATATATTTCATTTTATTTTCCTAAGAAATGAAAATATATATATATATAAAGTTAAAATTTTAAAAAAAAATTGAGAATAGGATTAAACTTTTCATTAGGATTATTTGTATGATTTATGTTCCTAATAAAAAAAGGTCCTGAATCACCATTAATTTAATATGTTCATTTTATATCCATTTATCCTTGATAAAATATATGAAAAAGATGTTTATATTAAAAAAAATAAAAACTTTAGAATAAGGATGAGATCATGCATTTTGTTTCATGTTATGACTCGTGGACCAAATACAAAAGAAATGGTAATTAGATAGAAGTAACATATTATACGGGGAATTGGGAGATGAAATATCATTTCATTAATTTATTTATCATACATTGTATATGAGATTAAAATCTCCTCATTTCACCATTATATTTTAATGCACTACCCCTCCCCATAAAATTATTTAACCAGACAACCTTTTTAAGGACCTCATGATTTATTTCATTTTCATTGTCTTGTCATTTAATGAAATTAAAATTTTTATATGCTTATGGTAAATCATCCATTTTAAATGTATGAGTATTATTGCATATAATAATTCTCCTAATTTAAGAGAAACATTGAATTTCATGTAAGGCAGGACATAAAATGGTTTTGAATGGATATAGAGGGTTTATTTTCAAGTGGGTAAGAGAATTTCATGCCATTGTAATTTAATTCATATATTAATCATGATGTAATTTTAGTCGAAATAATGAAAAAAAAATATTTCTCACTCTAAACAAGTTTATTTTGATTTTTTTGGGAATATCTTTTGAGTTTCATTGATTTAATTTCAAAATAAAAATTTTATTATGAAAATTATTTGCTAAATTTTTTTGGACATTGAGCTTTTTATGGATGTTGTTTTTGTTATTTTGATATTTACATTAGACAACCACTTTGATGATTATGATTTAAAGTTTTGTTTGGATTTATGAATTTTTTTGAGTGGGAATTTTGAGTGGGAATTTCAGGAAAATAATTATTGAATTGATTAGTTTTAGTGTCATGGTATCAAAATATGGAATTCTATAAATATTTGAATTTTTTTTAATATTGATATATAGAGTGTAATTATATGTCTTGAAATTGAAAATATATATTTGAAAAAAATTTAGAATTAAACCAATGTTTAAAATTCATGAAATTCATAAAGTTTAATTGGGTTCTATTGTATTAGTTTCTTAGTATTTGAAATTATTGTAATGGTGTATAATTTCATTAGAATTGGGTTTTTTATTTCATCTTCTGAAATATACTTTTATCATTGAGTTGTATGACTTTTTTGGGGTTTTCATGGAAAACTTATTGAATTTATGGATTTTGTTTAGTGTTATTGATTGAAAATTATGTTTTGGTTGTGTTTTAAAAATATATGATATAAAATATTTTGTCTGTTTTTTTTAGTGCTATATTTTACTAAGAAGATGGATGGTAGTAAAGATAAATGTGGCATTTTTTCATTTTTTGGGACTACCAAATTTTAAATTTATTTTTATAAAATATGGATGTGGGTATGCTATTTACTTCATGTTCATGAGTGGTTTTTGATTTTATTGATGATGTTTCTTCTATAAAGAAAAAATAAATTTTGGGGGAGTTCTTAAATGAGATTATATGGGTTTATTTATAATATTTTTAGGGCTCAATAATTTTGAATTTCTTTTTCTAAAATATATATATGGGTACACTATAAAAAAATGATAGTTAGTGGTGGTTATATATTATTCTAGAGGAACATTAAATTAATTCCTAATATTTTTGTGGTGGTTAATAAAACCATAGATTATTTCATGATCTCTAGTCAATTAGGGGAAATTTATTTTATTTCACGGTGATTTTTTTTAGTTTTGTTTTTAAAAAATTTAGGGGATGTTTTTTTAATTAGTGGTGATTTATTAATAAAAAAACCATTGGGAATATAAATAAAATTAAATTAACCACCGTAAATAATTTAGCAGTGGGTTTTTAGTGGTGTTTAATCTGAAGCACCGCTAAATACATAAAATAATATATGTTTAACAACACTTAAAAAAACTTCCACTAAATTTGTTTTAATTTTTCAAAAAATATTTAATAAAAAAATATACAAAAAATAACATTCTATAAACTCAAACATAAATATATGATAAGAACATCATTCATACATCACACATCCACAGTCATACCAACAACCACGGTCATCATAACCTATGTCTCAGTCACCCCATACATAAACCAATACCCCAGTAATCAATATATACATATAAAATATGTCCAAAAAAACCAATTACCTATATAAATGCATATCATGACCTCCATTGCATCTATCTGCCTATATGTCATCTCATCAATTGAAACTGGCCACGTCATCTCATCATCTATAACAAAAAATGAATCAAAAATTAAAAATAAACATAATAAATCAGAATTACAGTAGAATAATTGATAAAATTTTAACATTCCTTGGAAAATAAAAACTATCATGACTATATTTTGAATAATTTTGTGGATCAGAATGGTCAACCTCCTTCCTACAGATAGCATTTTCCACCTACACTGAAACCCAAAACATTTTGGAAAAGAAATGCGAAAGATATAAAAAACAGAATATTTTAATAATATTACACATAAATTTTTTTATTTTATTAATCAAAGAATACATCTTAATATAAAACTGATAATGTATAATGAAAAAATATTTTAAAATAGAAACATACAAATTTAACATAAGATTCAACACTTGAAACTGAAAGGGATAAGTAAATATTCTCATTTATTTTTAAAGCGACGTGAAATGTGATTTATATTTATTTAATAAATAAATTTTAAACATTTTGATATTATAACATATTCTATAATTCAAAAAAAAAACTAAGTGGTACTTGTCCCATGATTTCATATCAATCAGAGGTCGTTTACTATGGTTTTGAACGTTCCACACACATTTTAGTGTTTTAAAAAACTAAAAACATGTTTACAACCACAATGGGATAACCATTATTCAAAATGACATTTCATTGATTCCAACATTTCAATATTAAATCTATAGTAATTTTCCCCGAATTTCAAAACAATGTGACGTTTTTTCATAGTTTTGACCATTCCATGCACATTTTAGTGTTTTAAAACACTAAAAACACGTTTATGGCCATAATAGAAAAAATGTCACTCTGAATGATGTGTAGTCGATTCCTATATTTTAAAATTAAATATATGGTAGTTTTAACATGATTTTAGGACAATATGATGTTGTTTTACTATTTCTGACCGTTCCACGCATGTTTTAGTGTTTTAAAACACTAAAAACTCATTTAAAACCATAATAGGAAAACTGTTACTTAGAATGATGTGTCGTCAATTCCAACATTTCAAAATTAAATCTACGGTTATTTTCCCCTATTTTTTTTGGATAATCTGATGTTTTTCTCATAGTTTTTATTGTTCCATGCATGTTTTAGTGTTTTAAAATACTAAAAACACATTTACAGCCATAACAGGAAAACCATCACATAGAATAATGTGTTGTCGATTAATAAATTTCAAAATTAAATATATGGTAGTTTTACCGAGATTTTAGGACAATCTGACATCTTCTTCTTGGTTTTGACCGTTCCATGCACGGTTTAGTGTTTTAAAACAATAAAAAGTATTTACAACCATAATGGTCAAACTATCACTATGAATGACATATCATCAGTTTCAATATTTCAAAAATAAATCGAAGGCGGTTTCCCCTAATTTAAGGACAATCCGATGTTTTTTCCTAGTTTTGGCCATTCCATGCATGTTTTTGTATTTTAATACACTAAAAACACATTTAAATCCATAATGAGAAAATCATCACTCAGAATTATATTCTTTCGGTTCCTACATTTAAAATTCTATTCTACGGTTGTTTTACCCTGATTTCAAGACAATATGTCATCATTTTCCTAGTTTTGACCATTCCATGCACATTTTATTATTTTAAAACACTAAAAACGCGTTTATGAAAATAACAGGAAAACCATCACTCAGAATGATGTCCTATTGATTCCTACATTTCAAAATTAGATATACGGTAATTTTACCCTGATTTTAGGAAAATAAGACATTTTTTTCTTTATTTTGATGGTTACACACATGTTTTAGTGTTTTAAAACACTAAAAACGTGTTTACGACCACAACGACTAAACCATGACTCCGAATGGCATGTTGTCAGTTCCTACATTCCATAATTAAATCTATAATAATTGTACCTTAATTTCAGGACAATCAAATTTCATTTTCCAAGATTTTACTGTTCCATGCATGTTTTAGTGTTTAAAAACAGTAAAAACATGTTTACGACCATAACGGGATAACTATCATTCTAAATGATGTTTTTTCTATTGCTATATTTCAAAATTAAATCTAATATCATTTTACCCAGATTTTAAGAAAATCCTATATCATTTCCCATGTTTTGACCCCTCGACACTAGTTTTTAAAGGCTTTTGTACCTTTCATAAGTGTTTACTAAGTAATTTTGATCACACCACATATCAAATTGACATGTTGTCTGCACATAAACATCAAAAACAACTAATTAGTGGTTTCCCTTGTTTTTATGACAATACTACAATTTTTTTGTTTTGACAGTATCACGCATGTTTTAGTGTTTTAAAACACTAAAAACGTGTGTATGACCATAATAGAAAAACTGTCATTTAGAATGACGTGTTGTCAATTATTATATATAAAAATTAAATATAAAGTATATTTACATTGATTTTAGGAAAATATTACATTTTTTTTCTATTTTTGACCATTCCATGGACATTTTAGTATTTTAAGACACTAAAAAAGCATTTACGACCATAACTGTCAAACCGTCATTCATAATTATGTGTCGTCAATTCCTAGATTTCAAAATTAAATCTATAGTCATTTTCCCCTGATTTTAGGGAAATATGGAATTGTTTTCTTATATTTTACAACCTAACAATTGTTTTTAAAGGCTTTTATACCTTTCATAAGTTTTTACTGAGTCAAAACTGAGTAAATAAGGTCAGATTGTTTTTAAACCTATTGATAATGATCTATAATTTGTTTTTTTGATGTGTAGGAAACAACCACATGTAAATCTATAACAAGATGTGGTCAGTGTAACTAAAAATTAATGTTTTCTATATAAAAGTTTCATTTTAGTTTTTTATGGATGTTGTTTGTGTTTTTTGAAAAGTCCATGGGTGTGAAATGGATTCAAGGACATCAAAATGAAAAAAATATAGAAATAAAAATCATAACACTTTATAAGTATACTAAAAAATTTACTCATATCTTTTAAATTAGTTATCATGGAATATCAAATTAATATTACCTTTACTTGAGTATCAAATATGTCAGTTTTTCAATATGTAGGAATATGCCTTCAATCATTATAATTAATTGGAAAGATCACTATCTCACAAGCAAGCTGCCTAAGAATATTCCCATATATTCCAAAAGTATCACCATTAAGAACCCGAAACTCATCAAATTGAATTATAATCTTGAAGTCCTTCAGTTCGCATACATATAATGTGTTCATATTTGTGTCCCATGTAAGATTTTCGTTATCTATTTGACAAAGGCATTAAAATTTTAATAAAATATTAATTTTTTTTGAATAATTAAATACATAAAAGTAATAATAACCCGCCAATATCCCCTAGATAGAGGGGTGACCAACTACTCTATCTTTGAAGGTGAATCTGGTGGTGGGATACCAACAACATCTAAGGAAATGGATGACTTTCTATCAATCTCAGGTATAATGTAATCACTTGGATCCATAGAAGATGACAGTAGTGGTGGCATGCTCTGAGATGTTGATCGGATAAAATCCTAAAAAAAATTTCTCAGCATTCCTATATTTCAAAAGGCTATGGTATATTAATATATAAATAATGAAAAACAAAAATCTTTTTGAAAAATAAATAAAAACTATAATAATGTTTATATTTTGGAAACCCTTATCAATGAGAACTTGTGATATAATTTCATTACCAATTTATACATTCAATTATATTCAACTTCATCATCTTCATTATTATTATCCTCCATTGTGATAAGACCTTAATTTTAACCCTCTCTAATAAGTTCTATCATTTAGATATTTCTAGGAAATAACTAATCAATATTTTATGGTTGATGAGGTTCACTATCACAAAGCACTATTTGATCTTCATAGCCCATATAATATAAGTCTATCTCCTTTTAGTGAATAAAAATACTCCAACCTTAATGTATTTCATCATATACATAATAAACCATCTTCTCTCATGAATCTAAGATAAATGGATCATGCTCTGCATACTCACCAGTATCAATAAAGAGAGAGAAGTTGACAGAATTAAAATGTAACAAATCATTCAATATACCCCTATCAATGTTAACCCACTTTCATTTGAATAAGACAACTAAAAGTTGGCCATGATAGTTTACTTCAATTATAAAAATCATCTTCCCATAGTAACCCACCTCTTCAATTGTAAATACACCACGATTCTGAGTTTTCAATTCTTATTCACGATAAATTGTATGAAACCAAAAGCCATGAATATTGTAGGCATCAAATCTCCATCCGAACTTAGAGGATTTCGATCCAAAAACTTCAAATCATTCTATATTTTAGCTTTATTTTCAACATTAATTATCTATAAAAAAGATATAAGTTTTTACTTTTAACATAGACAAAATAAATACGCGTCAATAATATGAATATGATTATATACTTACAAGATGGGTGAACCATTCGATGGGCTCCTTATTAATATCTTTTTTTAATTCCAGCTAATTTAAATCTTAACCCCTTAGTCGCCTCTTTATTTTCTATCATAATTATTTAATAAATGGATATGAAATAAAACTATTTATTATCACATATCTATGTAATTGTAGCAACTCCAATTCAGTCAGTGTAAAATTTTACCCTTATCCAATTAGTTATCCAAAAGTTGGAAATATAGGTGACTGATTTTCAGAACTAGAATTATTAGAGATGTTGTCAACACATCCAACATGATTGAATCTAGTCTCAGTCTCATCCAAATACCTAGAACAAAAGGTTAATCACACTAGATATGTAACCTTTAGAAATAGATCCTTATGGTTGAGATTTATTCCTCGCATATGATTTCAAATAACCTAAGTACTCGATGAAAAAAATAATAAAATATATTAAAAAATTAAACAATGATTTGATAAAATCTAATTCACTAATTAAAATAAAAAATATATCAACATACTTCTAAATTGGATACATCCATCGACAGTGTACCAGTCCACCATGTTAATTTTTTTCAACCAAATGAATAGTCAAATGAATCCTGACTATAAAGAATGGTGAGGGAAATAACAACTCCAAATGAAAAGTGTCCGAATAATTATTTCTTGATGTTTATCAATCTCAATTAGAATTACATTTTTCCCATAAAGCTCTCTGAAAAGGGTAAAAAATCTCAACTAGAACCATAATTACTTTTTAGGTAAAATGTTACACAAAGTCAACAGTAATAACTGCTCTATCAAAATATGTGATTCATGAATTTTCAATCCATGTAAATTTTGATGTTTTAAGTCAACTCACCTTTATATGTTACTTGAATATACATCTGGTACTTTTTTATTCTTTAATGTTTGAAGTAATATATATTTCTCATGATTTTTCATTGTAGAATTTGTCCATGGATACTTTCCTTTCTGATTTTCCCACAAACCATGCTTTATATTCATTGAATCCTAATCCTTACGAGCATTAACGCGATCCTTCAATTTAACCTGCTCATTAAGCACTGTAAAAATTAAATTATCACATAATTTCTTCCTAATATGCATTACATCAATATAATGAATTGTCAAATTAAACTCCCAATAAGGAAGTTTGAAAAATATACTCTTTTTATTATATTATCTTGTTCTAGCTTCTTTAGATACTATACCTCATACCTCTTTCCCCCCATCTTTAAACTGATGACATTCTACACATTCATTAGTGAAATTCATTAATTGTTCTGATTTCTGACCTAGATAACACCATTATTGACTTTATTATTTCAATACCTCCATTGAATTGTGTATTGTTAAACATTTATTTATTGAAAGAATAAAAAAATAGATGATGACACTTAGAACACCATTTTCTTCTATATGGAAATCATTGAGGTTCAAAATCAAAATTATAAACTAGACAAGCCAAACCAATATGATTGTTCTGACTAGATAAATTTCCTAGTCAAGGAAAGTCGCTAATTTTCCACATTATAGTAGCATGAATTTTGAATAGTTTTCACATTGAAGCATCATATATTTCCACTCCAACATCCCATAAATCTCATAATTAATTTATTATAGGATGAAGGTATAAATCAATGTCATTTCCAGGAATTTTCTTTCATGGAATAATCATAGAAATAATGAAATAAGTATTCTTCATACACATCCATGATGGTATATTATAGGGGATCAAAACAACTATCCAAATGCTATAATTAGTACTTAAAGTACTAAGGGGGTTAAAACCCTCATAAGCCAATACTAAAAACCCATTCCTATGATATAAAGAAAAATATGGATATAGTGAATATAACATCTTCCATGATGTAGAATATTTTGGATATCTCATCAATAAATCGTTACTATCCTAAGCATTCCACTTCATGTCATTTGCAGTCTTAGATGACATGAATAATATTTTCAAGAATGGTTTGAGAGGAATGTAACACAATACCATTGTAGGAGTTTTCTTCTTAGTTATCTTCTTGGGGTTTCATTGATTTACACTCTCACTAATGTTAATTTAATTATATCTTCTTGTATGAAATCTTGCATATTATTCTTTATCGGGCAGTTCTCCCTAGTAAGGCCTGAAATCATTAGGGAATGCTTGCATATTTTTATAATCATGTCAAAGTTTTTTATGACTTTATTTATCTCATAAAATGATTCAAGGATCTTCGATTCACTAAATTCATCATGAAGAATGTCTAAAATCATGGTCATTATTTTTTAGTAATTCCACATAGAAACTTGATATGATACAACTGAAGTAGAAAAGACAACTTTGAATACTTGGAACACACTTTATATAGTTCTTGTTGTTGTCCTTAAACTAATTAATAAAAATTATTTTTTTGGTCATTGAAGTTCTGAGAAAGATTAGCCTTCTCAGGATCAACTGAAGGTTCTATCGATCTATTGAAATCTTGGACATTGTATTCTGCAAAACCAAATTCTTCAACTAAAAAATTTGGAACAGAATTATCCTCTTCCAGGTCACTTTGTATTTCATTAAAAGTATTTTCATTATTCCGAATTTCCATAACAATTTATTCACTATGCTAAATCAAATATAAATATCAAGCAGTAAACTGATTCAATATCAAATTCTCATATACATCATTTCTATTCAATCATTGCTTGAATTTACAATCAGGACACAAAAATTTTTATTCAACCATCCACTGATCGGTTTTCAATTGCATAATTTAAAATTTCTTCCAATCCCTTTTCATGTCGAGGTGTGTTTCAATTTAAATTAATAAAAATTTTATCCATAGTTATGGGATTTATTATCCTTATACATTAAAATATAAATATATAAATTTTTTATCAAACAGGTACAATCAAAATTAAAGAAGAATCAATACGGGTTAGAATATGACTCAAGATCATGGTATTCGAAGTTATATACATGCTTGAAACAATTAATAATTAATTATGGAGGTGTGGAAAACAACCTATAAATTAAAGATGATAAATATGTATCAATTTTTGATATTTTATACATAGATTATTTTTTTATAGGAGAAAAAAGATAATGGTGTATTCTACCTTTATTTTGTAACTAAGGAGGGTTCATTTGATTGAAAAATTAACTTCACTGATCAATGTCTAAACTATTTCCCATGGTCTAACAAATACCATGAGCACCCCTTTAAAAATATGAATGAAATGTATACTTTATTTTTATATCACACATTATTGGATGGATAAAATGGATTAACACAGAAGTTTTACATTGTTATATGTGCTTATACTTCATTCTACCATTTACGTTCATTTTACATGTGCACCTAAATTTCCTAAAAAACTAGCCTGGGGAGGGGGACCTTTTACTAGACAGATAATACACCATATTAGTTAGCGATTTCAAAGAAAAATATTTAAAATTATAAAATTTTTCCAATGTTATAAGTAATGATTCTTGAAGCTTAGTCATGTTTTTGGAACTATTATCATGTATCTCGTGAACATAGTAGAAGATTATGTTTGATAGATTAATACATGTCTTTTCTCACACCATTTATTTTTGTCCTTTTTATTCTTTAGGATTCGTGTTTTCCAAATGATAACATCCTATTATAAAATATTGATCCATTAATATTATACTCATGAGAAAGTTATTAAATCCGAGAATAAAAGTTCAACTACTATCCCAAGATTAATAATTTATTGTGGAAGAGAAATTAAGGAAGAATAAATGAATGGAGTTAATCAATCTCATGGAGTATAATAAGTAGTTATAAGAGGAAAAATGATGCAAATAATACTCAATGTGTAAAATTAACCTTAATGTATAGGAATATAACCAAGTGTCATTATTCCACAAATTATTGTGAAAAAATTAAAGATAAATCCATAGATTCCAATTATGTATATTATAACCAATAAAATAATTTTTAGGTATGGAGGACACAAGATAATACACTTTAAGAAACCGATTTATAATGTTTCCTTTTAAAAATCAAATACTCAATCATCATAAAGTCACTATATTCAAGGTAACCAAACATTGGTTCTTAAAAATCCATAAACACCCTTGGAAGTCGTGAATTTCCATTTAAAATTATTTTAATAACCAAAATGTTTTTTACAGTAATTAAATCACATAATAAAATACATTCTACTATTTTATCAAATGATAGGTGTGCATAGTATTTGAAAAATAAATTTAAAATAAATTTTTTCATATAAAAAACCTTCCCATTCAATAGATAGCAAGAAAAACATGGTTTTCCTTTAAAATAGATTTATATACACATATAATAATTTCATTAGAAATCTAAAATTTATCTTAAAGAGGAAATAAATCAGTGTTTGTTAATTTAATGAACTTTTTAATAGAGAAAACCAATCTCTGATATGCCACTTCCACAACACGGGACAATAAATCACCACAACATGGCTAAAGAATCCATAATAGGCTTGGAGGAGGGGAACCAATCTAGGGGGAGGGAGGTTGGAGGGGGGTCTGCATCGCTACTAGGGAGGGGAACTGCTAAGGAGAGGGAGGTCAGAGGGGGGGGGGGTCTGCATTGTTTCTGGGAAGAGGGAGGTCAGAGGGGGGTTGAATGGTGGGTTTTGAGTTCATTAATGATGTTTTTACTAGAGAGAATAATCCAAGTATAGGGGCATGATGAAATGATATTATCATGGTTATTTTTTATTTTTTAGGCTGTAGAATTTTGAATTCCTTTTTTTGAAATTTTCATGTGAGTGGGCAACGTACTTAATATTTGTGGGTGGGTTTTGAGTTCATTGTTGATGTTTTTACTAGAGAGAATAATCCAAGTATAAGGGAATGATGAAATGATATTATCATGGTTATTTTTTATTTTTTAGGCTATAGTATTTTGAATTCATTTTTTTCAAAATATTCATGTGGGTGGGAAGCTTGCTTAATATTTTTGGGTGGGTTTTGAGTTCATTGATGATGTTTCTAAAAGAGATAAAAGGCTATGTTTGGGGGAGTGGAGAAATGATATTATATTGGATATTTTAATTTTAAACCATTGTATTAAATCCATTATAAATATGTTAAATTCATGTTCAATGATGAAATTTTATATTTAATTTTATTTTGTGTGAATTAAATATATCTGGTTTAATTTATCACCTTTTGTGACCAAAATACATCTCAGTTATTTTAGTTGTAAACCTCTACATTAAATCGATCATAAATATGATGGATTATCTTGGTTAATGATTTTTTATAGGAGAGAAAAATTAAATTGTGAGGGAGTGGAAAATGAGATTATCTTGGTTTTTATTTGGATTTTTGGGGCTATAAAATTTTGAATTTTTTTCATAAAGTTTCATGTGGGTGGGCTATTTACTTCATGTTCATGGGTGGGTTTTGAATTCATTGATGATTTTTACCTATATAGAAAAATATAAGTGTTTGGTAGAGTATAAATGAGATTATATTAGTTATATTAGTTTTAATACATTGTATTAAAACCCTCAAAAATATTTTAAATTCATTTTCATTACTGTATTTTAATATTTAATATGGTTTTCTGTGATTTCAATATATCTAGTTTAACATATAGATTTTTGTAAAAAAAATAAATCTTGGTTATTTTAGTTGTAAATCACTGCATTAAATCCATCATAAATAAGATAGATTGTATTTATTGGTGATTCTTTTCCGAGAGAGTAAAATCCATATGTGGGAGAGTGGTGAAATGAGATTAATTTTTATTGATTTTTAAGGATGTAGAATTTTGAAATGATTTTTTAATGTTCATGTGGTTAAGCTATTTAATTCATGTTAATGGTTGTGTTTTTAGTTTTTTTATGATGTTTTTCCTAGAGAGAAAAATAAATGTGTGGGGGAGTGGGGAAATTATATTATCATGGTTATTTTAGTTGTAAACCACTAAATTAAATCCATTATAAATATGTTAAATTCATTTTCATTTTATTAATTTCACTTTTATTAATATTTTTTGATAATTAAATATATCTAGTTTACTTATATATGTTCATGACAAAAACAAATATTGGTTATTTTATTTGTAAACCACAACATTAAATCATTCATAAATATGATGGATTATCTTGGTTGATGATGTTTTTCCAAGAGAAAAAAATCCATGTGTAGGGGAGTGGAAAAATTAGATTATCTTGTATATTTTAGTTGAAAAACACTACATTTAATCCATCATAAATATGATAAATTCAAATTCATTACCACATTTTCACTTTTAAAATGATTTTTGGTGAATGAAATTTATCGGGTGTAACTTATAGATTTTTGTGACACCAATATATCTTGTTTTTTGTAGTTTTAAAACACTACATTAAATCCATAATAAATCTAATGGATTATATTTTTTAGGATGTTATTCTTAGAGAGAAAAATCCAAGAGTGGGGAATAATTAAATGTGATTATATTGGGTTTTTAAAGAATTTTGGTGCTATGGATTTATTAATTTATTTTTATAAAATTTTCATGTAGATAAAATATTTACTTCATGTTCAGCGATGGGATTTGAGTTTGTTGATAATTTTTTCCCTAGAGAGTAAAAGTAAGGTGTGTGAGAGTGCAAAAATGATAATATATTTATTATTTCAGTTGAAAACAATTTCACTAAATCCATCATAAATATGTTAAATCCTTGAGCTTTACCATATTTTCACTTTTAATATGATTGTAATGACTATAATTTTTCCATGTATTACTTCAGAATATTATATGGATTATTTTTTGAGCCAGATACTGAGTTTATGTGATATTCTAAGGCCCGGGGAGCCTGAAATTAATATTTTAAAAATATTAAAAATATTAATTCATGTGCATAATGTTTTCTTAAAAAAAAGGAATAAATCCTGAATGTAGTCTGGGTTCACAAATCTGAGGCTGACGTTGGGTTCATAGCATGTGATTTACCCTATGAGTGACATAATCTTTGTCAGTGTCTGGAGTTTTGGTAAAGTGTTATTGTGGGAACCAATAATAAAATAAATTTATTTAATTTATTTATTTCATTGTTTCGATGTAGAAACCTAGAATAACTTATTTAAAAATGGTTATGCCTAATCTCTAGGTTTATTCTTATAACCTAGGGATTTTGAGGAGTCATTAGAGGATCATTGGAAGATGACATCAGATCAAGATCAGATCGAGGATCATGCACCAACGAAGTTTGTGGACCTCGACAATGATAAAAACACAAGACCATTCATCATTAGCAATCAATCCAAATTCATAGAAATATATTTGATTTATGTGATTTCATCCCCTTCCATTACCCTATACGAACATGAATCAATTCCACAAACACAAATTTATCCGTAGATCAATGGTTTGTTTATTTATAGTTTATTAATTTTATTGTTGATGTTTATACCACATTGTTTTTCTTATCTATGAAAAAAGATTGAGGGAAAAAAAAGGTTGAGATTAGTTCCTCATGTTTATGGTTTATGGTTTTCTCCCTCATTTCTTCATACATTCCTCATTGGTATTTTTTGGCCAATTTTTTGACAAATACCGATTATATAATCATTGTGTGACCATTCTTCAGTACAATGGATCAATATCACTGGTACGGTTTGCGATCAAGGGTGTGATCAACGTGTGAAGACGATGGAGTATGATTAGATATAGATTAGAATGGATTGAAGTTTCATGTTCTTCCGGGTTCGATGTGCAATATTGATGGCATGGTTCAACAGTTATGTTTTCTGAGTGTATTTGAAGCCTGAGATTTAGTCATATGGTGATGGGAAGGTCAGATAACCTCAAATCTAAAATTCACAATAGGATTTGTGGTGGAGGAAGTTCAATTAGGTGATGCAGATAATAACCAAGGATTCTATATATTTTTAGGTTACTATGTGTATAATCTAGAATCACATGCCATATGGATCCCTGGTTATGGAACTAGGGTTTCTATAGATAAGAAAAGATCACACATCACATGACAGTTTTCACACATAATGTGACTTGTTGTAGTGGCTCATTGTGTATCTTGGAGAATAAAAATACATTAGTAGGTTGGGGTTCATGAAACTGGACAGGTGTACATGTGTTGTTATATGGGCATGATAAGAAGTACATGGGAACTGGAAGGTGGCATGGGAAGGTGGAATGCGCAGAGTGTTAGCTCAAACTCTACATGTTGTGTACCCAGAGAGGACACACAGTTTATTTTTTAGGTTTGCCTTTTGTGTGAAGAAGTGACACACAGGCAGACCAGGGGTCAGCTAGAAACACCATGTACCCCCAATACACGTCATGTGTCCTATGTAAAGGTTCTTGGAGACCTTGGTTTCTTCAGTTGGTACCCGTATTAGTTGAGTGCATTTTCTTGGTCTATACCCTTGAGTGCATTGTGCGGAATTCCATCCAAAACTATGGATTGTGATCCCTTATAGAGGATTAGATTCTAATAGATTTTGTGGCATCCCTTTATGAGATCGGGGTGTGATCCTCTACCATTATTTCTTATAAACAATGATGGGTTTTTAGAATCAGTGTGACATACTTGCATAGGGTGTTGACCCCCCATCATACAGCATGTTTTAGTAGAGTTCTCATTATCATTTGTTTATGATACCCTACATAGCAGGTTAATTCAGATTGGGATTGTGGTGTACACTAGGGGTCTTATTTGTGATCCTCTATCTGCGTATCAAGATCATTAGAGACTAGATATTTTTATTGATAAGGGACTAATGATCCGGTACACTTGGATGAGTGTCACCAATGATAGCATGGCTTGTGCAGTGGGTTCTCCCAGTACGAGAATTGCCTATAAGCATCGATAAGAATCCTATATCTGAAAGTTTGGATGAGATTTATTGAAGGTGTGGTGTCTTTATTGAGTATATCTAGGTTTTTATACTACTTTTATAGTAGAATTAGTTTTATGAACTGAAAACTCTTGATGATTTATATTTATTGATTTAGGACTATCCTACTAGGTATTATTATACTCACCCCTGTATGGGATCATCCTATACATTTTGTTTCTTATGTAGATGGTAGACCTTTTGATGGAGTCCTAGAGGGACCCGGACCAGGCATAGCTTAGTGATCCATACAAACTGTGGTTTTTTCTAGTGGATTAATTTGACAATAGTCCCCTCCTACATTGTAGGTTAGACTTTTCATTAGTTTCTTTTGTTGGGATTGTATTTTCAATTTTCATTGTAGTACCTTGTTTTCATACACTGATTGAAGTATTTTAGATGTATACATGGATGTTTATCAGTTGTTTTATATTTCACCATTCTATAAGCTTGGAGATGTGCGTGTTTGTTTGTTTGTGTGCGTATTAGGATAATTCCTCCCAAGTGTGTTATATTCCTACTCAGCACTGGTCTCTAACCCATGGACTATTGGATGTGGTCTTAGGGAAGTTGCGGCTCAGGCCCTGTTGGATTAGGTTATGGCATAGTGTTATCAGAGGATTTGGTTCTACCTCTAGACCAGATTCATTGAGTTAGGTTTGGGATGTGTGGAAATAGTGTTAAATTATTTCATGTTATACTTTTAGGATAGGGACCCCAGTGTTGCTATAGTGGATGACACATCCATTTACCAGGACTTTGAATTCATGCCTGTTGACTCGGTAAATGTCAACATTGGTTGCAGGGAAAAAAATTAATACATGAATCGTATAAGAATGGGTTGTGGTTTCCATATCCTTCTTGAGTCAACCCCATGTTATAATATTTTATCATGTTACATCTTATTTATTTCAAAATTCCTCCATGAGGATAGCCATCCAGGATTCCACTATATTATCATGAGGATGATCTTTCATGTGATAAGTATTCAATATAAGATCCTACTTGGGAGGTTGACCAACTATACCACCACCTATTGAGAAGTATTTAGAACTAGTAGAACTGGATATGGATGCACAAAGGTAGAGTGTGATGCATGATTTCCAGAGGAAATGACCTCCTAGGTTTCAGGATGAACAAGAACCCCAGGTGAATGAGGACTGTCTAGAGATAACCAATATATTTTTATGCCTTGTGAGGATTCCTAAAGATCATATGGAAGTCCTCAGAATGAGTCTTCTTTAGGGATCCATTATGAGATGGTGGATTTTGGTGACTCAGTCACATGACGATATAGCTCTCTCCTATTCATACTTTGAGCATCTCTTCAGGGAGGGTTTTTATCCATCTAGGATGTGATCAATTCACAAGCAGAATCTTTGGTGTAATGTCTCGGTTCAGGAAGCCACCCAGAGGCACCCCGTACCTGGTTGGTCACATGACCTCAAGTGCATTTCCATGAACACCAGAGGCTGTCAACTAGCAGTGAGGGCCTTGGGTGTTATAGTGGGGAAACTATTCCCTCATTGGTAGAGTAACATAGTGGAAACAAAATAGATATACAATAGCATAATCAGTAAACCTACCATAAAATTGTAAACAATAGAAGACTGAAGATAAGAAACAACTGGAGCACATATATAAATGATGCATGATATATATGTCTAGGAAAATAGCCAAACAAGTCACAATGTTGGAATACAACTAAACCAAGTACAAAAGTAAACATATAATCAACACCCCAGCATTGCAAGCCTCAACTTGATCCCATTCTCTCCATCCCCAAAGTAGTCAAGTACTTGAAGTAGAAGGGCACTTTCCCTTATCTACACCTTCAACAATATAACCTGTTTGTACCCACAAGCACGACACAAATAGGGTGTGAGACTAATCCCAGTATGTCACGACCAGAAGATCTATTCCTAACAGTCAGTGAATATATATGGAAGGCTAATGGAAAAAAGAAGCAGTAAACAAAGAATTACTCAAAAGTAAACAATTCCACAGTTTCAAAGAATTCAATTCCATGTATCAAGTAAGAAGCTAATCAAAGCAGGTAACCCTCTAGGAAGTACACTCATCCTATCTCCTCTAGTTCAACCAAACAACACAAGAAACCCTCTGGGAAGTACACACAATCTTATCCCTCTAGTTAAACTTAAGTATAGACTCTCTAAGGAAGCACTAACCGTCAATTCCCCCTATAGTCTCGTATCGGTAACTAAAAGGCACTTTGGGGAAGATATTACATCTCATTCCCCCTGTGGCCTGCGTCGAGAAACTACAGACACTCCAAGGAAGAACTTTCATCGATTCCCCATATGGTCTCGCATCATAATAGTTAAAACAGACTCTCTGGAGAAGCCCTTACAACCATTCTCCCTATGGTCTACTACACCAGGTTCCCACAACCCTTTGTAAGTCAATCGAGCATGGAAATGCATAGCAGCCAAATTAAACCTCAAGAAATACTTGGCTAACAGTATACATCATAATATCATGTCAGATAAACAAACACTCCATCCTAAAATACTAGGCATGGAAAAAAACAAGGCATCCTAACAGGCTAAGCATAACCAAATGGTCATAAACAAAACATGCATGTGAAACGCTTCCAAATAATAGAAATTGACCCAATTCACATTCAATTAACCTATTCTCAAGCATACAAGCATAGCAGGCAATTAACAGGGTTAAAACCACACACATGCAATACCCCGATCAAGGATATTGGGCACATTTGCACATATAAGTCAAAGACTATCTATAGAAATGAACTAACCACCTACCTCAGTGTTGTAGGATCGTTATACATGAACCTCAAGACATGAATCTCCCAAGAACACCGTAGATCTACAAAAACGTCTAAAATGTTCAACCGAGGATAATTCTTGAAACAGGAGGAATCAGGAAACGATTCTCTAGAAGAAAGAAGAGCTTACCAAGGCTATTCCAACACAATTGACAGCGGTCAATTCAGAGAATGGATGCATGATCGGGGACTCAGGGAAGAATCATAGCCATACGGACACTCTCAGATGAACTAGGTCGAGAAGGAGGTGTTTTTGTCCGTCAGACGCGACCCCGGTATGTTTAATGAAAAATAAGAAAGTACACGGTGTGTACTTTACCATACTAAGCCCCACTTTAGGTGGCCTCCAGGACACCACACACGGCCATGTGTACAACCGTTACATGGCCAGCACACGGCTACCTGCGGTAACCGAGTAGACGATGTGTACTCATAAAGTACATGGTTTGTACTCATAAAGTACACGGAGTGTAGATAATAAATTTCAAGAAAGTCCACTTTTTCTAAAAAAACACCAGAAAAAGGAGAACATACCTGAAAAGAAGACCTGGGTTCTTACAAACTTCCCCCCTTACAGAAATTCATACCCGAATTTCCCTAGCAAGAAGACATATGATAAAGAAACCTCAAACAGCTCCGGCCACTGTGATCGTACATCAGTTTCCCTTTCCCACGTCTCATCCTGTACTCGCCCGTGCTCCCATATCAGCCATACCAGAGGAACAGACCGGTCATGGAGAACCTTCGCACTTCGATCAACAATCTGTATTGGGTGCTCCTCAAATGAGTTGTTCACCTCTAACTCAACCTCCTCAGGTTGAAAGACATGGGATGGGTCTAAGAAGTAACGTCGAAGCTATGTAATCTAGAAGACGTCATGCATAGCCTAGTACCTCTACGATAATTGTAATAGATAGACATCCGACCCAACTCTCTCCAAAACCACAAGCTGCCTGATGTATCTCGGTGAAAGTTTACCCTATCTCCTAATCCTCTTATGTCCAAACCTCAGGGTGACATGAAAGAAAACCTGATCTCCGACATCAAACTCTAGAGATCATCTCCGTCGATCAATATAAGAGGTATGCACTTCTCCCAAGAACCTCAAAAATCATGGATGCATGCTCGAAGTATATCAGCAAGTACCTGAAGTATATGCTTAGACTGGTCATCTGTCTGGGGATGGTAATCTATACTCAAAAGTACCTATACACCCAAAGCCTTCTGTAGTGCCTTCTATACTTGAGGAGTAAAACATGTGTCTCATTCTGAAACAATGGAGTGTGGAACCCCACGCAGACGTAAAATCTCTCGGATGTACAACCTTCCCAACTCATCAACACTGAAGGTCTCCTTGATCGACAAGAAGTGAGAAACCATCATGAGTCTATCAATGAAAACCCTATACTGCGTCATTCCCTCGAGGTGACCGTGAAAAACCTGTCACGAAATTCATCACGACATTATTCCATATCCACTCGGGAATGTGTAACTGATGCAAAAGTCATGTTAGTCACTGATGCTCTACCTTCATTTGCTGACAGGTGGAACACCACGTGACAAAACGAGAAATATCTCTCTTCATACCTGGCCACCAATACTGATGGTGTATATCAGGATACATTTTTGTGACTATAGGATGAACTTCCCAAACTAAGGAATGAAAGTCCCGCATCAGCTCCTCACGTATGTCTGTTGACAGCCATACGCACCCATGAATGTGCAAGATCTCATCCTCACCTATGGTCTATCTAGGAATAGGGTCCTCTCCAAAAATGATCTCCTGTAGGAATAGGCCTTCAGAATCTGATAGCTTCCTCCTTCTCACTCGATCAAGAATATTTGAGGTAACAATTACAGAAGAAAGAAACATCTGCCCTATCTGTCGTGCACCTCCAAATGCATCTCATAGAATAGATCCATAAGCTTCCACTCACTACTGGCCTCATGAAATACCTCTATATGAGTCCTCCTACTCAACTCATCATCCACAGAGTTGCCTTTTCGAGGTGTATAGGCAAGTTCAAAATCAAAATACTAAAGGCACTCAACCCACCTTTGCAGTCTCAAATTCAGGTCTCACTGAGTGAAGATGTACATGAGACTTTTTTTGGTCGGTAATAACCAATAAGTTCTCCCCCATAAGATAATTTCTACAACATCATAAAGAATGAAAAACAGTAGAAAACTTGAGATCATGCATCGGGTAGGTCCTCTCATGTGGCCTTAACTGCTGAGACTCTTACGCAATGACTCCTTTCCCCTGAATAAGAACAGCTCCCAAACTGATACATAAAGCATCACAATACACAATATAGCTCTTTACCATCTCTTTAAATACTAGTATCAATGCTTAAGTCAACCTCCCTTTCATCTCCTGAAAGGCTGACTCACAAGAATATGACCATAAGAACTTTGCAACTTTCTTATTCAGGCCTGTCAATGGTATTGCTAAGCGTGAAATGTCTAGTATGAAATATATGTAGTATACATCCAGCTCTAGAAAACTCTTCACCTCGAAGACGTTCTTTGGATACTCCAAGGAAAATACTTCTCCCACTTTCTCTGGGTCTACAGATACTCTTTTCTCTGAGATCACATGACCTAGAAAGTGAATCTGATCCATCTAAAAGTGGAATTTTGAGAGCTTAGCATATAACTGATTCTCCCTTAGTGTACTCAAAATGGTCTCAAGATGTGTGGCATGGTCGTGTCGAGTGTGAGAGTTCACCAAGATATCATCCATGAAGACTACCATGATTAAATACAAGTATGGATGGAATACTTGGTTCATTTGTGCCATGGAGATTGTAGGCGCGTTCATGAGACCGAACGACATAACCACATACTCGTATAGACCATACCTACACCAGAAGACTGTAAGAGGTATATAAGATGGTCTAACGCACAACTGATGATAATAAAATCTCAAGTCAATCTTCGAGAACACCTAGGCTCCTCGGAGCTGATCAAAGAGATTATCAATCCTCGATAAGGGAAATCGGTTCTTGGTTGTCAACTGGTTCAACATCTGATAATCCACACAAAGCCTAAGATGATTTTCCACCTTCATTACAAACAAGATGAGAGAACCCCAAGGAGAAGTACTGGTTCAGATGAAACCCTTTTCTTGTAACTCCTCCAACTACATCTTGAGCTCCTGTACCTCTGGTGTATCCATCTTATAAGGATAAATGGAAACTGGTGCCACTCCTGGCACAATATCAATAGAAAAGTCAACCTCTCACTTCGGAGGAAAACCGGAAAAGTCCTCTAGAAAGACAACCCTAAAATGGTCCACCACTGGAGGAATGTTTATATATGAAGTCACCTGGTCATCCAGATAAAGACTAGAAATCTGGGTTGTAACTCCTCCTAACCCATGATGCTCGGGTCCCGCTCTGCTTTCCTAGACATCTCATTCACCCTTATGAAGAAACTACCTACCCTCTAGTGATGTAAAACTCACTCTAAGACAATAGCCATCGAAAACAACCTAGAAGGGAACTAACCAGTCCATTCTGAGAACGACATCATAGCCCGTCATCTCTAGGACATAGAGGTCCCATAATAAGTGACACCCACCATCCTCAAAAGGGAACTCTGTACTGATGTACATTATCCATTCTAGTCCCCCAACGGAGTGTCTAGCATCAATATATCAGCAGAAGAAAAGATACAGAGCCTGAGGCTCTCCACAATAGTAACATATATCAAGTGATGGGAAGATCCTGTATCGAAAAGAGATGAAGATAAAACTAAATAAACTAGAATCATACCAAGAACTATAGAGGGTACGAGATCCTGCTCATGTTGGTTCTGCTCCACTACAAAAGTCTAGCCTGTACCACGACCCTGTGACCCTACCTGACCACTCTGAACTGATCCACCCTATTGTAGCTGAAATCCTGGTGACTGAATACAATGGTTGCTACCTCCACCTCATCTTGAACGACTGGAAGAACTCCATTTTCCATACTGATGAGAAACCGGTGGTCATTCTCTAGAACGAGGAGTCATAGAAGACCCCCAATCACCAGTTGCTGGTGAGGAGATCTGACATAAGTGCTAAAGATGACCCATATTTCTACAGGATCGGCACTCCACTAGGTCTCTCGAGCAATATTTCCTCGTATGGTTTCTCTTCCCGAATTGGTAGCACACCACCTCGCTACCAAAAGAAGTGTTTTCCTCCTTGGATCACCATGCGAAGACCCTATATGGAACTTCCTATTCTCGGTAGGAGGGATCCTAAATCAATATGTCAAGACTCACTAGCTCACTAGCTCACAACTCCATAATCCCTGTTATTTCACTTCGTGATCAGTGCCTAGTTGACTATATAAGGGATGTAAGTCAACCAGAAGATGTTCACCTGAGATCGGATGTTGTGCATGATACCATCCTCAAACATCTTTTCCAAGAATAACTCATCACTTCCTAGGATGGGCGTGAAGCGCTGCAGCTCTGCGAAGTAAGAAGAAAACTCCATAGCTGAAAGAGTACCCTACTCCAGACTCTTGAACTCTCAGGCTCGGTTGGCCCTAAAAGTCTCCAAATATAAGTAGTCATAGAAGGCACACTGGAACTCATCCTAGGCCATATCATGCTGGAATCCTGCCTATGAGATCACATCCCACCATCTCTTATCAGAATACTATAGCATGTATGTAGCGTGATTCACCCTCCTCTCTAAAGGTGTCTCCATATGATCAAATATAGAAAGCATGGCTTCTAACCACGACTCTGTAGCATGAGGTCCTCCTTCCCCTGTGAAGGTTGGAGGATGATGCTACTAGAAAACCCACATCTGTTCTGACATAGAAGGGGTGGGATGTGGTATGACTCAGAAGTTCTGCATGAACCTCATAAATCCCTCTCAGAACAGTGCGTCATCACCTATGTTCGGAATAACGGCTGGTGCCAAGACTGGTACAAGTGGAGGATCTATAGGTAGTCCCTGATCAGCCTTGTTTGTTGTCTGATCACTGCCTTGAAACTAGCGTACAACTGAAGGACGTCTCTGTGGCATGACTCTGCAAGGTCAATCACACACCTTAGAACAAGATTAATAGGAACTAAAAACTAGAAGTGTAAGAGGATAACATGAGAAAGAAATCATTCAGTTTCTTTTCAATACATAGATACAAAACATGTATAATGACTACATAGCGTGTTGCCTAAATCCTTTCACATGGGTGTGAATTACTGCCATAACTAGTCGTGTAACACCCCAAACACATGGTGTGTTGTCCTAACATAGAGTATTTACTTGAATCCTTTTTCCTTGCCTGAGTTATCTTACATGGTTAAGCCATGTGACTCTCCTAGAATATAATTACATGGAGTGTTAGTGCCAAACACGGAATGTACTAGACGATCTTCACCGACCTGTGTTGTTATTCACACGACCATTTACATGTCTCACTATACATGGAAAGTTCTAGATGGAAATGGCATGTACTTCATAGTTTTCAACTACTCGTGTTGTTAGTTACATGGGTGAACACATGGCTGACTATACATAATGTGTTTATGCCAGACACAACATGTACAAGAATATTTTACCGACCCGTGTTGCTCGTTACACGACCAGTTACATGGGTTACACTACACGGCGTGTTCCAACCGAACACGACATGTATTAGAAAAGACTCAATCAACCCGTGTTGTTAGTGACACAACCGGTTACACGGTTCTACAACACAGCATGTATATCTGGTACACGACGTGTCCTACCAAAGACTTCCAAGCACCGTGTCTCTTTCCACATAGTCTGAGACACGGTTATAGGCTACACAGTGTGTTTATACGGTACATGGTGTGTACTTAATAAAAAAAGTATCTTCCTGAATAGAAGAACACATGGTGTGTATTCAACATTACAAACCATGTATTCTAGGTTTCTTTGGATAGTAAGCCTCAGAAACTACTCCGGAACCTAGAAAAACATTGAAATGAACCATTAAGTGACAAATTCCGATCCGTGAGGGCCTATACTCCCCACGAATGAAAGCTTGGCATCTTATACATGTTACATACAAGGAAAACAAGGTAATAATCCAACAAATTCCAGTCTATGAGGGCCCATAACACCTCAAGAACCAAAGTTTGGAGTTCATTCAAACAAAACCTTAAATAAAGAATACCCTCTCAAATAGAAGGTATTTTGTCAAGGCATATATCACAAAAACATTCATATCTAGAACAACATCTATCAAAACAACATGAAATTGCTAATTCACCCTAAATGGAATGGCGTGAATGTATGACATGGATTTCTAGAAAGTGCCTATATAATGAATGAGATGGCATTCCCTCATCTCATAGAGTTTCAATAGAAATAGAAACTCAATAACATCAACAATAACATCACAAATCATGTGAATCTCCCAATGGTGAAAAAAATCAACTATAAGAATTGAAAAATCAGAAAAATTTCAATAACAAGGTAAATTGGATTTTCCTTGTACACAGATTAGCTAATCCTGGGAACAACATATTACCTAGTACCTATTCCTTCATATCCATTGCTATAGGCTTCTAACAGTTTTTCATGAAGAAAAGAAACCCTATGATACCACTTTGTAACATCCTAGTTCTGGAAGCCACCCCGAGGCACCCCATACCCAGTTGGTCAAATAGACTCAAGCGTATTTCCCTGAATGCCAGAGGCTGCAGACAAGTAGAGAGGGCCTTGGGTGTGATAGTGGGGAAACTATTCCCTCATTGGTAGAGTAACATAGTGGAAACAAAACAGATTTACAATAGCGGAAGAATTAAACATACCATACAATAGTAAACAGCAGAAGACTGAAGATAAGAAATAATTGGAGCACATATATAAATGATGCATGATACATATGTCTAGGAATACAGACAAAAAAGTCACAATACAAGAATACAGCCAAACTAAGTACAAAAGTAAACAGATAAACAACTCCTCATCATTGCAAGCGTCATCTTGGTCCCATTCTCTCCAGCTCCAAAGCAATCAAGTACCTGAAGTATAAGGGTGCTTTCCCTTATCTATACCTACAGCAATATAATCTGTTTGGGCCCAAAAGCAAGACCCAAACACGGTGTGAGACTAATCCCCGTAGGCAACCAACATAAGATCTATTCCTAACAGTCAGTGAATATATAGATTATGAAAATAGAAAAAATAAACAGTAAACAAGGAAGTACTCAAAAGTAAACAATTCTGTAGTTTCAAAGCATTCTATTCCACTTATCAAGTAAGAAGATAACAAAAATAGGTAACCCTCTAGGAAGTACACTCATACTAACCCCTCTGGTTCAACCAAACCACACAAGAAACACTCTGGAGAGTACACACAGTCTAATCTCTTTGGTTCAACTTAAGCATAGACTCTCTGAGGAAGCACTCACTGTCAATTCCCCCTATAGTCTAGTATGGGTAACTAAAAGGAACTATAGGGAAGTACTTACATCTCATCCCCCAAATTTCCTGCGCCGAGGAACTAAAGACACTCTAAGGAAGCACATTCATCAAATCCCCCTACGGTCTCGCATTGTAACAGTAAAAACAGACACTCTGGAGAAGCCCTTTCGTCCATTCTCCCTATGGTCTACTACATTAGTTTCCCAAAACCCAGTGTAAGTCAATCAAGAGTGGAATTGCATAGCGGACAAAGTAAACCTCAATAACTATTTGGATAACAGTCTACAACATAACAACATTTCAGATAGACAAACACTCCATCCTAGATTAATAGACATGGTGAAAAAAAACAAGTCATCCTAACAGGCTAAGCCGAACCAAACGGTCATAAAAAAACATGCATGGGAAACACTTCCAAAGTATATAAATTGACCCTATTCACATTCAATTAACCTCTACTCAAGCATAAAAGCACAGTAGGAAATTTACAGGGTTAATACCATAAACACACAATACTCTGATCATGGGTATTGAGAACATTTTCACATATAACTCAGAGACTATATATAGAAAGGCACAAACCACCTACCATAGTGTTGTAGGATCACTATACATGAACCTCAAGCCTTGAATCTCCCAATAACACCATATATCAGCAAAAACGTCTAAAATTTTCCAACTATGATAACTCTTGAAAGAGGAGGAATCAGGATACGAAGCTCTAGAAGAAGGAATAGATTACCGAGGTGATCACAACACAATCGACGGTCATTGATTCAGAAAACAGATGCACGATCAGGGGATTGGGGAAGATTCGCAGTCATATAGATGCTCTCAGATGAACTAGGTTGAGAAGGAGGTGTTTATATCTATCAGACGCGACTCAGGTACATTTAATGAAAAAAAAGTACACATCATGTACTTTTGAGGTACAGAGAGTGTACTTGACCTTACCGAGACCCAGTTTAGGTGGCCTCCAGGTCACCACACATGGCCGTGTGCATAGCCGTTACATGGCTAGTACATAGTATGTACTCATAACGTACATGTCGTGTACTTTATAAATTTCCAGAAACTGCTCTTTTTTCAAAAACACCATAAAAAGGGAAACATGCCTGAAAAGAAGACATGGGTTCTTACATTATGCATCTATAAAAGGGAAGTATGAATAAAGAGGAGTATTTGGTAAGGTTTACTAATATCTCACGGTAATCCCTAGATATGGTTCAAGAACTATTATTTAGATCATAAAGGATTGAATAGGGATTACACTAAGATATCAGGTCTTCAGTGATATCTATTTTCATTTCCACCTATATTGGTGTTCTTGAGAGGGACTTAGTAGTGGAGATATTCTTAGAAGAGAAGGCACAAATAGTGGGTGATAGTAATGGAAAACCAGTAGATGAGAAATCAATGGATGGTATCCAATGGTAGTCATAAGAATCTAGGCATGTCAGATGCTTCAGGAGTTGATCCCAGTGTAGAGGATTAGTGGTGCAAGGCTCTCAAGATGGATCGAGTCAACCGATGGAGAGGTGGTGTTTCTATTGCGATGATCTGGAACATCTTTCATGGTATTTTCAAACCCATGATACAAAAGATTGAGAGATGGGCAAGGGACCACCAAGGAAGAGACAAAAGGTAGGACGAATGAGGTCCATAGGGTGGTAGATATGGTAGAGGGGAAGTTAGAGTATCTGGTGGTCGTATGAGTTTTGACTTATTTCCACCACCACCCCCAGGTAGTCCATGTTAGGATAATAGAGTTAGTGGTTAGGGACTAGGAAAGTTTCAGTGTAACGCCCTGACCCTAGATACCCAGAGTCGGTGAATTATTACATAACATTGGCATGATCACAAGAAAGATCAAGTCTCGAAAGACTGATTAGTTTAGTATCCTTGGAAACACTAGATATATTCATAAAGTTTACATTACATCAATAAGTGAAAAACTACACCAACATATTGTCTTCATATCCCCTCTTACTATCCCTGCAGGTCGTTCATAAAATAATTCTTCACTTCTTGGAAAAAATAAAACATTGAAAGGGGTGAGCTCAGATGATCAGTAAGGATAACAATATAGCGGAAACTTTCATAAATAAACATAAAAATTTAAGGCAATGTATAACTAAAACAAAAGCCTTTTAAACATGAACTGAAGAATAATATGGAAAGGATAAAATGAAATAATGCCATTTACTTATTCACATGGATATTCTACTAGTTGAATAATCACATGAAAATATTAATAACCACTTTCATAATGACGGAATTCATAATGCCAGACTATCATAACCACGTAGCCAAGGCCTCGTGCCAAGACTAAAAATAATATTTTTTAAGGCCTCGTTACAAGACACTAGTTTGTCTCATGAGACCTACCGATGCATCGAGGAGCTATAGCGGGCTCCACCCATCACTTAATAAGTCCAATGCATTCCTTATATGAAAAGTTTGAAACATAACATAAACATTCGTATTAAAACTAGCATACGAAATGTCAATACATATCCACAAACCATGAACGGTATAAAAATAGAAAATCCACAGTCAAACATAACTCATTCGATACATTATGGGAGATTGTATTGTATCAGATTAACCTCAATAGAGAATGATAAAGGATAGATTAAAATAATCATCAAAACTATTAGAGAGAAATATCCCACCTTTTCTTGAAATCATTTAAAAGTCGCACTATTTGTCAAGAATTCATTTGAAAATATATTTTTGAATCAAAGTGTCCCATTCCACATTAAAACTTTTAAAAGGAATTTTGATTTGAAAGCTTTAATGTCCATATAAATAAATCATTAAAACCATTTTTAAAAGATGGACATTAATGAGAAAGATTTCGAAGAATAAGTCTTTAAAACATTTAAAAATGGTATTTTAGTTAGAGTTTCTAACCAAAAGAGAGACACTTGAATACAAATAATTGAGGTAATCAAAACATTGTAGTATCATGAGAATAAAGGGATTCATGATATACTATGTCAAAGTACATTATATACCCCACATTAAAGTGATTTGGTGTATAAAAAAAGAAGTCTCAATGTAATGTAAATTGAGATAAAATCTCTCATAATGGTCGTATCATTAGGTTAAAGATAAATCAATGAAATAATTATGTGTGAAAAATATAAATACACTAAATATGATTGGATATTTAGTTTAAAACAATAAAAGGATATTCACACATATTCTTGTAAAAACAACACCAATGAATTGGATGTTTTAACTCAACAAATCAAGATTTAGTAACAATTACTCTTATCAAGTTCATACCAATCACTTGAGAATTTATTAATGGAGTGATTATGTGTATTAGAAGTATATCCACAAAAAGGGGAGTGGAAATTATTACATAGGCAAATGAGTAGTGATTCCACACATAATCTTGGAGTAAAATAATCAATGAAGTATGCGTAAAGCCGAATGAGTGGAAATTGAAATATCAAATTCCCTTATCAATTTGGTAACTTACGAAACATAAACCCATGAAAGAAAAAGCACACAATGATGATGTGAATATCCATAAATTAAGGTATAATAAACAATGAATACAATAATGGGAAATACACATACACCACATGCAATAAAGAAGTGGTGAACAATGGAATTCTCACGAAATTAAGAGTGAGATAAGAAACCCCATACTTTGTACTTTTTACTTGGTTGACGGTAGGTTAACCTCCTGTATAATGGTGAAATAATTTTTATTGAATTATAAAAGAAAAATTTACATTAATATGATATCATATATGATATTTTAACATTGATTTTTTAATAATATCTTAGTATTATCGTCATTTCGGGTGTTAACTTACTCATTTTCCTTTATATTCTTTGTTACATAAGACGTGTTTGTTATGGATAGGTTGTATCTTATTAATATCCAGAATTATATCAAGTCCTTAAACATTATTTTTAATAATCAAATGAGAATTATACTTGAATGGATACGATGGAAAATGAATCTCATCGCGTTCGTGGAGACGGTAGTCCGTACGTACGCACAAGTGACAATATCATTCTTTTGATGTTAAAATAATATATAATTGGATGGTATATCATATATAAAAAATAATTATCATGTTATATTTATTATTTACATGAATTACACATCATTATTATACCCATCCAAATAATAATTTATTGAATTACAATTACACCACGACGTGGAGACGGTAAGCCGTACGTACGCACGTATGGTGACATGCCATTCAAAGGATGGATAGAATACTGAATATGGTTGTACCATATTTATAATAACATCACAGTATATATATTATACTGGAGTTATTATTTTAGAATAGAAATAACAAGGAAAGAAGAAGTTGAAGAAGAAAGTAACTTGAAAGAGGGTGTTGAAAACATTACCTCTTCTTCGGGTTCTTCCTTTTGATTTGATCAAAAGGGATCCGTAAGTTGGCTTTCTGATCAAACTAAGGCCTCTAGGTTGTAGTGAGAGAAGTTTATAGAGTATTTTGGTTGGTTTTGGCCGAAGCAAAAGGCTTTGAATGTGTGAATTAGTGAGAAGGGGGAGTTCCCTTTTATAAGAGGGGTGAGGGGCACCTTTGGAAAAGCTAAAATATTATTTTATAATAAATTAATATTCAGTTTATAATGGCTCCAAAGTGGATTATTTAAAGTTTATGGTGGGGATGGGTCGAAAACCACTGATCCAATAGAATTTAGACAGGTTTGGGTCATTATATTAACCTTATCTTTAAGTATTAACTCTTAGTTAATTAGTTTCACTTTTACAATGTCTCTATGTATTTTTATATTATATGGTTAATAAACATACTATATACATCCAAGAGACCCAAAAGTGGTCCATTATTGATACACCTATCATGATATAGGTCTCTTGGTCAAACCTTAGAATTTTAGGAATTGAATATAAATAAATAATATAATATTTGTTTTAAAAACTCTTTTATGTCATTTTTGACACTATTGGGTATTTTGTTTTTGATAAATTCATAACAACATTATTACTTAGAATACAATTTATATAATCAATCATAATATGTCATATTAACCTAGAAAATTAGTGTAATTCATAAAAAGTCTCAAACTGCATTTATTTTTATATTTATAATATCAATTATTTTAATATTTCATTAATTAGGTAATTACTACATCACCATTGTGTCATAAATAAATTAAATTATTTAATGTCTAAAAATTATAAATAAAATACCATTATGTAGGAAGTCGTTTTAGATTTCTAATTAATATTTACAATTGAATTTATCTTATGTATAACCGTATATTAAAAATGTTTTAGTAAATAAACATTCATTTTAACTCTTTTAACTCTTCTTTGAATTATATAATAAAAAATGTCCTAATCTAATATAAGTGGAACTAAATGATAATATTTTACTCCTAAGGTTGTTTTTGGTCGAGACACACTTGTCCAATAGAATTCGGACATGTGTTATGGTAATATTAATATCATTTTTACCCTTAATTACCCTATTTACTTTTAACCGTAGTAAATAAAAGTAGAAAGTTACTATTCACCAAAAAAAAAATTTATCTCATTGAACCACATTTTAATCCTTGATATTAACTGTGTCTCTCGGATTTTCGAAATTTCCACTCACAGAAGCGGTAAAATTATGTTTTATGAAAAATTTATTTTTTTAACTACCACTTAGTGTTTTCACTATTCATCAAAAATGAATGTTTCCAGAAAAATACCAAAAATTAGGCCTAAGCTATATTTGATATTATGAATTCAAAAATGATGTCTATTTTACCAAATTCAAAACAAATCGGTTGCATTAATTGATTTAAAAATTAATTCCCGTCGTCAAAACAAATAGCGTGTTTTTAAGAGATAATAACTATCAAAAGATTGACACTTGTTTATGTCTGGTTTAAATGATAAATTACATCCAATGACCAAAATTGTATTAAATGGTAAAAATATATTCTAAATATACTTTAAAACCACTCAAAATAATAATTTTTCACTATTAATTATTTCTATTAAAAAAGTTGTTTTTAATTAAAAGTTAGTAATTTTCACTATTCATCAAAATATGAAAGTTATCCGAAAAGTACCAAAAGTTCACCCTAAGATAATTTTGATATTAATAATCCAAAAATTAAGTCCATTTTGAAAGATAAAATTTAGAAAATTTCAACAAGTAGGTATTACTGTTCATAACGGCTAGTTTGATTGGTTGTGGTGTGTTATAATCTTGAAGTTGCGTACAATGCACGCCATTGCATTATTCAAAGGGAAACATGTCGTGGAAGCTTGGGGTGTTACATTCTCCAAATGACATTAATTACTCTTAAGGTCACATACTTAGAAGTAATTAACCTAATCATTTCCATAAATAACCCAATCACTATAAATCCACAATAAAAACATAGATAAAAATCCACTATTACTCCTCAAATGAAATCCCATACTATTATATTTTCCTTGGGCATATAGTGTTCACAACAAAGCGAACAACTTCCAAAATAACATTTATCACATAATCAACAAATCATTTTCCTATACTAAGGGTATTCACTTGATAAGAGATAAGATCCCAAATCAAATTATTATTGAACAATAAAATTATTTAACTAAAAATAATAGTCACACTAACCGGGGACTTCACGTAGTCTAGTGGTAGGCGATAAATCCTAGTCGCACTTTGGTTGTGGGTTCGATTCCCACAGCTTTGTCCGATGCGACGGGTTGTCACACGGTCTACGTGTTGTCCTTTTTCAAAAACTATATTTTATAACATTACCAAAATGAGATAAATTTCTCAAAATAACCATAACATAATTTAACAACAAATATTATCGCATACCATGCATATTAATCCCAAATTATAATAACTTATAATTGCTTCAAACCCAATGATAATATAAAACCAAATGGTTATTCATAACTATATCCACAAGAGAAAAGATAATTATTCCTCAAATATCATTCTCACATGGAAAACAGCAGGGTTACAAATACAAGAGAAAATTATTCCAAAGTAAACCCATCAACAAGGAGCACTAATACTTTTTAAACCTTTCTCCAACCATTTATTTCCACATAGCTTCTTCTTTGACCACGAAAATATCCTATAGAATAGGGCATTCACTCAGGTAATGGCCAGGTCCCCTACATTTACGGCAAATGACTGTAAATGGATTCTTGGGACCATTTTTATCTTCTTCCACAGTACTCTTCATTTTTCATCGGCAATTCTTCACTTTATGTCCTTCCTTCCCGCACGTAAAGCATTTCTTTGTCCCATTAAGAAACTTTCCTGGGCGTCTCCTTCCACATTTCCTGCATGATGGAAATTGAGGATTCCTTTCTCCAGGGTCTCCACTGTTGGAGATCTTATCATTCATCACCTTTCTCTTCTTTGTTGAGTCCATGAATTGGTTAATATATATATTGTTGATCATATTTTTGGAAAATTGATTTTCCATAAAGACGATATCTTTTACGCCTATCAACATTCCATTTTGTTGCTCATTTCCACCACTTTTCCAACCTTGTACATCATTCTCAAAGTCACTATGACTTCCTTGGAATCCTTCCATTGACTAAAACCATAAAGCATTGTGTGAGTAATAGTAGTCATAAAATCATTTAGAGATTAGAATGTCACCATATTCTCAATTTGAAACACATTAGGATTAACCAAGGTCATTTACTCTCATCTTATATATATAATAATTCAAATTGGTTTGTAAAGAAAATGTAAATTATCCAAAGCATATCCCTCGGGAGTGTCGTAACCAAGAATGCAGCAAGGCCCATTGTCATGCACTAGTTCCCGTTCGAGTCTAGCTCAAAGCGGTATTTTCAGGTTTTACCCCTAGGTACATCTATGCCAGAGCTGCCTCTACCTGCTCGTATCCAGATAGGGATGTATTACTCAGAAAACTCACAAAATATCAACAATAACAAAATTCTAGGAAGTTCTTCTATACTAATCCTAGAAGTTCATCTTAGGTCTATGTGCTCTAATCAGAGTTTATCTAAATCTATCTTCCAAGGTTTGTACTAAACTTCCTCTGATACCAACTGTAATGCCCCGACCCTAGATACCCAAAGTCGGTGCATTATTATATAACATTGGCATGATCACAAGATTGATCATGTCTCGAAAGACCGATTAGTTTAGTATCCTTGGAAACACTAGATATATTCATAAATTTTACATTACTTCATTAAGTGAAAAACTAAAACAACATATTTTCTTCATATCCCCTCATACTATCCCTGCAGGTTATTCATAAAATAATTCTTCACATCCTAGGAAAAATAAAACATTGAAAGGGGTGAGCTCAGATTCTCAGTAAGGATAACAATATAGCGGAAACTTTCATAAATAAACATAATAATTTAAGGCAATTAATAACTAAAACAAAAGCCTTTTAAACTTGAACATCAGCATAATATGGCATGGATAAAATTAAATAATTCCATTTACTTATTCACATGTATATTCTACTAGTCGAATAATCACATGAAAATATTAATAACCACTTTCATAATGACAGAATGCATAATTCCAGACTATCATAACCATGCAGCCAAGGCCTCGTGCCAGGACTACAAATAAGATTTTGTCAAGGCCTCATGCCAGGATACTAGTTTGTCTCATGAGACATACCGATGCATCGAGGAGCTATAACGGGCTCCACCCATTACTTACTAAGTCCAATGCATTCCTTATATGAAAAGTTTTAAACATAACATAAACATTCGTATTAAAACTAGCATACGAAATGTCAATACTTATCCACAAACCATGAATGGTATAAAAATAGCACATCCACAGTCAAAAATAACTCATTCGATACAATATGAGAGATTGTATTGTATCATATTAACCTCAATAGAGGATGATGAAGGATAGATGAAAAAATCATCAAAGCTATTAGAGAGAAATATCCCACCTTTTCTTGAAATCATTTAAAAGTCGCACTATTTGTCAAGAAGTAATTTAAAAACATATTTTTGAATCAAAGTGTCCCATACCACTTTGAAACATTTAAAAGTAATTTTTATTTGAAAACTTTAATGTCCATATAAATAAATCCTTAAAACCATTTTTAAAATTCAGGCATTAATGAGCAATATTTCGAAGAATAAGTCTTTAAAACATTTAAAAATTGTATTTTAGTTAGAGTTTCTAACCAAAAGAGAGAAACTTGAATACAAATAATTGAGGTAATAAAATCTTGGTAATATCATGAGAATAAAGGGATTCATGATATACTATGTCAAATTAGATTATATACACCACATAAAATTGATTTGGGGTATAACCACAAAGAAGTCTCAATGGAATGTAAAATGAAATGAAATCTCTCATAAAGGCCATATCCTTAGGTTAAGGATAAATCAACGACATAATTGTGTGTGAAAAATATAAATACACTAAATATGATTGGATATTCAGTGTAAAACAATCAAAGGACATTCACACATATTCTTGTAAAAACAACACCAATGAATTATATGTTTTAACTCAACAAATCGAGATTGAGTAAAAATTACTCTTATCAAGTCCATACCGATCACTTGAGAATTTATAAATGGAGTGATTATGTGTATTAAAAGTATATTCACAGAAAGGGGAGTGGAAATTATGACAGAAGAAAATGAATAGTGATTCCACACATAATCTTGGAGTAAAATAATCAATGAAGTATGCGTAAAGCTGAATGAGTGGAAATTGAAATATCAAATTCCCTTATCAAATTTGGTAACTTACGAAACACAAACCCATGAAATAAGGAACATAAAATGATGATGTGAATATCCATAAATTAAAGTATATTACACAATGAATACAATCATAGTAAATACACATACACCACATGAAATAAAGAAGTGGTGAACAATGGAATTCTCACGAAATTAAGAGTGAGATAAGAAACCCATTACTCGGTACTTTTTCTTTGGTCAACGGTATGTTAAAATCCTGTATAATGGTGAAATAATTATTATTAAATTATACAGGAATAATTTACATTAATATTATATCATATATGATCTTTTAACATTGATTTGTTAATAATATCTTAGTATTATCGTCATTTCGGGTGTTAACTTACTCGTTTTCCTTTATATTCTTTGTTACGTAAGCCGTGTTTGTTATGGATAGGTTGTATATTATTCATATCCAGAATTATATCAAGTCCTTAAACATTATTTTTAATCATCAAATGAGAATTATACTTGAATGGATACGATGCAGAATGAATCTCATCGCGTTCGAGGAGACGGTAGTCCGTACGTAGGCACAAGCGACAATGTCATTATTTTTATGTTAAAATAATATATAATTGGATGTTATATCATATATACAGAATAATTATCATGTTATATTTATTATTTACATGAATTACACATCATTATTATACCCATCCAAATAATAATTTATTGAATGACAATTACACCACGACGTGGAGACGGTAAGCCGTACGTACGCACGTATGGTGACATGCCATTCAAAGGATGGATAGAATACTGAATATGGTTGTACCATATTTATAATAACATCACAGTATATAGAAAATACTGGAGTTATTATTTTATAATATAAATAAGAAAGAAAGAAGAAGTTGAAGAAGAAAGGAACTTGAAAGAGGGTGGTGAAAACATTACCACTTCTTCGGGTTCTTACTTTTGATTTGATCAAAAGGGATCCATAGGTTGGATTTATGAACAAACAAAGGCCTCTAGGTTTTATTGAGGTAAGTTGAGAGAGTATTTGGGTAGGGTCTTTGCGATCCAAAATGCTTTGAATGTGTGAATTAGTGAGAAGGGGGAGTGCCCTTTTATAAGAGGGGTGAGGGGCACCTTTGGAAAAGCTAAAAATATTATTTTATAATAAATTAATATTCGGTTTCTAATGGCTCCAAAGTGGATTATTTAAAGTTTAAGGTGGGGATGGGTCTAAAACCACTCAAACAATAGAATTTAGACAGGTTTGGGTCATTATATTAACCATATCTTTAAGTATTAACTCTTAGTTAATTAGTTTCACTTTTACAATGTCTCTTTGTATTTTTATATTATATGGTTAGTAAACATAATATACACATCCAAAAGACCCAAAAGTGGTCCATTAATGATATACCTATCATGATATATGTCTCTTGGCTGAACCTTAGATTTTTAGGAATTGAATATAAATTAATAATATAATATTTGTTTTAAAAACTCTTTTATGTCAATTTTGACACTATTGGGTATTCTGTTTTTGATAAATTCATAAAAGCATTATTAATTCGAACAAAATTTATATAATAAATCCTAATATGTTATATTAACCTATAAAATTAGTTTAATTCATAAAAAGTCTCAAATTAGATTTATTTTTATATTTATAATATCAATTATTTTAATATTTCATTAATTAGGTAATTACTGAATCACCATTGTGTCATAAATAAATTAAATTATTTAATGTCTACAAATTATAAATAAAATACCATTATGTAGGAAATAGTTTTATCTTTCTAATTAATATTTACAATCTAATTTATCTTATGTATAACTGTATACTAAAATTTTTTTAGTAAATAAACCTTGATTTTAACTCTTTAAACTCTTCTTTGAATTAAATAATAATAAATGTAATAATCTAATACAAGTGGACCTAAATGGTAATAGTTTACTCCTAAGGTTGTTTTTGGCCGAGATACACTTGTCCAATAGAATTAGGACACGTGTTATGGTAATACTAATATCATTTTTACCCTTAATTACCCTATTTACTTTTAACCGTGGTAAATAAAAGTAGAAAGTTACTATTCACCAAATATTATTTTGATCTCAGTGAACCACATTTTACTCCTTGATATTAACCGTGTCTCTCGGATTTTCGAAATTCCACTCACAGAAGTGGTAAAATTAAGTTTTATGAAAAATTCAGTTTTTTAACTACCACTTAGTGGTTTCACTATTCATCAAAAAATGAAAGTTTCCAGAAAAATACCAAAAATTAGGCCTATTCTATATTTGTTATTATGAATTCAAAAATGATTTCTATTTTACCAAATTTAAAACAAATTAGTTGCATTAATTAATTTAAAAATTAATTCCCGTCGTCAAAACAAATAGCGTGTTTTTAAGAGATAATAACTATCAAAAGATTGACACTTGTTTATGTCTGGTTTAAATGTTAAATTACATCCAATGACCAACATTGTATTAAATGGTAAAAATTAATTCTAAATATACTTTAAAACCACTCAAATTAATAATTTATCACTATTATTTATTTATATTAAAAAAGATGTTTTTAATTAAAATTTAGTAATTTTCACTATTCATCAAAATATGAAAGTTATCCGAAAGAACCAAACATTCACCCTAAGCTAATTTCGATATTACGAATCCAAAAATTAAGTCCATTTCGAAATATTAAATTTATAAAATTTCAAAAATTAGGTATTACTGTTCATAACCGCTAGTTTGATTGGTTGTGGTGTGTTAGAATCTCGAAGTTCCGTACAATGCACGCCATTACATTATTCAAAGGGAAACGTACCGTGGAAGCTTGGGGTGTTACATGCAGGATATGGAGTCTCATATCCCTAAGGCTCCATGGATGATATGAGGTATGATCTTTGCATTTTTAACCTTAGTGGAAGTATTTATAAACATAGGTACGAGTCATTCCCTTCCTACCACTTATTTGGTTCAAGGCCTGGAGATTCTAGCTGAGTCCTTGACTCAACCCTTACACATGGAGACTCTAATTGGAGGTGAATCAATGATTACACACTTCTACCAATAGTGAGATCTGGGTCTTGGAGGAAAGTTCTTCGTATGGGATCTCTTTATAGTAGTAATGATACTTTATGATGTTATCTTAGTTATAGAATAGCTATCCATAGTTCACGCCTATATTAACTATTTTAGGTGGAGGATTTGGTTTTTCTAAAATGATAGGTTAAGATTTTACTTTACGGGTGAGAATAAAACTCTGGAAGTTGAGGATGGGCTCATACATAGGAGAGTGAAGCGGATTACTCACTAGTTGGCTAGAATGACTCTTAGGGTAGCATATTATATGTGCTACCAGTTTCCTAAGTGGTGGAAGAGTATAAGGACATATTTCCGGAGGATGTGTTAGTCTTACCTCCCCATTCAGAGTTAGACTTATTCATTGACTTACACCTTGGTATGGCTCTAATATTTGCACCAGTATATCAGATTCATCTCAAAGAGCTTTTTGAGATGAGGGTGCAGTTTGAGGATTTATGGAAGAAGGGATCTGTGAGACCCTATTTTTTCCCTTGGGCTGCAAAAAATAAATATCCACTAATGAGGATCGACGACCTATTCAATTAGTTGAGAGAGGCGTTATGGTTCTTGAAGGTTAACCTTAGATTAGGTTGTCACTAGATGTGAGTACAAGATGAGGATATACTAAAGATGGAATTTAGATTCCCCTACAGCCATTATGAGTAATTGGTGATGCCCATTGACATGACGAACACCCTTGTAGTGTTTTATGGGAATCATGAATTAAATCTTTCAGCCTTTCTTAGATCAATTTTTGGTGGTCTTCATCAAAGATATCCTAGTGTACTCTGTGTATAAGGAGGATCACATGAGACACTTGTTTCTGGTCCATGACACACTCTGAGAGTACTAATTTATGGGAAGTTCTCAAACTGTCAGTTTTGGATTTGAGAGGTCCACTTTCTAGGAAATTTAATCTCAGAGCGAAGAGTTTTAGTTAATACAATGATGGTTGGAGGAGTGCTAGTATGGGAGCCACCAAGAAGCATTACTAAGTTGGAGAGTTTCCTTATGTTAGTAGTGTACTATTGAAGGTGTGTGCCTGATTTCTCTAGATTTACAACAACTTTGGCATCTTTGAACTGAAAGAGGAAGCCTTTCTTTTGGATGGAAAGTGAAATCAGTTTTTTCATTACTTGAGACATAGGTTTATGAGGTCCCCCATATTGAGATTGTCAAAGGTGGGTGTTGATTACGTAGTGTTATGTGATTCCTTAGGGATTGGACTTGGTTGTGACATGATGAAGATGAAAATAGTGATTACATATGGGTCTAGGTAGTTGATACCACGTGAGAAGAACTACATGACCCATGATCCTGAGCTAGCAGTGGTAGTATTCACCCTAAAGATGAGGTGGCACTGCCTTATGGGTGATTATTTTATCATCTACTCTAACCATAATAGTCTCAAGTATTTCTTATCTCAGAAGGATCTTAACTTGAGACATAGGTGATGGGTAGAGTTACTCTGAGATTATGACAACAAGATAGTCTATACTCCTTGGAAGGGGAATGTGGCGGCAGATTCCCTCAGTGGGAGATCTTATTCTCAGTTTTTGGATGATGTTTCACAGCATTTAGCATCATTGTAGTTGTCATTAGTTGAAAATAATGGTGCTTTATATCTTTAATCTATGGTCATTAACCCATCTCTTTTATATCTTTTTAGGGATATTCAGCATAGAGATTCTAATTGTGAGACCTTATGTACTCAGATATCCACTGGATGTGCTCCTGATATATTTTATAAAGGGGGGGAGAATGTTATCCTTTTCAGAGGATGTGTGATGGTACCAGTGGAATTTTAGGATCAATTTATGAGAGATTTTCATAAATCCCAATTTTCATTATATCTAGGTGTGAAAAAGATGTACACAGACCATTGATATCAGTTTTGGTGCCCAGGCATAGAGAGATGTGTTGTACAATTTATCACTTGAAGCTTCACTTGTCAGTAGGTGAAGGATGAGCACCAGGTTCTAGCAGGTTTATCTCAAACCCTTGAGGTTATATAGTGTAAGTGGGATGGGATATCTATGGAATTCATGATGGGGGTACCATGTACATCCATAAGAAGCTATTCCGTTTGGTTAATCGTAGATCTTCTCACCAAGTCGGCCCACTTTCTTTCAATTCGAGAGAAGAATTCAGTATAGATCTTGGTAAAATTATATGTGCAGGAGATAGTCCAACTCCATGTAGTTCCCAAAAAAATAATTTCATAATATGATTCTAGATTCACGTCCTGATTATGGAGTGGATTAAAAGAGTCCTTCAAAACATATTTTCATTTGAGAACAATGTTTCACCCCCAAACTAATGATCGAACTGAGCGGACCATTCGGGTCTTGGTGGACATGTTGTAGCCTTTCATGTTGGATTTTGGATGTAGTTTGGAGTAAAACATACCATTGAAGTAGTTTTCATACAAAAATAGATACCATTCCGCCATCAGTATGACACCATTTGAGGCCTTGTATGGACAACCTTGCAGGTCACCACTTTGTTGGACCGATCCCGGTGAGTCGGCACTCAAGGGCATAGAGTTCCTTTGATCTATGACAGAGAAGTTATAGATCATCCAAGAGTGGATTAGGACTACAAATAGTCATTATAAGTACTATGCATACTGATGATGGAGGCCTTTGGAATTTGTTGAGGGAGGTCATGTGTTCCTGAGGGCCTCACCTCAACGTGGATTACAGTGATTTGGATGGGGTAATAAGTTATCTCTATGATTCATTAGACCTTTATAGATACTATGTAGAGTTATTTATATGGAATATCTCTTAGATCTACCTATATAGTTAAATCTAGTAGATGACATCTTTCACATGTCACAATTGAGGAGGTACGTGCATGAATCGTCGCATGTTATCGACTGGGGCGAGCTGGATATCGAGGATGGGGAAACCATTACTGAGTACTCAGTGGAGATTGAGGATTGGTTGAAGATGATCCTTTAGTGATGATATATTCATCTATTGAGTGTCTAGTAATTTCATGAGAATCTTTAGGTGAGTACCTGTGATTGGGAGACCCAGATGTAAGCTCAGTCCCCTCATATTGGTGAGTAGGTGTCTCTCTTTTTGGGATGAAAATCCATAAGGTGGGGAGAATGTAAGGAATATTATTTTTCTATATATTACATTGTAATAATATATAGATTTATTTAGATCCATTTAGATGGAGTGAGTTTCATGAACCAGCCTAGGTACCACGGTAACCTGATAACCGAGCCGGTCCTGACATAGCCCGAACGACGTTCCCAATCCCAATGGGTCGGTGACCAGAACCTGGAATCATAAAAAATAAAATTGGGAATTATTTTTCTATTAATAATTCGAAATTAAAAAAAAAGTCAGTGATTTATACATAGGAAAATCGAATGGTAGAACTGTACTAGAAGTCAAACAAGCATAAAAACCCAAATTACTACAACCAAGTACCATAAAATAGACAAAACTGCCCAAGTGCCAAAGGAAGCAACTCACAAAGTCCACAGATCAATAGCTAGAACCACCTCTAAATGGTTATTTACCTCTGCTCGAACCTGGAAGGAGATAATCTATAAAGACACGAAGGCATAGGTAGTTTGTGAGATAAAATCCCATTAGGGTATCACTATAGATTCCATAATAGATTCCAACAATTAATCCAAAAAATAAAGAGCTTTCAATTTTCAAATAAACAGGTTTTTCATTTCAAAAGAATATTTTAAAAAATCATGATTTACATTTGAAAAGATGGAATACATATCAAATGATAGAAATACTTCATACAAATAGCTTGAAAAACAACTTTTCTATAAAATAGATTATATAAATCCAAGGGCATGTAAATCAGTTCCCAACAATGGAAGATTTTAATTTGAAATACAAACAAGCAAGAAACATGGTCATGCGCCTAAGATGGTATGATAGTTATATTCTATAAGGATCCCACAATCCTGGTGACACAGAAATATGTACATACGTCCATTTCAACTTGATCCAAATAGGACTCATCACTATTTCCTAAGGGATGTGACTTGCTTCATTTATGTTTTGTAATGTTGTAAATCATAAAGTGTCATCCAAATAACTCACTAACAAACTAAGGATTTAATTTTGTTCGGTACAAAAAAATGATCGGAAATTTATTTTACAACTGTTTAAAATATAATTCATCCCATTCTCAATTTCAAATATTCTAATTTCCATTCAAAAACCATAACAAGGGTTTTTTTTAAAAAAATTCCCTTTTCCAAGATAGAACACAGAGGTTCCTATCAAAACCATTTTAATCTATTTTTACCAAATAAAATTTGAAATCAATTTCATCAAATTAATTTCAATAATTTTTCATCAAACCAATTTTAAAATTTAAATTAAATAATTTAAATTTCACCAATTTCCATCAATTTCTCAAACACACCCCAATTCACTATAATTAGGGTTTTTTCCCAATTTCATACCAAAATGAAATTTACAAAACCAAAATACCAAATTAAATGGGATTGGATTTTTAATAAAACAATTGAAATAATTTTCAAGAAAATTAATTTAAATAAAAAATTGAAATTAAATCAGGAAATTTAGGTTAAATCAAATTTTTCCATCATAACAGAACCACCTACCTTTCACAGAAATAGAGGGCCCACAACAGAACTTGCCAACAAGAACGAAGGCACAAAAGATCTAGGAACTCAACCAAGAAACAAGAATCAACCAAAAAAGGTTTATATCCATCAATCATAATATTATCTATCAAACTCTAAAGAGGAAGAGAGAAAGAGACTAAGAGAATGGGAGAATTCTTACCAGAAATGTCACACTATAACAGCAAAAACGATCAATCACTGATCGAAATGACTCAGAAGGATTAGAGTGATCCAAAATCACTTGGGGAAGACTCTTGGGTTAAGATCAAAGAAAACTAGGGATGAGAAATAGATTAATCATCCTGGATTCTGGTTAAAAAATAGTTATCTGGACATTACACGATGTGTAACCTAATTAAACATAATGAAATTGAAAAATCCAAAAATCACCGAAAAAACTATCACCTTTTGGTAAAATCAGATTTCTTATTATTTTAGAATTTTCATGTCATGAAACCATATTACATGGAATGCAAATCCACAAAAGACTTTAGAACAAACAATTTTCTACTGAGAATCTAACAAATCTCTGACTTCACCATTATAGGTATGCTCCCAATTCATTCCCATCCCTAACCAAAAAACAAAAAAAGGAAAACTGAGAAAAGGATTAAAAATTACATATTAGAAGATTAATGAGATGTGATAACCTCCGCACCATAAAAACATTCTATTCCCAAAAATCATGGCAAGAGGCTTCCATATAAAAAAGGTTACATGATTGATCTCTCATTTGTAACTCACACTCCCATTTCTCATAAAAATTATAACCATGATACCATAACACTCAAACCAAAGGTATCATCTTACCATGAAGTAATTTGGTTTCAGAATCAACTATCCTGACTGGTCGTTCAGTCACAGATAAATCAGGTTCAATCTCATGATTACTTTATCATAGAACATGAGATAGATCAGATAGATACTTTCATAGCTGAGATATATGGAACACATCATGTATCAATGTCAGCTATTATGTAACTATTAAATGCTATGAAACATTCCCCACTTTATCTACAACCAAAAAAGTTCCCACAAAATGAGGAGTAAGTTTATGTTTCCTCCCAAGATGTCTTTGACCCATCTAAGGTGAAAATTTCAAGAATATATGGTCACCAACTGATAATTGCAACATTTTATGATGATGGTCAGCATGAGACTTATACTAGCTCTACACTGTAAACATTCTCTGATAAATTAGTTGAATCTTCATTGTCGTCTCTTAGACCAATCTCAGTCCAACCATGGAGATTTAACTGATATCTGATCAATACAATGGAGATTTAAAAGTCCAACCATACAAGGAATCAAAAGAATTCATTTTGATCATGGGCTGGTAACTATTATTTTAAGAAAACTAAACCACACCCAAGTGACCATCCCAAGATCCATATACGTTAAGAACACAAACGCAAAGCATATACTCAAGAATATGTATAGTTAGTTATATATGTCCATCCGACCGCGGATGGGTTTTCATACTCAAATGGACATGAGATCCCAATACCTTATAAAGGCCTCTCCAAAAGTGAGGATTGAACCAAGGATCTCTGTTAGAAACTATAGTAGAAGGTATATTATGATAATGAACAATCTCTTTCACATAGAGATTTCCCAACTCCTCAACTTCTTTTGTATCATGAATGGGTATAAAGTGTGATGATTTAGACAGAATATCAATCACAAACCATATAAAATTATTCTTTATCTAGGTATAGGGTAACCAAACTAAAAATTACATAGAGATCTCAACCCAATTTTAGTAGGTACCAGATGTGGCTGAAGCAAATCTGAAGGTTTTTGGTGCTCGACCTTAACCGACTGTCACATATAACAATGAGAAAAAAACTCAGCAATTCCTCATCTCATACCTGGACATCAAAACTGATGCATCATGTTATAGAAAATATTTTTAGTTCCCAGGTGCACTACCCACTAGGATCTATAGAAATCCCCCATCACAGTTTTCCTTATCAAAGATGGTACCACAAAACAGTTCTGAAAACATAGAATGCACTCATTAGAGAATTTCCAATCCGTAACGGTCTCCCAACCATTGAGAGAGTCTCTAATGCAACAAAAATCGTCATCAATCTGTTGTTCCTGAAGAAACATCTTGAGAAGAGAAATTTTCAACTAAACATTAGCTAGAGTAACCTCATCCCCTGATTCCTAGACTCCAATATGCAGTTATGAAAATAGAGCCATAAATTTCCACTCTTCTAATGATTTCTTCATGGCTAGCATTGGAATATTCATGATCAAAGCAAATGCAATGAAATTACCTTTCCCCGAGGTATAAGTAATTTCAAAATTGAAATAATGCACGTATTCAACCAAATTCCTCGGGAAGAGATACAAATCTTTTTGAGAGAAGATATAACTCAAGCTCTTGTGGTATGAATACACGACAAAATTTTCACTGTAAAGTTAATGCCGCTATCTTTTAATTACGTGAATCACATCTGAATGTTTGAGGTCACTAGTTGGATAATTCTTCTCAGGTGGCCTAAGCTGATGAGAGCCATAAGCAATGACATAATTTCCCTATATAATAACGCATCCCAAACCTGAACTTGATGCATCATAGAAGACCACATATCCCTTCTCGTCCTCTAGAAGAGTCAACACCAGTGAAATAGCCAAAATAATTTTCATCACAACCAAATAATTCTGAAATTTATCATCCCAAGCAGAAATTACTCCCTTCTGAGTTAGTTAAGTAATTAGAGAATCCAACTTTGATAATTCCTTCATGAACCAGAGATAAAACCCAGCTAAACACAAGAATATCTAAATATTGAAATCATTTTGTAGTTTTTCCCATATCATAACTCATTTCAACATCTTAGGATCAACTGATATCCCATGTTCCGACACCATGTGTCATTAGAATTACAGTTCTAAAATCTAGAAATCACATTTCAAAAGCTTGTATAAATTCAGTGATTCCTCAACAAACTCATATTTGTTCTCAGATGATGAAAATGATCATCCTCATACTTAGAGTAAAAAAGGATGTCATCCACAAAGACTACAATTTTGGTATTAAGGTACATTTGGAAATCATGTTCATCAAATCCAAGAAAACATTAGGAGAATTGGTTAGACCAAAGGGCATGATAAGGTACTCATAATGTTCATAACTTCTTTGAAATGTGGTTTTTTGAATGTCAAATTCATTTATCATCAACTGATGATAACAACATTGCCCCTTTCAAATGATCAAATATATCATCATTCAATGGTAGTAGATACTTTTTCATTACCATCACTAGATTGATATTTTGGTAATCAACACATAGGCGAAGTGAACCACAAACCTTCTATGAAAACAGAACTGGCACCGCCCAATGTGACATTCCTGAGCATATGAAGCCTTTCTAATGATGATCATCCAACTGGGAATTCAACTCTTTAATTTCATCTAGTGTCATATGGAAAGATGGAATAGATACTGGTTGAGTACCATGAATTAAGACAATAGAGGTCTCAACCTCCCATATTGGTGGGAAACTAGAGAAGTTAGAAGGAAACACATCAGAAAACTCAACAACCACTGGAGAGAGATCATTGCTAAAATATTCTTACTCGAGATCAAAGGAAAACACAAATATCACTTTCCCTAACTCTAGATAAGATCTTGTAGCTCTTCTCGACCTTGGGTCTCATTCTCCTTGGAAGACACAACACACACCCCTAGGATTTGTAATGGAGACCCATAAAAGATAGCAATCAATCTGAGCATTATTGGTGATGATCCAATCCATCTAGAATATGACATCAAAAGGTTTCATGTCAACGACCAAAAAACTCCAAGAAATCTTGACATATGGTTGAGATAAAACACAAGAGGGAATATGGAGACCCTTCTCTATCATCATACGAATGGGTGTAGTAATATCCATTACACAAGATAAAATCTCAATAGGAAGATTTAGAAGATTAAAAATACGGGTTGAAATAAATGAATTAGATACACCAATATCAAATAAAGAAGTAACTAATGATGAATCCAACGTAATGGTGCCTCTTAGAGTTTCAAGACCAATATCTGTTTCCTCTAAAGACTCTTACACTGCATGAAGAGGCTTTGTTCTGGATGTCTATGGATAGAGTGCTTTTGTTTGAAAATCATCTGAATTCCCCTAAGTTTTAGAAGGATATGATGACTCTGTGACACTACAAAATGTGTAAAATAAATGGAAAAACCTCTATAAGTGACCCAATAATCCACATGAGATAAAATTCTTGGGTGCCTCAGTGAAAAACCTCTTTTAATTCCCTGGATTACCAAATTTGTAGCAAATCAGTAGATCTGTGTCAGGAACTGCGGGAGGTTTGGAATGGACATTCAATAGAGAAACACTATTAGAATCATCATAGTTCTATTTTCCTTTAAAGGAACCCATACTTCCACTGGGAGAGAAAGAATCTCCCGATAACCTTGAATTTCTATCTAGATCTATTACAACCATTAGCGTTCTATCCAGAACATTAGCATAAGAATGTAGCTTCATGAATAAAAACTAAGAACGAATATCTTTTTGAAGTTCTAACTCGAACCATCAAGTATTCATCTACTCATTTGATTCTATCTCAGGTGAAAATTTCACTAGCTCTAAAAAATTATTTTCATACTCTATCACGGTCATGTTAGCCAACTCAAGTTTGAAAAAATATGTAGCCTTGGCCAACAACATAAACTCTAGATAGAAGAGGTCTGTGAAAAGAACCTTGATTTCCTTCCACTCTAAGTCTTCATTTTTCTTATTTTATTCCATCATGTCCCACCACCTCCTACTCGTTCCTTCTAACATGAAGGTGGGACACTTTACCTTGATTTTTTCAGGTGTCTACATGAAAAAAAAATTCTCAATCCTACTCAACCATTCCATAGCCTCATGAGGGTCATTTGATCCCTTGAACGCTAGTGGATTATGGTGAAGGAACTCCTGAGAAAAATATTAAAAATTTTCCCCTGAGGTTCCACAGCTGGAGTGTGAACGGGAACCAATGGTGGTGCTTGTCCAAGAGCTTGGGTTGTACACACAATCACCTCAACTAGATTGGGGTCCACAAGAGGATTTTCATTCTAAGTTTCAACAGAAGCATCCTCCTGGATCCGATTCAAATTTCTACTCGGATTCATGATGCTATAAAACATCAGAAGATAACAAATAAGAAATCAGATAAACACTCAAACAAATCTATAGGAAAAATTAATCCCAACATATAGAACAAACAAGATTTAGATTTTACTCTATCCAAATCAAAATAGGGAAAAGTGTAGAACTAATATATAATATGTCTTTCCCAAACCACCCCGGTTGACTTGAGGTTCATTATGGTGAGAGATGGCCAGACACTCAATTTCAGCTACCTCCTAAGTCCTGATAAGATTACATAATGCATATTGGCTTCAAGAAAAAAGTTCAACCTAGAATTCTAATATGACTTTGTCATGAACCAGCTCGTGTACCCTGGTAACTTGATAACAAATTCAATCTTGATATATCCCGAAGGGCATTCCCGATCCCCATGGGTCATAGACTAGCACCTGACATCATACAAAATGAAAGTGGGAAAAAATTTTCCACTAAAAATATAGAAGTAAAAAAACAAGTTAGTAATTCATACAATGAAAAGTCTATTGGGAGAATTGTACCATAAGTCAAAGAAGAATAATAGCCCAAAGTACTACAACCAAGTACCAAAAAATAGGAAAAATACCCAAGCCCCAAAGGTGTCAACTCATAAATTCCACAGATAAACAGCTAGAACTACCTCCAAGTGGTGCTTTACCTCTGCTCGAACCTAGAAAGAGATAATATACAGACACCTAAAGGCATGGGTAGGGTGTGTGTTAAAATAATAGTAGGTTCTCACAAAGAATTCCATTATAGATTAATTGTTTAATCAACCAAATAAAGAGATTTTAATTATCAAATAAAGAGGTTTGGAATTTCAGAAGAATATTTTAAAAAATCATGCTTTACATTTCAAAATATGGAATATATTTAAAATGATTGAAATAATTTAAAAAATGGATTAAATAAACAAATTTTATATAAAATAGTTTATATAAATCCAAATTCATGTAAAGTAGTTCACAATAATGACATATTTTTATTTGAAATACAAACAAGCAAGCAGCATGGTCATACGCCTAAGAAGGTATGATAGTTCCAGGCTATAGGGACCCCACACTCAAGGTGACATAGAAATATGTACATACATCCCTTTGAAATTAGGCTAAAGATGACTCATCAACATAGCCTAAGGGATGTGACGTGCTTTATTTATGTTTTGGATTGTTGTAAATTGTAAGGTTTCGTCCAAATAACTCACTAGTTACCTAATTCTTGCATGTTCTCCAGTAAAACAACAATGATGGGAAATTTATTTTAAAACTATTTAAAATAAAATTCATCCCATTCTCCATTTAAAATATTCCAATTTCCAATCAAAACCCATAACAAGGGTGTTTAATAAAAAACATACCCTTTTCCAAGATAGAATCCAAAGGTTCCTATCAAAACCATTTTAATCCATATTTACCAAATACAATTTGAAATCAATTTCATCAAATAAATTTCAAAAAAAAATCCATCAAACCAATTTCACAATTTAAATTCAATAGTTTAAATTTCAAAAATTTCAATCAATTTCTCAAACACACCCCAATTCACTAGAATTGGGGGGGGGGTTCCCAATTTCATGCCAAAATAAAATTTCCAAAACCAAACTCCCCAATTCAATGGAATTGTATTTTTAATCAACCAATTGAAATTAGTTTCAAGAAAATGAATTTAAATCAAAAAAATTAAAATAAAACCCATGAACCAGAACGAAGGCATATACGATCTAGGAAGTCAACGTCGAAACCATATTAAATAAAACTGGTTTTAAATACATGAATACTAATATTATCTATCAAACTCAAAGGAATAAGAGAGAAATAGTTGAAGAGACGAAGATACTGGGAGAACACTTACTCAGAAAGTCACACTGCAACTGTAACAACAATCAATTGTTGATTGAAATGACTCGAAAGGGTTTTAGGGCTCCAAAATCACTTGGGGAAGACTCTTGGGTCAAGAGTAAAAAAATGGAGAGTAGAAATATAGAAATCAGATAGGATTCCTATTAGAAATCAACCATTGGGACTTTTCATGACGTGTAACCCAATTGCACATCGTAAAATTGAAAAATCCCAAAATCACTAAAAAAATCAACACCTTTTGGTAGAATCATATTTATTATTATTTTAGAATTTACATGTCGTGTAACCGTATTACGTGGTGTGTAAATTCCCACCAGACTACAGAACAAAGCATTTTCTTGCTGAGAATCCAACAAATATATGACTTCACCATTATTAGTATCCTCCTAATTCTTTATCAGCTCTACCTAGACAACGAAAAAGGAAAACCATGAAAAGGATAAAAATGTACCTTTCAGAAGAGTAACAAGATGTTACAGTGATATTCTGAGGCCTGATGAGTCTAAAATTTATATTTCAAAAATATTAAAAATATTAATATCACGCACATGAAGTTTTCTAGAAAAAGTGGAATAACTACCGAACAGAGGCTCCTTTCGGAAATCTGAGACATTTTTTGTGTTCATAGCATGTGCTTTACCTTAGGAATGACATAACCATTTTTAGTATCATGCATTTCAGTAATGTGCTACCATGGATGCAAATAATAAAATTAATTTACTTAATTTATTATTTTCACTGTTTCAAAGAATAAACCTAGCATCCTCTATTTAAAAATTGATATGTATAATCCCTAGGGTTATAAACATAACCTATGGATTGATAGGATTCATTGGACATGAGTCTTTACAAGGTCATTGGAAGAAAAGATCAGATCAAGATTAAATCGAGTACGGTATACCAACAAAGTTTAGGGATCTCGCCAACAATGACAATGCAGGACCATTATTTCTCATCTATCAATCCAAACTATAGGTTGGATGCTTTATTTATGTGATTAAATCACGTTCATTTATCCCAGCCTAATTCAGATCAATTTTATAAAAATGAATTTATTCATGCATTGATGGTTGGTTTAATTATGGTTGATTAATTTTTTCTTTGATGTTTATACCTTTTCATTCATCTTATCTATGACAACAGATCTAGGTTGAAAATGAAAAAAGACTGAGGTTCATTCGTCATGGGTATAGTTTATGGTTTTCTCCTCTATTTCACCACACTTTCATCATCGGTATTTTTTTTTGACAATAGCTCTATGAATACCACGTATTTAATTATTGTGAGATCATTCTTCTATGAAACAGATCAATACCATGGGTGTGGTTCACGGTTAAGGTGCAGTGACGATGAAGGATAATCCGAGGTAGATTGGAATGGATCAACAGTTCCCATTCTTCCTAGTTCGAAGCACGAAGAAGATGGAGTGGCTCGATGGCGGTGTTTTCCGACTGGATTTGTAGTCCAGGATTCAGATATCTGATGAAGAGAAGGTCGAACGACCTTAGATCCATGATTCCTAGATGGAATCATGGTAGTGGTGATGCAGTTAGGCAATACAGAGAAGAACCCAAGGGTTCTGGAAATTATCACATTACATGGCATGTTTTCAGGGATCACACACTGTGTGGGACCCTAGCTATGGCTCTAGGGTTTATGCGGTGAAGAAATGATCACATGATTTGTGATAGTTGTCGCATGTTGTGTAACTCGTGCTGGAAGATCGGCATGTATCTCTGAAGATACATAGGAATGGGTAGGCTGGGGTACACAGACATGGCCAGGTGGACATGGGTTGCTACTTGGGCACTGTTAGAAGTACACGAGCACAGGAAGGTGTCATGGGTAGAGTGCATTCTCAACTTCTTCGTGCCATGTACCCAGATATGACATGCCGTGTATTTTCAGGTTTATATACCGTGCGAGGAAGTGACACACGGAAAGACTATGGGTTGGTCGGACACACTGTGTACCCCCAATGCAATCTTTGTGTCCCCTATGATAGTGTTTTGAGCCCTTTGTTTCTTTAGTTTGGACCAATATCGGTTGAGTGGGTTCCCTTGGTCTATCCCCTTGAGGGTAGAGTGTGGAATTTCATTTCTCGAATGGCTCGAAGGCCTTCCTTTTATAGATTTTTGATAACCCCCCTTTCAAGGGATGAGGGGGAACCCTTACAAGGCCCATAGACTTAGAGATTACATGAACCGTATGCCTTATGAATTATACAGACTATACTTGGAACTCCCCCTCCCAACTTTTTCATCGTGATATCAACTCTCCACCTTTCACATGGTTGTTCACCTATGCTTCCCATGAAAGTACAAGATGGTCCAAAAAGAAATTCCACACCCCCACTTTCTAAAAATCCTCGTAGCTTCTTCTATGGGTAATGCATCTGCTATGATCCTCATCTGGAGTCTACTCCTTGTAGAGTCATTCTGATCATTAAGCACAATTTTTAGGTGGCCCAAAGGCTATGAGGTGGCCCAAAAGCCTTACTAGCCCGAATTCCTTGGGTTTCCCAAGGGCCTTAAAGTGCATGAGGCCCAAACTGGTGGCCTCAAAGCCCAAACATATGAATAGTTCCGGCTGCTACAATACCGAATAGGGCCTGCTATAGAACCTACTATAGTACCTGCTATAGTACCATAGAAAATATGCATCCACCCAGTTTTGAACTCAGGTATCTTGGATGCACTTCATGAGTCCTCACCAACTGGGATGAGGATCTTGTGCAGAATTTCATTCACAACTCTGGATTGTGATCCCCTTTCGAGCATGAGTCTCTGATAGAGTTTTTGGTGTCCCTCTATGAGAACGAGATGTGATCCTCTATCATTCTTTCTTATATGCTAGGTAGGGTTTGGGGAATCAGCATGACCTCCTTATATAGGGAAATGATACTCCATATAGAAATCCATTTTAGTAGGTCTTGTGGTATCATCGACATACGATTCCTTACATATAAGGTTGATCTGGATTGAGTTTTCGGTGTCCCTCATCAGTCCTGGGTGTGATCCCCCATCTATGTTTTGAGATTTTTAGAGACCATAGAGTTTTCTAGTGTGGGGTCCAATGATAATAACCTCTTGGATAGGTGTCACTAATTATAGCATGGCTCATGGCATGGGTTCTACTAGAGAAATCATTTATAGAATCTTAAAGTGGAATCATGTGGTTGATAGTTTGGTTGAGACTGCCTGGAGGCGCGATATCCTTCCTGAGTAAATATGGGTTTTTGTTCTACTTTCAGGGTGTCCTACTGGGTATTGAATACTTACTCCTACATGGGATCTACCTGCCCGTGCCATGTCTTATCCAAAGGACCAAACATTTGATGAAGTCATATAGGGATCAAAACCAGGCTGAGCTTAATGAGCCAGACAGATCGAGGTGTGTACCTGTGGTTGCATCTGACAGCAGTCCCCTCCTACTTTTCAGGTCGGACTTGTTTTCAGTTTATTTTGGTGGGTTTTTATTTGGCCATATCTTTCCAGAACCTTTTTTTGTACTCTGATTGTTGGATTTTAGATATATGCATGCATGGTTATCAGTTGTTTTATATTTGAGCATTGTATGAGGTTGTAGATGTGTGTGTGTGTACATGTACATTAGGCTAATGCCTCCCAAGTGTGTCACATGCCTACTCGACATTGTTCTCCAGCCCTTGACCTATTGGAGGTGATCTTGGGGTAGTCACGGCTTGGGCCCCATCAGGGCGGGTCGTGAAAATGATTTTATGTGAATTAAATATATCTTGTTTAACATAGTGATTTTTGTGGAGGAATTTCATCTAGGTTGTTTTAATTGTAAACCATTCCATTAAATCCATCATAAATATGTTGTATTATCTTGGTTGATGTGGTTTATCCTGGAGTGTAAAAGAAAAGTGCGGGGGAGTGGATAAATGAGATTATCTTGGTTTTTTTGGATTATTGGGGTTATAGAATATTGAATTACTTTATCTAAAATTTGCACTTGGTAGGCTCTTTACTTCATGTTTGTGGGTGGGTTTTGAGTTCGTTGATGATTTTTTTCGAAGAAGGCAAAAGCCAGGTGTAAGGGAGTTGTGAAGTGAGATTATCTTGGTTATTTTAGTTGTAAACCAATTCATTAAATCCATCATATATATGTTAAATTCATGTCCATTTCTGCATTTTCAGTTTTAATACGATTTTATTTGAAATAAATATATATGGTTTAACTTATATATTTTTATGACAAAAATACATCTTGGTTATTTTTGTTTTAAACCATATAATTAAATCCATCATAAATATGATAGATTATCTTGGTTGTTGGTGTTTTTTCTAGAGATAAAAAGTTAGTGTGGGGGGAGTGGAGAAACGAGATTATCTTGTTTTTTTATTTATGGGGCTCAAGAATTTTGAATTTCTTTTTCTAAAGTCTTGATGTTGGTAGGCTATTTAATTCACGTTATTGGGTCAATATTGAGTTTGTTGATGATGTTTTTCCAAGAGTAAAAATGTAAGAGTTGGGGAGTGGAGAAATGAGTTTATCTTGGTAATTTTAGTTGTAAATCATTGCATTAAATCCATCATAAATATGTAAAATTCATGGTTATTACAACATTTTCAATTTTAATATGATTTTCTGTAAATTAAATATATCTGGTTTAACTTAATGATTTATGTGAAAAATTTATAATTTTTAAATTGATTCTAGATATAAGATTAAAATACATGTGTTTTGGAATGGTCATTGTAATTTCATTTGGCCTGAGAAGTGTTTTAAATTTGGTGTAGGTGAATAATCATGTTGAAAAAATAGAACTGGATGGTGAAGCCCAAAGTTAGACAGGCCCACTGGACTAAGTTACAAAGCATTTTTCCAATACACACCAAAGCTGTAGAGACCCGAAGCTTGACGTACATGGACATTACATTACTTTTGCGGAATACTTAGTACATTACAGAAACACATACACAAGGACCGTAATAGTTTAGTGTATTTGGAATCTCGGAATTTAATCTTCTAATCGTGGTGAAAGATCTTCAACATCTCCCATAAAGATCTTCATTTTTTTTTCTTACCTAAAACCTTTCTTTATATCCTGGGGAAAAGAAAACATAAAAGGGTGACCTCAAATGCTCAGTAATGGTAAACAAAAGAAATATCAATCACATCATATTCATAAGAACATATCTTTTGGAAATCGTAACCTGCAAAAGAGATCATAATTTCATAACATGGGATAAATCATAGTAGTGAAATGGAAATCATAACTTAAAACATGAAACTTTGTGGCAAACACACATAATCATAGAGAATCATTTCTTATTAGTCAAGACTCATTGCCAAGACTATCTTAGTGGATAAAGTCCCTTTCTGAACCGAGATCATTCATCGTTTCAGTCTTATTTCACTGAACCGGTATAACCTATCGTTCCAGCCATGTCTATCTCATGAGATATAAAATCTTTACCCAATGCATTGGAGGAAGATATAGGTCCCACCCATCTCATAATGATACCATTCTTATTTGTGCCAGAAAATCATAAATCATACATCATTGCATAACCCATGTAATAAAAATGGGATTCTTAAACAACATGGCATCATAAAACAACTCATATAAGATAAAGGAATTCATAAAAATAATTCCATCACAACATAATCAAATCAATGTAATAATAGGGATATAAACAGAACCCTATATTATCTTAGATGGAAAATAATTTTGATAAAACACTTGAACTCTATTCTTGAGGAAAATATCCTTTCTACTTCTAAAACACTTTTCCTTTCTTAGCATGTCATTCAAATCTGAACTAAAAGATGTTGATTAAAAATAAACATGAAAACTTGTAAGGGAAGCTTCTTGGAAATAATGTTTTAAAAATACATTCATGTCGTATAAGTTAAAAAAAACATTCTTCTAGTACTTTTGTCGGAAAGTCAAAAAGTACCTCGTACGAAAAACGACAAAAGATTCCTTTCATATATTTTACTAAAATCTCACCGAAGGTTAAAATTGGATTTAAACAATTGTAGGTGGATGTAAATAATATTAAATATTGATGAAACATGGATGTGGATGATAAAATACACCGCAGTAAATACCAAAGTGTAAACAATCTCGGATAAAAATGAGATTGTGATATTTCCCTTACCTTTGGTCCGATTTGCTTCGTAAGTGTCCGAACCTCCTGTATAATGGTTTAAATAATGTTATTGACTTATTCCAAAATCATAATCATTGGTATGATATCATATATTGTTCACTTATGACTTTATATTACCCGTTCTTTTGTAAATTCCATGTTAAAGAAGCGTTTTGGGTAAAATCGTTTCATTTATCGTAGGTGTTTGGACTTGTTGTTCTTGAAATTATTATTACTTATATCATGATTTACATACTTCCAGATTATAAAACATGATTTATATATCATATATATTCAGTATGTATATATATATAATAGATAGATAAATGAAATGAAACACACCGTTCATGGAGACGGTAGTCCGTACGTACGCATGAACGGTGTTTTCCTTTCCTTATTGTCTTGAATGGAATTATGTAGATGCCATAAATATATATATACATAAATCCAGTAGATGTACCATGTCATATATTTAATTATTATTCATTTTATATACTTTATAATCATTCTGGAATGGTTAACATGGATAATGAATCTCATCGCGTCGTGGAGACGGTAGTTCGTACGTACGCACGAGCGATGATATCATTCACATGGTCGTGGAATTGTGTTGAAGTGTATGCATACTATTTCAGTATCAATATAACTTTATAATAATCATATATAGTTACTCATTACACCATTATACCCATCCAATTAAGGTGGTGGCGGAAAATAGATTACACCACGGCGTGGAGACGGTATTCCGTATGTACGCACGCGCGATGAATTCCTTTTTCCGTAGGATGGATAGAAGGTTAATTTGAGTTGTTTCATATTTATAATAACATATCAGTATCTAATAAATTCTTATGATATTACTTTATCATGAAACAAATAAATAAGAAGAAGTTGAAGAAGAAAGAAATTGAAAAAGATCGGTAATGGATATTACCTCTTTTTGACGCGCCTTTTCTTAACCTCCACTTAAAGAACTAAGGATGGTCTTTGAAGAAAACCAGGACCTCTAGGATGATAATAGGGAAGTGTAGAAGAGATTTTGGCAGGGTTTGTCCGAGCTTGAAATCTCAAATTGGTGTGAGGAGGAGAGGGAGGAGGTGCCCTTTTATAAGGGAGGAGAGGGGCACCTTAGGAAAATCTCAAAATATTATTTTATATTAAGGTCAAATTCGGTTTATAATGGTTCCAAAGGGTCTTATTTAGAATATAAAGTGGTTATGGGTAGAAATCCTCTCATCCAATAGGATTTAGACAAGTTTCGGTTATTATTTTAACCTTATCAATTAGATTTAACTCTAAGTTAAATAATTTAACTTTTACCATGTCTTTTTGTTTTTTTACACTACATGGTTAATAAACCAACTATAACAAGCCAAAAGAACCCCAAGTTGTTTATTATTAATATATCTATCCTTATCTAAGTAATTTGGCCAAACCTTAAATTTTTAGGAATTAAATAACAATTAATAATATAATATTTGTTTTAAAAACTAATTTATGTCAATTTTGACACTATTTGGTACATGATTTTTATGAAATTAATAACAGAATGATAAGTTCAAACCAAGTTATTTATATCAACAATAAAATGACATATTAACCTAGAAAATTAATGTAAGTCATAAAATTCTCAAATTACATTTATTTGGGCATTTATAACATCAAGTATGTCAATATTTCATTAATAAGACAATTACTACATCATCATTGTGTCATAATAAATGATAATTATTTAATCCCTAAAAATTATAAATATATTCCTATGATATAGATACTTGTATTAGATTTCTGTAGACTATTCATGTTCTAAGTTTCATGAAGTTTATCACTAAATTAACATTATTATGCTTATAAGATTTAAGAAAGTGACATGTTGTCACATTCTTTGGTTTTAATAATAATTAAATTATTTTCATGGACAAAAGTCCATAAAATGAATCTAATCCGACCCTTAGGTTATATGGGTCTACCGTTAGCCATCCAATAGGATTTTTCCAAGTGTTAGGGTAATTTTATAATCTTATATTTACCCTTAATTACCAAATTTACCTTTAACTATAGTAAATAAAAATTACCATAGACACTATTCACAATTCCCAAAAATAAAAAGTAGCTTATTAACATAATTTGGACTCACTGATTCTAAATATGGAATCCATTTTTCCAAATTCAATACAAAAAAGATGCAGAAATTAAATTAAAATTAATCCCCTTGTCGAAAGAAAATGGGTTTTTCATTAAAACATTGCAAAAGTTTGAATTGATTTAACCTACGAATTCAAGGTAAAATCAATGATAATGACATACATTATATTAAATGGTAAAAATATATTCAATTTATACTTTAAAACCATTAAATATTATAATTTAACCACATAAGATATTACGATGAAAAAAGTTGTTTTTAATTAAAATATAGCGTGTTTTTACTATTCATTAAAATATGAAAGTCATCAGAATAAAATGAAAAATTTATCCAAAGTAAATTTTTATTTCTTTATTCCAAAGAAGAATTTTATTTTGTCAAATTGAACTTATAAACATGTCAAAAACTAGATTTAACGTGGGTGCGCCATCAAAAGGCGGCAAAACTGCATTTTTTGAAAAATACTTATTTTACCCGAAAATTTTATTTTGTTCTTATACCATGTTCTAGAAAATGTGTAAGATGAATAATAATTTTATAAAATTCAAATTTTAGTTAATACTATTCATAACGGCTAGTTCATAATAATATTATAATAATATATCGTTGTTTAGTAAAACCCAGTATTGCGTACAACACATGCTATCGAGGAAGGTCGCGATTGCGTGTAATGCAAGCCAAGTTAGGGTTGCGTGTTGTGAAAGAATCCTTCATTGTTTCGTATAACATAATCCAACCATATTTCATTTATACATTGAATATATATATATATATATACTCAATGTTGCGTAGAATAACTATTATCAAAATTGTGTGTAACACGATCCAAAAATAGTGTTGCGTATACTACAAGATAATACGGTGTTGTGTATAGAGCAAGGTAATCTTGGTGTAGCATACAACACAAGACATTAATGAAATTAAAAGATTATTTTTCATAAAATCTCGGGGTGTTACATTCTACCCCCCTTAAAATGAATTTCTCCCTCGAAATTCGTCGGGGTTATAAATGGTTTACTACTCGAAAGTTTGTTTAATAGAAACCCACATCGTAAAAAGGAATACCAAAACATGGCTTTAAAAACTAAAGTTTTAAATGTAACGGTTACCCAAATTAACTCATCACTGGGTTTCCACATAGGAGAACATAGGTGAAAATATGGATATGGAAGAAAAATATAACCATCAAGTTCTGATGGAGAGTTGTAGAGAACATGGCTATGAAAAAGCCAACAATCGCAAAGCCATAAATTTGTGATGACCTAGGGTACCATCTGATTCACCAGATATAAGATCACTAGGACAACAATTTTGGTTTTCAATATCATTTCCATAAAGTTGAAAATTTTGAATTAGAAGAAATACTTACTTGATTTTGGTACAATCTCACTATTGTTCGTGCTTTGAACAATTTCCACTTCATCTCTTAAAGAAATGTAGTTGAATTTGTTATTCGTGAAGTGTTAACAGATCATGTGATAGAATGATGGGTCATTCCATCTGTTTCAAACAAAAGTTTAGCAATAGTTATCAAATATACATAAGTTCGTCTTTGGTGAGGTTAATCATATACGATTCCAAAAATGAACTTATACTTCATATATCATACCGCTTAATAAAATAAAACTAGTTTCTACTAACCAGGGACTTTCTGTAGGCCAGTGGTATGCGATAAAGGCCCGTCACACATTAGTTGTGGGTTCGATTCCCACAGCCTTGTCCGACGCGATGGGTTGTCACACATCCTGAAGGTTGCCCTTTTTATAAAACTACATTATTATAACATCCCATCAACAATATCAAAAAAAGTTTTAACCTTAAACAATACTAACTTATGTCCAACATAATCCATTCCAATCTTTAGGATTATCTAAAATACTTCGGTCTAAGCTCATAGTATAGAGAAAATGATCACGTGAATGCCATCATTTTTCCCTCATATATCTTGTTCATCACATTCCAGTCATGTGAATACCATAATCATGTAATCTCTTGAAAAATGAATACCCATTGAATCTTAGTGAAAACATGAGTTCTGTCAAAAGATAACTCTTTCCACATACCAAAATCCTCAAAATTCTATATACTTAGTTCTTATATCAATCATGAGCTCATTAATACTGTCAAACATTTCATTTTTTTCCTTATCCCTTCATTATGCGCATATCATCTTTCTTCTAAAAATATCTCAATCACTTTCCATGGTTACCGGTACCATAAAATTATTGAAATCCACAATAGACTAATACAAAAATATTCTAATAATCCGTAAAAGTACCTCAACAACATTATTCTTGAATAACAATACATAAACACTTCAATCCATCCTCTTCAATGATTGTATTGGAATAATTCCTTCCTTGATTTAGAAGTAACTTTTTAGGTCAGCGCATTGAGTTGGGTAATGCCCATGTTCTCTACAAATAAGACATTGAACTCCATAACATTCTGTCACTCTATGACCCTTTTCTCCACACAGATAACATTTGTCCCTCCATTTGAGGAATTCCTCGAGGTTCTTCTTCCCTTCTTTAGAAATCTCAATCTTCCTTTCTTTATGCTCCTCCACATGCGAACATTTATAAAAGTCTATCTTCCTCTTATTTGATGAATTAGGCATACCACTAAATTTCACCTTGTTAATCATATATCGCGATGACTGATTCAGCATAATCACAATATCTTTCTCTCTAGGCATTACACAATTTTGTTGCTCATAGTCACCAATTTGTCCATTGGATTAAATGTTAACCGAATTCCTTCTGGTTTCCTCCATTAACTAAAACACAAAAATAATTCTGTGAGAGGCAAAAATCATGCTAGAGAAAACCACATAGTAAAGGGGGAGTACCCTCAATATCTAACATCTTCGGTTAAATTCTAAAATCGTTACCGTAGTTCGTATACTTATCCTTAGGGACATCCCTAGACATACCTTAGAAAGATCTCTAGGGATCTCACTAATGTTTTTGCATCCTAGTTTCCAAAGGTTGACTAAACCTTTCCTCTGATACCAACTGTAGAGACCCGAAGCTTGACCTACATGGACATTACATTACTTTTGCGGAATACTTAGTACATTACAAAAACACACACACAAGGACTGTAATAGTTTAGTGTCTTTGGAAACTTGGAATATAATCTTCTAATCATGGTGAAAGATCTTCAACATCTCCCATAAAGATCTTCATTTTTTTTCTTACTGAAAAACTTTCTTTATATCTTGGGGAAAAGAAAACATAAAAGGGTGAGCTCAAATTCTCAGTAAGGGTAAACAAAAAAAATATGAATCACATCATATTCATAAGAACATATCTTTTGGAAATCTTAACCTGCAAAAGAGATCAGAATTTAATAACATGGGATAAATCATAGCAGTGAAATGGTAATCATAACATAAAACATGAAACTTTGTGGGATACACACATAATCATAGAGATTCATTTATTATTAGTCAAGAATCATTGCCAATACTATCTTAGTGGACAAAGTCCCTTTCTGAACCGAGTTCATTCCTCGTTTCAGTCCTGTTTCACGGAACCGGTATAACCTACCATTCCAGCCATGTTTATCTCCTGAGATATAAAATATTTACCCAATGCATTGGAGGGAGATATAGGTCCCACCCATCTCATAATGATACCATTCTTATGTGTTCCACAAAATCATAAATCATACATCATTGCATAACCCATGTAATACAAATGGGATTATTAAACAACATGACATCATAAAACAATTCATATAAGATAATGGAATTCATAAAAATAATTCCATCAAAACATAACCAAATAAATTTAATAATAGGGATATAAACAGAACCCTATATTATCTTAGATGGAAAATAATTTTGATAAAACACTTGAACTCTATTCTTGAGAAAAATATCCTTTCTACTTCAAAAACACTTTTCCTTTCTTAACATGTCATTCAAATCTAAACTAAAAGAAGTTGATTAAAAATAAACTTGAAAACTTGTAAGGTAATATTCTTGGAAATAATGTTTTAAAAATCCATTCATGCCGTATAAGTTAAAAAAAACATTCTTCTCGTACTTTTGTCGGAAAGTCAAAAAGTACCTCGTACGAAAAACGACAAAAGATTCCTTTCATATCTTTTACTAAATTCTCACCGAAGGGTAAAATTGGATTTAAAAAATTGTAGGTGGATGGAAATAATATTACATATTGAAGAAACATGGATGTGGATGATAAAATACACCCCAGTAAATACCAAAGTATAAACAATCTCGGATAAAAATGAGATTGTGATATTTCCCTTACCTTAGGTCTGATTTGCTTCATAAGTGTCCGAACCTCCTGTATAATGGTTTAAATAATGTCATTGACTTATTCCAAAATCATACTCATTATTATGATATCATATATGGTTCACTTATGACTTTATATTACCCGTTCTTTTGTCAATTTCATGTTAAAGAAGCGTTTTGGGTAAAATCGTTTCATTTATCGTAGGTGTTTGGACTTGTTGTTCTTGACATTATTATTACTTATATCATGATTTACTTACTTCCAGAATATAAAACATGATTTATATATCATATATATTCAGTATATATATATATATATATATATATATATATAATAGATACATAAATGAAATGAAACACACCGTTCATGGAGACGATAGTCCGTACGTAAGCATGAACGCTGTTTTCCTTTCCTTATTGTCTTGAATGGAAGTAAGTAGATGACATACATATATATATACATAAATACAGTATATTTACCATTTCATATATTTCATTATTATTCATTGTATATACTTTTAATCATTCTATAATGGTTAACATGGATAATGAATCTCATCGCGTCGTGGAGACGGCAGTCCGTACGTACGCACGAGCGATGATATAGTTACCATGGTCGTGGAATTGTGTTGAAGTGTATGTATAATATTTCAGTATCAATATCAATTTATAATAATCATATATTTTTACTCATTACACCATTATACCCATCCAATTAAGTTGGTGGCGGAAAATAGATTACACCACGGCGTGGAGATGGTATTCCGTACGTACGCACGCGCGGTGATTTCCTTTTTCCGTAGGATGGATAGAAGGTTAATTAGAGTTGTTTAATATTTATAATAACATATAAGTATATAATAAATACTTATGTTATTACTTTATCATTAAACAACTAAAGAAGAATAAGTTGAAGAAGAAAGAAATTGAAAAAGATCGGTAATGGATATTTCCTCTTTTTGACGCGCCTTTTCTTAACCTCCACTTAAAGAACTAAGTATGGTCTTTGAAGAAGACCAGGACCTCTAGTATGATACTAGGGAAGTGGAGAAGAGATTTTGGCATGGTTTGGCCGAGGTTGAATGCTCAAATTGGTGTGAGGAGGAGATGTAGGAGGTTCCCTTTTATAAGGGAGGAGAGGGGCACCTTAGGAAAATCTCAAAATATTATTTTATATTAAGGTCAAATTCGGTTTATAATGGTTCCAAAGGGTATTATTTCGAAGATAAAGTGGATATGTGTAGAAATAATCTCATCCAATAGGATTTAGACAAGTTTAAGTTATTATTTTAACCTTATCAATTAGATTTAACTCTAAGTTAAATAATTTAACTTTTACCGTGTCTTTTTGTTTTCTTACACTATATGGTTAATAAACTTACTATAACAAGACAAAATAACCCCAAGTTGTTTATTATTAATATATATATCCTTATCTAAGTCATTCGGCCGATCCTTAGATTTTTAGGAATTAAATAATAATTAATAATATAATATTTGTCTTAAAAACTAATTTATGTCAATTTTGACACTATTTGGTACATGATTTTTACGAAATTCATAACAGAATGATACGTTCGAACCATGTTACTTATATCAACAATAACATGTCATATTAACCTAGAAAATTAATGTAAGTCATAAAAAGTCTCAAATTACATTTATTTGGGCATTTATAACATCAATTATGTCAATATTTCATTAATATGACAATTACTGCATCATCTTTGTGTCATAATAAATGATAATTATTTAATACCTAAAAATTCTAAATAAATTCCTATGATGTATATAAGTTTATTAGATTTCTGGAAACTATTCATGTTCTATGTTTCATTAATTTTATCACTAAATTAAAATTATTATACTTATAAGATTCAAGAAAGTGACATGTTGTCACATTCTTTGGTTTTAATAATAATTAAATTATTTTCATAGCCAAAAGTCCATAAAATGAATCTAATCCGACCCTTAGGGTATATGGGTGTACGTTTAGCCATCCAATAGGATTTTTCCAAGTTTTAGGGTAATTTTATAATCTTATATTTACCCTTAATTACCCGATTTACCTTTAACTATAGTAAATAAAATTTACCGTAGTTACTATTCACAATGCCCAAAAATAAAAAGTACCTTATTAACATAATTTGGACCCACTGATTACAAATATGGAATCCATTTTTCCAAATTCAATACACAAAAGATGCAGAAATTAAATTAAAATTAATCCCGTTGTCAAAAGAAAACGGGTTTTTCTTTAAAACATTGCAAAAGATTGAATTGATTTAACCTACGAATTCAATGTAAAATAAATGCTAATGACATACATTATATTAAATGGTAAAAATATATTCTATTTATACTTTAAAACCATTAAATATTATAATTTAACCAAATAAGATATTACGATGAAAAAAGTTGTTTTTAATTAAAATATAGCGTGTTTTTACTATTCATTAAAATATGAAAGTCATCGGAATAAAATGAAAAATTTATCCAAAGTAAATTTTTATTTAATTATTCAAAAGAATAATTTTATTTTGTCAAATTTAACTTATAAACATGTCAAAAACTAGATTTAATGTGGGTGCGCCATCAAAAGGCGGCAAAACTGCATTTTTTGAAAAATACTTATTTTTCCTGAAAAATTTATTTTGTTCTTATAACATGTTCTAGAAAATGTGTAAGATGAATAATAATGTTATAAAAATCAAAATTTAGTTAATACTATTCATAACGGCTAGTTCATAATAATATTATAATAATATATTGTTGTTTAGTAAAACCCGGTATTCCGTACAACATACGCTATCGAGGAAGGTCGTGATTGCGTGTAATGCAAGCCAAGTTAGGGTTGCGTGTTGTGAATGAATCCTTTGTTGTTTTGTATAACAGAATCCAGCCATATTTCATTTATACATTGAATATATATATATATATATATACTCAATGTTCCGTAGAATAACTATTATCAAAATTGTGTGTAACACGATCCAAGAATAGTGTTGCGTATCCTGCAAGCTAATACGGTGTTGCGTATAGCGCAAGGTTATCTTGGTGTAGCATAAAACAAAAGACATTAATGAAATTAAAATAATATTTTTCATAAAATCTCGGGGTGTTACAAAATCCCATATCCTATAGCTTTTCAACCCTTCCACACATGATGGCCCTCACCTAGTGACCCCATATTCAAGCCATCACACAACAAACCAATGCAGCGTGTCATTGCCACCACCGATCTAGCCACGCACGAGCCCACTTCAACTAGTGCACATCACCCCCTGATCCTTAATTGCTACATCCAATCTCAAGCATCTCATCTTTTTCCATCCATTTTCAATCATTCGAGATCCATCAAGGTAGCCTAGATCGGTACCCATAGATCCAAGCTACACCAACCGATGACCGGATTACTGCTCCCGTGATATTCCACTGATTCCAGGGCATGTCTTGGTGCTCTTCGTGAAAACCTGAAGTACATTAAGCACCATCGCCTCCTCCTTAAAGCCATGCTTTCAAGGTGCTCGATGAATTGCCTCATGAAATGTGTTTACTTCGTGCCTATTCTAAACAGTTCCAACAATGTCCATCTTGTCCAAGCCCAACATTAAAGAAAACTGATTATGGTGTGGTTGTCAGATGGTGATGATGATGGATATCCCTTTGGTAAATGATCTAAGGCTACAAACAATTCCAGGCATGAATATTTATTTTCTTTTTTGTTTTTTGGAAATCTTTTCTTCTCAAAGGGGACTTAGCTAGCCATTTATAGAAGGCGGAAGAGGGGTGCTGACACTCATTTTTTGGGTCCTCCAGACTAATTTGCCTCTGTTATAATTTTGATTTTATGGTTTTAACATCTTTCTTCTACCTGTCTTGCTATTCTCCCTTCTATTTTTTCTATTTCAATGTGTGTCTCTCCTCTTGTAGGTTTTGGACCCCTTGGAAATGGAGACTAACCTATTAATTGGGTAAACTGTGCAGGAGAACCTATATTTCCCTTTCAGTTTCTGGTTTCTAATTCATCTATATTTATTACACATTTTTCTTACTTTACCTGGATATTACCAAGGTCTTAATTACATGAAATTTATACTCATTAGAGGTTCGTTTTGAGTGATGATGTTTTGTCTTGTTCAAGGGACATTCACTCAGAAGTGTGATGAGCCTGACGAATTCTCCCAAAGGAGATATGGGTTCAGGATTTAAAAATTGAATGAGTGAGAGGGTATTGGGGAAATGTATATAACCCATATAAATGAGAGAGAGGGAGTGATGGAGGGAGGGAGGGAGGGAGGGGAGAGAGAGAGGGGGGGGGGGAGAGAAACTGGAATGTAAACAAGTGAAAAGAATGATTTTTCAAATGATTTTAATTAATTAATTAGGTTATTTTGGTATGAGTTAGGTCCCTGCAACAGGTAGTGTCTAGTTAGACTTGGATGATCTCATGAAAGAGTTGACAAGGTGTGCTTATAAAGGGGAATGACTTCATAAATGAGGTAGGTGGTCCCTTTGGTGGATCCCTATGGTATTTGCAAGCACGTATATGTATATAAATATGTATATCTATATATATATGTATATGTATGTATATGTATATGTGGGTTCATATATATATATATATAATTATATGTTTGACATGTGGTATGTGGTCTCGCCACTAAGGGTGATAGACCATTCATTTGAAAGAAATTGTTGAATAAAAAAATAAATTTTTATCCACTGAATGACCAAAGGGCCAATGTCAATGATAAATCTTTATGCACTAGCATGATTACCTTGGCCACCAATAGTTTAGGCCTTAATGATGAACATTTTCCTTGAAGCTCATGGACCCCCAAGTAGTGTAACATAAATTAAATAAATGTAATGGAGTGACTCTAGTGATAGGTTCCCTAGTTTTCATGACCCCCACCCCACAAGGTGTCCCCCTCCTAGGTCGGCAATGGGAGAAGAGAGATAGGGACACCCAATTCCCGCCTCTAGTAAGCCTTGGGTTGGTGACTAGTATTGAATTTATATTAAACACACAGATGATAGACATTACAATCTAAGAGAACACATGCAGAAGAGAGAGATAAGACAGACACCAACTAACTCTTGCTCAGACTACAATATAAAAGAAAATTCAAAGTTCACATATGTAATGCCATGCAGAAATTAAAACAACTGAAAGGAAAACTGCAAGTAAAAAATGAAAGTAATGACGACATCGACCACGTAATCCTAACAACTCATGCTAAAACCCAAGCTAGTACTGACTGGCCTAATCGCCAACCTTCTCCAACTGACCTAAAAAATAGTTTGTATATACGTAGGGTGAGTATAATAGTATACTCAGTAGGATCCTCCCCAAAGCCTCTCATGAAAAAGGTAATGAAAGCCTGATAAAACACAATTGTTGGGTAAAAATCCTTCAAGGTATCATTGAAGCATTTTTGAGGTTATTGTGTTTGTTGAAAAAGTGGGCCTCCATGTTGTGTTTGTTCACAAAGAAGACCACGATGTATAATTTTTTGAAAAAGGGGGTTTATATGGTGATTTTTCGGGTTCAAGTGATGTTGTTGACTATCCATGTTTGATTGAAGAACCTCGACAAAGGAATGGACGATCTGGAGGTGGTACAAAAAGGGAATATACAACGTGGCGCCATTTTACAGTGTTTGCCAAATTTTTGTGCCTGAAAATTGAAAAATGGAGAGTTGTTTTTTTGGAAAAGGGAGGTGCATGTAATATTATAGTGGTGCGTGAAATATTTGCATAGTGCATGAAATAGAGGAAAAAAATTTTTCACGCAAGAGGTGTCTCGAGATCATAAGCTCAAAAATTGGAAAAGGCATGAGGTGCAAAAAAAATTGGAGCATTGCGCGAAATATGATGTTGCATGGAAGAAGTGTTTTTCATGCTCGAAGAGGATTATGCGCGAAAGGAGGGTTTTTTTTCACAGGCGTCGATTTTGCCTATAAATATCAAGTGACCCCCTCATTCGATAAAGCTCAAGACTTAGAGAGTGTCTGAGCTCTGGCCTGTGAAATTGGAATACGCAAGGGAGTTGGTGCATAAACGTCATGTTTGTGCAAAAGGTCAGGTGTTTGCGTGTAAAGAAAAGGCTACACATAAAAACGAAGTTGCGCGTAAAGTTCAAGCTTCGCGTAAAAAGGTTATTGTGTACAAAGAAAAGCTGTGTGTAAAAGAAGGCTGTTGCGCATAAAATAATTGGCTTCACGTGAAAGAGGTGTTGCATGAAAAGTGGATTTCGCGCAAAAGAAGGGAATTATGCGCAAGGCCCAGAGTAGGCGGTGCATAAAAATTGGGGTTTCCCGGTACACCCGGTGCAAAGTGAGGTTCATCATCAGGTGAAAGTTGGACGACAATAGAGCATCTATCAACAATTAAAGATGCATATTTCATTAGAGATAATGAAGAGACCTACAAGTTCATAAACTGTGAGTGGATCCTTTCTAGAGCAGTGTGCAAAAAAAGAGGAAGAAGGTGATCCTCTACACCAGTAGTGAGCTAGTGAGAGAAATAGGGAGTGACCCTTGGGAAAGCTGTGAGCTAACCCTAAAATTTGTAAAGGCAGTGAGCTTGGGCATAAAAGTGATCTAGCCCAAACATTGTAAACAATAGTGTTCTTTTAGTAGATTTGGTACATAGACACATTGTCGGTGTATGCTCCTAGGACGTAGCCCAGTGAGGGTGAACCATGTAAAAATTGTTGTGTCCTATGCATGATTTAGTTTTTTCTTATACATTACTACAAGAAAGAGAGATAAGAGAGTTTTTCTTAATAGCGAAACAAGATTAATAGGGGAAGTTGTTTTAATCCTTCATACCCTGATTCACCCCCCCCCCCCCCTCTCAGAGTATCCAACCCAGTGGACCTAAAAACTGTGAACAACAAGTGAAACTAACTCATCACCTAAATAGGTATACTAAATTCCTAGCCTCTCCATGCATACTCTCTCCAAGTATTTCATACAAGAGCATATGATATAATAATGAATATCAAGGGTACCCTGCAACCGCTTCCCCACTGGTTTGCTGCTTTTCCCCAACGTCGCACGTCCTGAACATCTCTCTCAAAAAATGTTATCCTGCAGACACCTAGATGAAACACAACAACATGCACCTCGTGCAACACACCACCACGTCCACATAACCAAAAGTAACCATGTAGTTTCCTGGAGCCACTACATCTTGCATAACATGTATCCTATATCGTGTATCATACCTCAATTCATCACAACTCATACACCGAGTAAGGATCCTCAAACCATCACAACCTATATATGTTATACCTATAGTATCCCTTAGAAACTTTATACAACATATATGTGTGTTAAAGCCCTCTACACACATATATGTGGAAAACTAACTGTCATTCATAACAACATACGTAACTACCAAGATAAGAGAGCGGAGTCAAAGGGGGTAGTCAGCCATCCATCCTTCCATCAGGATGTTGGGGAAAACCCCCCTCAGGGCTCAAAATCCTCGAGGTGTCAGTTTCCCCAACCGATAGAGTAGAATATTGTATTGAAACACAAAATCTCACTACTATAAAATGGGGTTTTGGAGACCCCTTACATGGGTGACTGCCATTGGCGGTCGCAATTGGTGCCCTATAGCGACCGACAATAGCTGTCACAATACTTCTAAAAAATATATACGATGCCCCCTCCTCTCAACCACGAACCCAAACCCTCCCCATCCCCCCTGCAACCACATGTCCTCTCCCTTGTCGCACCAACTCCGGATCCCCCGCACCGCCTCCCCTCCCTCACTACACCGGCGACACCGCACCGCCGACGCCGCACCATCACCGCCTCTGGTTTCTGCCGAAGTCGTTGTCCATCCCCTCCCTCGCCGCAACACCCATCCCCTCCCTCGCTGCACCAGTGCCACCTCACTGCCTCCTCCACTGACTGCCCACCATCATCGGTGCCCATCCCCTCCATTGACACACAACCTTCAACTTTAGCTCCCCTCCGCTTCCCCTCCTCTCCCTCGCAGTACCACCTCCGACTCCCCTCAGTTCCGAATTTGTTGAGCTATAAGGTATGCTCTAATTTCCATTTTAAGGTTTTAATTTTGGGCAATTTAAAGCATAAATTTGACATGAATGAAGATTATATGAATATTTTGTGTGAATTAAAAGTGTGGTAATGGAATTTCATGTGTATATGGGTTTGTGTGCATGAAGAATTATGAAATAATGTGTGTTGACAGTGTGTGAATGAGAAGACTTCACACTTTACCTGATGTTGGAAGTTACATACAATGCAGATTCCATGTATATGTTGATTGGATTGATATTATAAGTTGTGTTGTTATTTGATTTATACCATTCTTGAGTTTATCACATGTCTTTGTGTTTGTGTGTATCCCATGAGAAAATGTTTGAGATTTGACCACATGTGTGTGCTTAAATAGCCCATGAGACCCATGTTTGAGTTTAATGACATATGTTTCGATTTTATAGGTTTTTATTAATATTATACGATGTTCCTTTATATGATATTTTCCAATGTTTCAATTTTATTTACAGTGTATATTTTAGAGGTATAATTAAGATGGAATTTAGAGTGATGTATCAATATTTTTTCACATTCTCGTCATTTCCCACACTTTTATTGACCTAACACTTTGGGGGTATTTGATTTTTTACTACATGAATTGAGATACCTACCATGGATTATTATTATTCATTTTTTATTTAATCTATTATGTTATTGTTTATCCTTTTCTTTATTGATACCAAATGTATATTTTCTGCACTAATGACATCCATACCCTTACTGCTAGTAACCAACATCTTGTATAAAAGGATACCTACTTGTGGCCATGAGGAGAATTGTATTGGACCCTGTGATCTAGCTTGGGGCATCACATTCATTGTCCCACATATTCCTTATTGATAACATACGTGAAGATAGATTAGTATTTTTTTGTTCTCGAATTGTATATATTTGTTATTATCCTTGATATAGATTAGCCAGTTTTCCATAAATTAGGGATTGTTTGCTATATTTGATGGTTAATATTTACTATATTTGATGGCACAATGGACGTGTGAATCTAATAGGCAGTGATAAATTATTTGTACAAAGATACAGTTTCTCTGAGTTTGAGTAGACTATTCATCACTAATTGATTTTGGGCACCTTCATCACAAATTATATTTGTTGATTTATTGGTAGGAATTAACTTATTCACTAAGGCTAATAGTTCAAGATTGGTATTTGATGAATTTTTTCATGTACCGCATATGCATGCATGTTATCATATTCATTTCTTAAAAAAAATTACTCTATGGAATTATATACCAAATTCATTCTTAATATAGTTTCTTGAATATAGAATCATCTTTAGATTTACCATACCAACAAGTTGGTGATGATATGGGCTTTCACTTCCATTCCATTATCTATTCTCTTGTTTATTATTCAGGGATATTAATTTTTTATTTTATCAATGGTCCATATGCAACTGGGTAACCTTTATTTTAAATATATTTGGAATGAAAAATGCATTTAATATGAATTCTTGTGTAAATGACTATTATACATATGATATTATGGATAAGAGTTGGATTTATCTTCCAAATCAAACATCTAGAGAATATTTCAAGGGCATTATGCAGTTTATTGAGTTCAATAGATGATTTAAAAGTGACATTATTAGTTGTCCATGTATAAAATGTGCAAATAGATATCAATTCACACGAGATACAATGAGGGAGCACATGTTATTGAACGGATTTCTAGAAAATTATAAGAGTTGGACTCATCATGGGGAAGAATATATTAGTCATAAAAATAAAAATGCAGTTCAGATGGACGTTGATGCAAGGATTAATGATCCAATGCATGAAATTCTTACTGAAATGGTATGTGGGTTGCCTCCTAAAGGCATTGAAATCCAGAATGTTGAGATAGGTGAGATAAATCTGCGCTCTGGTGTAGATCGTGATTCAAGGAGGTTTTATGAAGTATTTGATGATGAAAAAAACGGAATTATATCCTGGACGTACTTCTTACAATAAATTGTCATTTATCATGGATTTTTTGCATTGGAAGACTTTGAATCAGTGGTCAGACACATCATTCGACATGCTGTTAGTGTTATTGAAAAATGATCTTCCTATCAACGCTAGGATTCTTGACTCGTATTACCACGCTCGTAAGTTGACAGAGAACATAGGTTTTACATATGAGACCATAGATGCATGTGCAAACAATTATATGTTGTTTAGAAAAGAAACTACTCATTTGGATATTTTTATGTCTATGACACTTCTAGGTGGAAAGAGAACAAGGGAAATCATAATCATCAAAGTTAGACTATGAATAAGGGGAAACGAATTTCTATAAATTAAATGCGTTACTTTCCCCTAAAGCTGAGGTTGAAATGATTTTTTTATTCCATATAATGTTTCTAATTTAATGAGATAACATGCAGAAAGAAATCATGAAAGTGATATGTTAACCCACCCAGAAGACTCTCATGCATGGAAAGATTTCGATAAGAGACACCCCGACATTGATAAAGATGTTTGTAATGTACAGTTGGGGTTGGCAGCAGATGGTTTCAATCCATTCAAGTCTATGGTTGGTGCAACTCATAACACATGGCCCGTGGTGTTGGTTCCATATAATCTTCCACTGTGGATTTTTATGAAGCAACAATTTGTATTACTTTCTTCTCTTATTGATGGACCTAGAAGCCCAGGGGGTAAGATTGATGTTTACCTTTATCCATTTATTGATGAGTTGAATGAATTTTGGGGCGATGGGGTGATGATTTATGACTGTGAAAGGAATGAATTGTTCAAACTACAAGCTGCTTTATTGGGGAAAATCAGTGACTTCCCAACTTATGCAAATTTATCAGGCTGGAGTACGAAAGAAGAATTTTATTTCCCTTGTTGTAATAAAAGTAAAAATATCCGTATGGCTTAAACATTCCAGAAAATGGGCATACATGGGTCATAGACGTTTTCTCCCCCATCAGCACATGTTCATAAAGGATTGAGTGACATTTGATGGTTCTAGAGAGTTTATCCCAACACCAAAGAACATGACAGGAGTCGAAATGTTATCACGGATTGAGGAAGAAAACATCCATACGGTATATGAATTTTAGGATTTGGTGTCTCATCTATTACCTAATATTGGTGGTGTGGGTAGACAACACAGTCACAATTGGAAAAATAAAAGTATTTTTTACAATCCCCCTATTAGAAAACTAACATTCTAAGGCATAATTAGGATGTCACGCACATTGAAAAAAATGTTTCTGATAATATATTGTGGACAATTTTAGGTGTCAATGGAAAATCAAAGCACCATGTTATTTCATGTCGCGATTTTGAATAAATTAGTTTAAGGAAGTAGTTACATTTAGAATTAGCAAAGGAAAATAAGGCATATATGTCTACATCAATGTATACGATTACTAAAAAGGAGAAAGATACATTTAATTCCATTTTAAAGACGATCAAGGTGCCTGATGGTTACTCTTCTAATATTTCAAAGTGCTGTGAATCTTATGAGGAGCACATTGTAAGGGTTGAAAAGTCATGACAATCACATACTACTTCACCAGTTGATTCCAATCTCAATTTATGATTGTTTATCCCCCAATCCAGTTCAACCGTTGATTGAGATGAGTAATAGTTTTAGAAATCTTTGTTTAAGAAATAAATTAATGAGTGATTTAAAAAGTTTGCAGGACCAAATTGTACATATTCTTTGTCATTTTGAGAAATTGTTCCCTCCTCATTTTTTGATGTTATGGTTCACGTGACAGTGCACCTAACTGATGAAGTAATGGCTACTGGTCTAGTGCAATTCAGGTGTATGTATCCTCTTTAGAGGTATCTGAATACATTGAAACGATTTTTATGAAATAGATCTCGTCCGAAGGCATCAATATCCAATGGTTATTTGATGGATGAGTGTACTAATTTTTGTGCAGAATATCATACGGATGTTGAAAAAAAAATTACATAAGCCATCTCAGATTCATGATGGTCTAGTTGGAGAAGGAACCATATTTGATATGGACAACATCAAGTGGATACAAGAGCATTGATATATCTTGTTCAATACTCCATCAGTTGCACTGTTAATGCAGTATGTGTTTTATCCCTTTTATTGTTTACCTTTTACATGTTTTGTTTTCATAAGTTGATCATTTAAACATCACGTCATCATTTGTAGGAAACACATTAATGAGCTAAAAGAATAGATGTCTCATTCGACTGGGTATCAAATTCAACAATATCATTATGCGTCATTCATGATTATTTCAAGGATTTTGTATGTATAAATTGATTTTAATTATGAATGAAGTATTATACTAATTTATTTCCGAATAAATCAGTATTGAATTCTGTGAATTATGTAGGTTCATAACCTAAGGGAGTTAGGTGACCCCACTCTAACTGAAGAATTTATCCAACTAGCTTAGGGTCCATCTATAACATCTCATTGTTATAAATCTATAGATGCTAATGGTTTTTGATTTCTCATTAAAGATTTTGACAAAAAATGAGCAACAAAAAAATAGTGGCATCAGTTATCCATTAGTTGATTCTGGTATTTACTATGGTTAATTGATAGACATCATTGAAGTTGTATACACACATGGGTTGAAATACATATTGTTAAAGTATAATTGAGTTGATCCAGTGTGTTGAAGGAAAGTCGGTCAATATCAGTTTACATTGGTGAATTTTAAATATATGTTATATAGAAATGAATGAGTTGATAATGAAACTTTCATTTTGACATCACAAGTGGAACAAATATTCTTCGTTACTTTGCCATCGAATCCAAGTTGGAAAGTTGTTGTGAAAATGTCCTAGTGAGGAGTATTTTTATTTGAACAAGATAAACTCAAGACTATTCCCTTTTTTTCCCAACAACTTGATCAACATACTGTAGTTCAACGTGATGAAGATATTTATTGGTTTAGAGTGGCTGTTGAAGGAGAAATGGTAGATTAACATGTTTAATAAAATGTATAATTGTTTTCCCGCTCTTTAGTTTAAAGCCTTTTTTTTAAATTGTTTAAAACAACTGAAAACTAATTTGGTACATAAGAATTTTTATTTATTATTAGTCATAATTTACCTTATGTTCGATCCTTTTTTATGGTTTCCTTTGCGGGAATGTGTGAACCAAGATTTTGGTATCTGGTTCCGTCTCTAGCATTTGTTGGATGAACTATATTTCTTTGGTTTTACAAATTGTTTTCTTGATCAAATTGAAAAGGTTGATTAATTTTACTAAAAGAACTTTTTAAATAAGGTGATTTCACCCTAGTTATGGGTAAAGGAAAAAGATGGTATTTTCAAATTATTTAAATGTTTTGTGACCTTGTGGATTCGATTTTAAGGACCCCTCTCCCTTTCCATATCCTTTCAATCCTTGTTGTAATTTTTAATTAGATTGATAATCTTTTATGGGATGATGATTCTACATTGATCATGAAATATACATATTTCACACACATATGTGTTTAAATAGATATAATATCCCCCTTGGACAACCCCACCACACTCCCCCCAAACAGCCCCACCCCCACCTGCATAGCCCCTCCACTTGGACAACCTCTCCCTGGAAAGCCCCCCTGGACAACCGCCCTCTCGGATAGCCCACCCCACAAAACTCCCCCCAAACAGCCTGCCCACCCCACCTCCTGGACAGCCCCACCCCCACTCCCCCTGGATAGCCCCCCACCCCCTCTCAGACAACCCCCCCCCTTCGGGAAGCCCCCCTCACCCCTACACTGCACCAGCCCCTTCCCTACCCCCCTGTCCTACACCAGCCATCCACCACCCCACCCACTCCCCCCAGATTGCCCCACCACTACCTACACATCCCCTCCACTCCCCATGCCCCCTGGGCAGCCCCACCCCACCCCCCTGCGCCCTTCAGCCCCTCCCTACACCCAGCCCAGCCCACCCCCTGGACAGCCCCACCCCACTCCTCCCGGACAACCCCACCTCCACCTACACATTACCTCCACCTGGACTAGCCCCCCCCCCCCTCACCCACTCCCCCTGGACCGCCCCACCTCCACCTGTACAGCCTCTCCAACTGGACATCCCCCCTGGATAGCCCCCCTCCCGAACATCCCACCCCCCTAAACTCCCCTATAAAACCCCCCACCCCCTCCCGAACAACCCCCCCCCCCCCCCCCTAGACAACCCACCTCCCCTTTGGAAAACCCCCTCCCCCTACACCAGCCCCTCCCCTACCCCCCTGCCCTACACTAGCCAGCCCACCCCCCCAACCCACTCCCCCTGGACAACCCCACCCCTACCTGCACAACCCCTCGACTTCCCACTGCCCCTACCACTCCCCCATGGATAGCACCACCCCACTACCCCTTGCCCCCTTCACCCCTCCCTGTACCCAGCCCATCCCACTCCCCCCGGACAACCCCACCCCACTCTCCCCGGACAACCCCGGCCCCACCCCACTCCCCCTGGACAGCCCCACCCCTACCTGCATAGCCCCTCCACCTAGATTACCCCCCTCTCAAACAACCCACCCCCAGAACTCCCCCCGGACATCCCCCCCACCCCCTCGGCAACCCCACCACACTCCCTCCCGGACAACCCCACCACACCCTCGGCCCCTCCCCACTCCCAACCCCCCTCCCAGACAACCCACCCCCCATAACACCCCCCAGATAGCCCCTAGACATCCCCACCACACCCCCAACCCCTCCCCACTCCCAACCCCCCTCCTGGACATCCCATCCCCCAAATCACTTCACGTTAAAAGAAAACTCTAAAAACAATCCTTTTTGTACATAATTATATTTTTGTTCTGTTAAGTTTTTGTTTTTTAAAATCCTATCACTTTTTGTTTTATTATAAACAGTACAAGTTTTATTTTTTTTAAACAATACAATTTATCTTTTTGACACTTTGGATGGTCCCGTTACTAATGTTTTCTATGACTACAGACATGTCAGGGGAACAAGCAGCACATCCACATCATCCATTTGAGCCATATACGTCTCAGAGTCGAGGGTATGTTTGAATATAACAGTGTTTATTTTTTTTATGTAATTTCTATATAAATATATATGCACATCTGTCAGATTTTTTATAAAATTGTTTTCAATAGGATTAGACTCGACCGCTTCTTCCTTCGCAAGAGAGGCCTTGGTCGTTGCATTTCATCATGGAATTCCGACACGACCATTGATGTTTCATTTGACCAGAGATTTCATCCTGTGGGACTGAATTCCCCTACATTTATCCATCAGTTGGGTCATATCATACGTGACCCAAATCAATTTTTATTGACCACACGTGACTGGGCTTCGATCCCTCAGGATATATTAGATCAGCTTTGGAGGGATGTTCGGGGGAGAAGACCATTTAGTTTCTTTCCTATGTTTAAAAAATATTAACATGTGTGATTTTTTTAAATAGAATAATCTAAAAGTGTTCCCCAAAGAGTTTTGGTAGGTTTGTATGGAAAAATGTCGTAAGATGTGGAAATATTTTAAAGGTAAAATCATGAGGTATCACTGGGTACCAAATGTGTGTGCCCTAGACATTCTGGAAAAAAGTATCACGAGGTGTTCTCCCGTCTCAGTGGAATGACATAGTTTCATATTGGTCTACTGAGGCAATTGTGGTTAGTATATTTATTTTGATATATATATTTTCAAGAATGTGTGACATTATATTTCTTTGAAATTTGATTTAATTGAATGTAGGTGGTGTTAGCACGCCATTATAAGAATCGAGCGTTGTAGGGACCACTTCACAGGATCGAGACTCATCACATATCTCAGATCCGACATGATTTATTTATTATACTTTTTTTAATTTATTATTTAATATGGTTTTGTGTTATATTTTTATATTTTATTGGTATATCAGTTACGGGAGCAAGGTGCACCGATAGATTAAAATGTCAGTGTGGAAGAGAACTCATGATCGAAATGATCCAGAAGCTACAACTCTTATAGTAAGTGCTTCTAATAATTACCAATACATGCATGCATCTGTATATAAACACATATATGTACATATATTTAAATATTGCACAGGCTCAATTTGAAGCTGAGGTTATAATAGCTTCCAAAGTACCAACGACAACTTCCCATGCGAAGGCATGAGATATTCCATCACATTATTGGTCGTGATGAGCATGGATATAGTTTGTCCTATGGAATGGGGATTCCTCATTTTGTAGTATCATGTGATGAGGTTATTGGTCATGCTGTTTCTCAGATGACCCCAACAACTGTCAAATTTCAAGGCATGATTTCACACTTCTGAAGAGGTAAATGCGCAATTGATCACTAAGGTTAGAACACTACGAGAATATGTGCATCCGGGTGATGGTGCAGGGGATCATACAACATAGGTTTATAGTGAATTTATTTATTTTCTTTCTATTATTTTCATTATTAAAATCTTTATAATTTTTATTTGTCGTAGGCCCCTAGAACACTGGAAGAAGGCAGTGGGCATGACCACGCATGATGCATCATTTTCACGAGGTGTGTTTCTTTTATATTTATTTTTGAATTAATGTTATAGATTGATTTAGCCATTAAATGTAGAATTGTTTGGGATTAGAACAATTTATGTTTTAAAAAAATCCACAGTTTTTTAATTTTATGTGTATGATATGTAATTGGATACTTTATTGTGATAGATAATTTCTTAGAATCCCCATTAGAGGATAGAAATTATGCTAGGTGGACCAATGGCATAACGACCCAATGGAACAACGTCCCAATGGACCAATGTCCCAATGGCCCAATGGCCTATTGGCCTAAGGTCCGAATGGACTTCTGGATCTCAGGGTAATTTCAAAGGGGTAGAAATTCTCTCACATATGATTTATCTTATATTGTAATTGTTAGAGTTCATATTTGTCTTGGTCTTGTGAAAACCCTAGTAGAGATAACTCCTTTCCAAGATTATAAAAATGGTCTTAAAAACGAATACATGTATAAATTATTCCATTTCTTTAATTTTCAACAATGATTTAATTTTTCTTTACATCTATTTATAATGATTTCCGGTTGGCATGTTCTCCCTCCACTTAACTTACTACCTATCATGTTACGCTAGACCCCATCTCAGTTATGTATAAATGTAATTTTTTTTTGGTTTTTTATGGGTGTTGGTGGAAACATTCAGCATATATGTTGAAGCTCAGTTGGTCAAGTTCCCTGATATGATTTCAAGTTATTTTAGAGGTGGCATGTGATGTGTTTTCATGTCCATCCTCTTATGGATTTTTCCCTTGTCGGTGTTCTTCTACTAGGGGGTGGGGTTGTTTAGGGTGAATGTGGGGGGGGGGCACTATTCTGGGGGGGGGGGGGAGGGGGATGTCTGGGGGGTGGGGAGGGGGTGGGGGTTGTACGGGGTGTGGGGAGGGGGGTGGGGGGTTTTCTGGGGTGTGTGGGGGTGGGGGGCTGTCCGGGGGGGGGGGGCATGTGAGGGGCTCTAGGGTGAGTGTGTGTATGTGTGTGGGGGGGGGGGGAGGACTGTTCGAGGAGAGTGTATTAGGGGTGGGGATGGGGGGTAGGGTTGTATGGGGTGAGTGGTGGGGGGGGGGTCCGAGAGGGAGTGGGGGTTGTCCCGAGGGAGTTTGGGGGGGCACATGAGGGGATGTTTGGGGTGAGTGGTGGGGGGGCTATCCGAGGATTGTTTTTTTGGTGGGGGGGGGGGGTGGGGGGTGGGGTTGTCCAGGGTGAGTGTGTGTGTGGGGGGGGGGGGTGTCCAGGGAGATTTTGGGGGGTGTCCAGGGGTGGGGGGCTGTCCGGGGTGAGTGGGGGGGGGGGAGTGTCCGGGGTTAGTGGGAGAGGGGCTCTATGGAGGTAGGGCGGTTGGGGGAGGGGGCTATGCAGGGTGTGGGGGGGTGTTCATGGTGGGGGTTGTCCTAGGGGGGGGGTTGTCCCAGGGGGGGGGGGGGGGGTTGTCCCAGGGGAGTTTGGGGGGGGGGGGTGTCTGTCCGGGGGGGGGGGGGGGGGGACGTGAGGGGCTGCCCCAGTCGAGTGTGTGGGGGGGGGGGGCGTCCGAGGAGAGTTTTTTTTTGGGCTGGGGGTGGGACTGTCTGAGGTGAGTGGGAGAGGGGGGGGGGTTGTCTAGGAGGTGGGGGTGGGGGGGGGGGGAGATGTCCGGGGGTGGGTGGCTGTCTAGGGTGGGTGGGGGTGGTGGGGGGTGGTTGTCCGGGTGTAGGGGGGTGATGTCCGGAGGTGGGGGGATGGGGGGGGGGGGGGGTCTGCGGGGTATGGAGGGGGGGGTGTTCAGGGTGGGGGCTGTCCCTGGGGGGAGTGGGGGTTGTCCGAGTGTTGGGGGGATATCCCGAGGGAGTTTGGGGGGGTGGCTGACTGGGGGAACGTGAGGGGGCTGTCTGGGGTGAGTGGGGGGGGGGGGGTGTTGTCCGGGGGGGGCTGTCCGGGTGGGGCTGTCTGGGGGGGGGGGGATGTCCCGGGGGGGGGCACGTGAGGGGCTCTCTAGGGTGAGTGGGGGGGGGATGTCCGGGGATAGTTTTTTGGAGGTGGGGACTGGGGGGGTGGGTCTATCTGGGGTCAGTGGGGGGGGGTGCTGCCCGGGGGGGTGGGGGGTGAATTTTGGCATTTTTGAATTTAGCCTATTGTCCAAGTCTTCATTTAGTATATTGGCCTAATGACCAAATAGCCTAATGCCATATTAGACTAGTGGTCTAATGGCCAATTGGATAAATGGAGATTTGGCCAACTTTACAAATTCTCAAATACCCAAATGACCAAACGCCCTTACGCCCTCACACCCTAACTTCCTAACGTGCGAACGTCGCAAGAATTTCCCAAAGGCTCAACAACGACCCAATGGACGAACAACGTCCCAATGGCCGAACAACATCCCAATAGCTGAACAATTGTCCAACCACCGAACAATGACCCAATGGCCTAACAATGGCCCAACATCCTAATAACTTCCCACCGACCTAATAACGGCCCAATGAACTAACAATGGCTTAATAACGGCCTAAAAACGACCCAACGACCTAAAAATGGCCGAATGACCTAATTGAATACTATCCTAATCACCTAATATCATATTGTCCTAATTTCCTATTAGGCTATTCGCCTAATGGCACATTATCCTATTGGCATAATGACCAAATGGCCAACTGGCATATTAGCGTATTGGCCTTATGTCCAATTGGCTAATTGGAGACTGTACAATTGGCTAAATTCTCAAATGCCCTAACAGCCTAACGTCCCAATTGTATTATATATATATAATATATATATATATATATATATTCTAGCAAAGTAAATATTTCCATTTTTTTGATTTTTTTAGTTGTTTATTTTTTCTCTTATTGTAGGTTTATTGAAGCAGAATATTGGAATGGATTGGAGCTGTTTGGATCACTGGATATGAAAGAGTATGTCTGTCATTTATTGTTTTGAGGATCCTGGTGTTTTTGTTGTTTCAAATTGATTTTTTTTCTTATTTTCTCTTTGTTTCTAATATTTTAGGCTGTTTGAGAAGTGCCGCTGTAA